>JAGTXR010000203.1:0-600000 GCA_022606575.1 Glossosoma conforme | reverse complement strand
TGCATAGTTCGTGGTTCCAATCCCAGCGTCTGCCGTTTTTTTTTTCCACAAATTGATGCGAAAAATTTGATGTTGAATTGTATGTTTGGCTAAAATTATTATAAAATAATACAATTTTTAATATTTTTTAATATATTATTTGTTGTTTGGAATATATGGGGGTTAACAGAATTTGGACCGAAGTATGCAAGACGAGGACACAAATAGAATCCTGGCAGTTTTACAGCGGACCGACTAAATGTGGCTGCGGTGTGGAGAAGACACTGTCACATCTTCTGGGGTGTGCGTTGTGTCCGAGTAGCTGCACCCAGGAAGACCTGATGATGGCCGGGAGTAACGCCATCAACTTCGCCCACTTCTGGGCAGACATGATTTGACCCTGTTGTTTCCAACACGATTATATTTCCAAATATATTATTTCTTGCAGTGAACAATATGATTCAGAAAATGATGTAATAAATATGAATTATAAACGGTATCAGAGATATATACAATAGCAACATGATCTGTAAAGAGTACTCGTATAACCACGAGAAAGTAGAAATTTGTGTAATCCCAATTTATTTCTGCATTTAAAACTGCACCAGTTTTATTATATGTTTGTCCCCGACAACCTCCAAGTCAAGATCACGGTAACTTAAAGAAAAATGAGCTTTAGCAAACTTTTGAATATGTTTATATTTTTAAGTAAATATTATATACTTCTTCGTAGTAGTATCAATCTGGTGGATTGGTTTGCAGCAGCAAAATCTTGCATCTCAATTTCTACTCTTCTTGATCTTCTTCAACCCTCTTTAGCTCAGCATAAGAGCTGCAACTCATGTACTCGAACACTTGCTATAAATACTCACGTCTAGGGCGCCTTCATAATTTTCTACCCTCAACCCTGCCTTCCACAATACCATGGAGTAGACTATCGTGGTGCTTGATGTGATTTTACTCTCATTTATAACGAATGTAGACTCCCAAATTAAAGTTTACCAAAAAATTTTTTATGGATATTGTTAATCATAATTATTACTTATCAATTTAATATATCTTTTCATATTAATTCTATATCTGAAACATATGATCATTACAAAATGCCACCACTTACTTTTGTTAGTGACCACAGTCCATGCCTCATCCCAAAACATCCCTACACCTGATGGTCCACTTTGGAACAAATAAGGTTCTGACGACTTCCAAGATAGGAGCTTAGGTAACATGAAAATTCGGGGGGTATAATATTCTAGGCATATTTTTTTAAGGAGACCGAATGGTGCTTCCAAGGCAAGGATCATTCAGTTTTAAGAAGAAGCTTTACACAATAAAACTTTACAGCAATTAACCTATACATTTTACTTAAAACTAATTAATTTTTGGTGTTTATTTTATTTTAAATGTTTATAATGGGTGACCTTCCTTTTTATGGTAAATCGTTTTAATACTAAATGTAAATTATTAATGGTATTCAATTTTTTCGGTTAATAAAGTAAAAGTTGATTTCTTATCACTTCATCTCGAAGCATTTATTCTAGATCACTTTGGGCATCTGAAAGAGGTCACTTTTCTAAATGAAAATGAGTACTTTTGAATAAAATACCTACAATTAACATCATCTACGTTCTCTTGATAAAGTAATTAATCTGCGCTTACAAGAGCTTAAGTACTTAATTATACAACATGGCGGCGACAAGTAGTTCTAATGGAAACTATTTATTTTTCCTCTATCATTAATTACGATTTCTGGGAGTGTCATCTTGAATACTCGGCCTCGTTTTTAAATAGATGTTCTTCATTCTTAACCACCTTAGTTCACTTTCAACCTACTGACAATCCCGTTTATCAAAGGATGATTCCATGTCACCGGGATTGTCATCGGATCGAGTGGTGGATGGATGGGGATCAGGTCATTAAACAAAGAACTCTTCGAGAAGCTATTGTAATTTTTTTTTAAGTTAAGCATTGAGAAACTTCGATAGTTTGCTCAAGCCACAAACAATCAATGATTTATATCTGTCGGGACCCAGGCAGAAAGTGTCTCGGACCGCGCCGTAACACTCGCAGCGCCCTCAGACCACATGTCTGCCATTTGACGAACTATCTGCTATTACATTACATGTAACTGCTACGTGATAGCTCAAAAAAAACAGTATGGTGCCTGCAAACGCCATCTGTTACGACTCTTTAATTTCAGACTTAGCCTAACACTTTTATATCTATATGTGTGTGTCGGACAACTTTTAACGATGCAAGGACAACCCAGTAGACATAAATTCGTGGCAGAAATTTGTGGCTACCATATAAATGTTCCTAAAAATTTATAAAAATGTATAAATATCAAAGATTAATAATTTAATAATAAACTTGTGGGAACCACAGCAAATTTTCAAGCGGGCAAAAACCATCGACGCGGATTGTGAATTATTATTAAGTATTTGCTTGAAAAAAATGATATTGTTGCAGCATTTATTGATTTTATTCGGTTTCTTTATTTAATAAGTGATTTGTTGCAGTTGAGAATTTATATTTATGACTATAAAAATATATAATATTTGTATTAGAAAATGAAAGAAAATATTTATCGCGAATTTTTAATTTTTAGGTTTAAATTTTTTTATTGAAAATTTTATTTATATTTTTTAAATAATTTAAGCATAAGGTTTTAGCCTTTCAGTAGAATGTGTTCAGCTAAAAGCAAGTGGGAAGGAATGTTATGGTTTGGTGTGAGAATGTTTTTAAGATTTGTGAGAAAAGAATATTTATCGGCTTCTAGAAGAGATTCAGATCATATGCGTGAAGATAAACATATGCTGGGAGAGCAATCCAAAACCTTTAAGACAAATGTCTTCAGTCAACATATGCTGAAAGTAAAGGAATGCTTTTAAAACGTATCTCAGTTCTGATGTGATACATAATTGAAGGCGGGATAAATTATAAATATATTATAATTATTTCCATAAAGCAATGAAAAAAAAATACATTTACAAAAAAATTAACAGTCCTTATGTTATTATAATTATAAAACATAAGCCAATGCATTGTATGTGATAATTTTTCAGGTAATTTTGTATGTATGCATTTCTGCACTTCCTGACAAAAAATTTACATAAAACTAATGTTTAGTAGTATGAGTATATTTTGTGTTTAATTTTCTACTATTATGATAACAATTATGAGGATGATGATAAGACTGCTGGTGTACTTTTTAAAAACATATTTCTAACAGTTATATTAATCTTAAAGAATGTTCTTCAAACATCTTGTAAAATCGCTTATTAAAAATAAAATAACAATAAAAGACGATTTCGAAATTATATTTAGAAATTATTTACAAAATAAGAGATTATTTAGCTATTGTCAAGTCATGGAGTGGACCCGATGTAGCCACAACATGTCGTCATGTGATAAAGGAAATTTGAAATAATTTATCAATAATCGTTTATTGTTGTATCGATATTATGGAATTCCACTAAGAATTATCGATGGAAAAAATCTAAGCAATCTTAATAAAATATTGCTAAACATGCTATAAAGACTTTTACGTGTTTATTAATAAACTTATGTATAAGACAAAAATTTCATATATATATATATTTCTTGACAACAACATAGAATACGAAAAATATGATTGTATCAATGGCAATACTGTGAGTATTTATAAATTATTAAATATTTTCAAATTTCAACAACCTAAGTTATTTAAGTATGTATAAATATTGAAAAAAAAATGCAAAATAATAAAACAATAAATCAAAAGCCGATATTTAAAAAAAACAGCTCGCTTACACATTTTGATCACTTGCAATAGTTACTGTTTATTGTAAGTAGTAACCTTAAACTTGAACTAGTACAATAGAGCTACCGTGCAAGCCAACCATCCGTCAAATGCCCATTCAGCGAGAAGCACCTACCGGCAAAAGCAAAATACTTTCACTGTCCAAGGTTTGAATGAATTTGGGCGGGAAAAAAAACCGGCGCGAACAAAAGAACGCGCGGCGACATTTTTCTCGATCAAAAAACGTCAATCTACGAAACATTTGAGCCGGCACATTTTCCAGGGCAATTTAAATTGTTTCGTATCGGAGAGACGCACAATGAAACCAAATCAGTCCGACGAAATGTACAAATCGACGAACAAACGAAAATGTGTTCCGAAGCAACAGAAACGCCGCTGAAAAGCACCATCATTATTTTTAAGTAAGAAGTATACAACGGCTGCAATAACCCGATTATGACTGGAAACTTATTTGCGTTTTTAATCGCTTCCGCTCGTATCTATTGTGCATGAGCACCGTTGTATCAATAACTTAGTATTGATACCAAGGGTTAACGAATTAATACGTAGATACAAATTCTCAGTAAACTTTATCTTATTTGACATTCCTTCAAATAAGATGATGTTTGCTTTAAATTTATGTAGATCTTGTATGTACGTATCTTTTATGTTCTTATCAATTTGTTAAATATTGGAATATATTTATAATTAGGTAAAAAGTATTTTCGTATAGTATTATATTACACGACCAATAGGTTGTTTAAAATAGCTCATTTACTAAGGCTTAACTTATTTATTTGTTACACAATATAATATAATACTTTTTTTACAACTATAAGATGAGCAGTCCTTGAAAATCACTCATGGTCCCGAACGCCGTTGAAAATATTTGAACACAATTAAAAAAAAAACAATAATATTCGAAAAACCAAATTCAAATTTGGTTCCAAATTTGAATCTAATACCGTTCAGTATGTTTTACGGTTTTTGGTTCTCGTAGGTTAGTATTTTTGAATAATTAAACATGTAAACATTGTATGACACCATTGAGTTAAACATCATTCTACCGGTTTCGGTGACATAGCACCTTTGTCAAGGAGCTAGTTACTAAAAATCATTTTATGCAATTGGTTCATAATGTTTTTGCTGTCGCTGGGTTGAAAAGATTTGCCGGAGAAGGAGGTCGTTTTAATGATGATGAGATCACATTGATATTCTTTCTTTTTATCCGCCAAAGTCATAGACTACAGCCCGAGACTCCCGCATCATCCTTATTATTACAGAAATTTATTATAAAATTGGTGGTCTTCACGGGATGACTTTCGTCTACCACCAATTTTAACTAATAGGCTATTATCATTATTATTATTACATTAGTATTTTTATAGCGCTCTTTTATGACCGAATGATCATTCCAAAAGCGCTTCTTTGCCTCTCTGAGTACAAAGGTGGGTCTTGAGTCTGCTTCTGAAGGATGCCTCCGCTTTAAGCTCTCTTATGCTTTCCGGTAGCGAGTTCCAGGCCATTGGTGCCGCGTAGCTGAAAGCCCGATTGCCAAAGACCGTGCTAGGACTACCTGCCGTCAGCTGTAGGGTGCTTCTATTTGCTATGGCTGGCATTTTACGGATGAGGGATTAAATTCACACCAACCGGCGGTCTTTTAGAGCCTAGAAATCGAATAAAAATCCTTTTTGTTTTTAATCTCCGTCGGGGATTGAACCCACGACCTTGGGCTTGCAAAGCGAACGCTAGCTATCTATATCCGCCGGCGAAATTCACGGAAATTATTTTATCACGATTTATCAACAATCTCAACTAAGAAGCGAATATGAAAAAATAAGAATACACATTGTATATTTTTCCATATTGATTAAAACGTTTTACTAAAATTATTTGAATTACTAAGTTTTTTCAGGGTTAGAGATACGGTTTTCAAATCCGCATACAGTGAAAATGTAGCCGCCCGCTCTTTCTCCGTACTCTCACTCTTGCTTATTTTTTACCCAAGCGGCCCGGTTGGGTCTTTTTCTTTTCCTTTCGTCTTTCTTGCTTCTTTTCCCCGGACGAAAAGTGTAACGACGCTCCACAATTGTTTTTGCTCTGCTGTTGGTGATTTTTGAGTTTTTTTTCTTTTGCTGCAGCAATGTGGTGGCTGCTTGCATTCTATTTGATACGAACTCGGCCTAGCGTAATGTTAATAATTACCAGGGTAACCATTATTTCCCAATTAAATAATAATCAAATCAACTATTATATTTTAAATTAATTAACGAAAGAAAAACATTATTTATTTATGTTCTCATATGGTCATGACAGAGTATTGCTAAAATATTTCGATAGCTTCTCATAATTTATTTTCAATTAATTTTTTTTTTGCCTTGCAGAAACATTACAAATTTGAACAACTCAATTCGTTTCTGAAGTACAATAATAATCAATCATAAAATAAAAAAATTCAATATATACAAATATAGGTACTTATGATTAAATACTAAGAACAAAGCGATAAAGACAAACAACAGAAGATCCCAATGCTCATCAAACAGACGACTGCAACAAATTATTCCTCCAAAGAATCTCGTGGAGTTCGTGTCTGAATTGGGCCTCCCTAACGTGAAATATATCAATCTTTGTGGTGTTTCAGGTTAACATTGTATCCCAAGTACCTAGTATTTTATTTTATTTTTAAGATGAATTTGTGCAAAAAACTGTTTTTCTAGCCTGCTTAATATTTGTACCACTGACACAAAACGAAACACAATATCAGGAAAGATCATTTTAAAAGGAGTATTTTCTTCGACAAAAACATAAATATATGCCTTTATTTCGATTGTAAAAATCTGTATTATTTCTGTTAATATAATAACATAAAAGCCATATAATGATTGATAGCTGTGAATTTGTATCAGTTATTGAACAATATTATTGATAATTTAATTCATTCAACTAACGACGATGCCGCCAGGTATGACTCAGAAGTTAAACAATTACTATAAATTGATATCAGCTTGATATAGCCCTTGCAGGCTGGTGTCGAAAACCTCGATATGGGATATTTCGTCTTTTTGTTCGCGCGCCGTAAATGGCTGTCTGTCATTAGCGCCCCATTAGTTCTCTCAATCGACACTGGATGAATTTCGGCGCTGGATGTCACCGACCACGAGCGCCCGGTGGCCAGTAATCAGTTGTACGCCGACCGCGACGAGTAGTGAGTGTGATCGTTCTGGGGCCTGAAGCAAGCAAGTTCCGCCCGGGCCGAAAGTTTGTCAAGTTTATCGAAAATATATGTGCTTCTAAAAAATTCTGTGTGTTGCTCACCTGCTCCTCATCTTTCCACAACGTGTCTTCGATCGCGGTGACGTGAAGTCGTTCTTCTCTTAGCAAAGAGGGTGTTAATATGTAAGAGGTTATAGATTCGATACCATAGAAAAAACATTATAAATATATTTATACAAAAAAAAAATATTTTTTTTATAAATATGTAATATTTTTATAGATAAGTTAGAATTGAGCAACATTTGGGGAAGATCAAAGTTGTCGCATGAATTTCACAGACAATTTCAGTATGAAACATTCATGTATTGCAAATTTTAGTCTAATGAATTTTCGATGGAAAAATAGTTAAACAATTTAAAAATAGTTTGCATAAAAAGTGATCATGTATGTTTGCGTCGGTGATAAATCATTATAATTTATATTTATTGACGCTTACATATGGATAAGCGCTGCATGTGCATGCATTCACGCATCATTCTTATTACTACAGGAATTTACTATGAACCCGCCAGCAATATGAATCAAAATATTCATAATGCTAAGGATAACTTTGTTTCTGAAAATATTTATTCCCATTTTTTATTCCTGAGTTTGCAATAAGGTTATGATAAATATTTAGTTTCTCCTTTATTCACTAATGTATTACGATCATCATTTTCAAAAATATAAAAAATAGTACACTAAAAATGTCCATCCAACTTTCAGCTTCAATCAACACTTCAAACAGAAACGCCCATCCATAAGTGTAATGGACCACGTACACGTACTCTTTTAATCATCATTATAACCTATGACTGCAAGTTATTAATCGGCGATATATTTGTGGCGTAAAAAACTTGCAAAAACTGCGAACACTTAGATCCCCATTAGGCAGTCTTCGCCTCTTTAATGGTCACCTTATTATGTCCGCTCGTAGCGAACCCGAGCAGAATGCCGAGTGCCCGTCGCTGAAACGCTTTTTTTCGTCGATTTTCATCAACATTTGGAGGCCACAGATCTTTTAATCGTTTTGTTAAAGTCATCATCATCATTCTCAGTTCTTGCGCTCGTTCGCTATAAAAGCGGAATGATCTGAATCGAAGAGCATCACTACCATCACAGCAGCAGTCGCTACATCAACTGCGACTTCAGCAACAACTTAACGTGTCCAGTTTTCCGTGAAGAAGTGACTTTTAAATCAGACATCATGAATTGGAAAACTAATCTCGTGTTTTTCGCAATCTTTTTGTTTGCATGCGACAGTCATGGCGCAGCTACTAACGAGCCTTCTTATCAAAACAACTTGGAAGTGCAACACCCTTCTGCGGCGTATCCTCAAAAGGAAAGTCCTGAAGTGTTCACGAAGAGATCGCTTGCTAGAGACTGCGATAGCACTTACAGTCCAACATGCTTGAAGCTTGATATTGTTTCATTTTTGGAACGCATGTCAGAGTCTTCTGATTTCTCGATCCTTCCAGGGGTGTCTGTTGTGAAGGAGGCGGATTCTAACCAAACTAAGACTGCTGAGAAAGTTGCTGAGCTGGCGAGGAGCTTCCCTAATGATCCTGAGAAGAGGCTGGACTCTTTCTTGATGTTCAAGTTGAACTCTTATCTGGACAGTCATGCGCTGAGGTTGAGGCTTTTGGACGATGGAGCAGCTGAGAAGCTTGGAGAAGCCAGGAAAGGAGGCGGCGGTGGATTCGGAGGAGGCGGTGGCGGCGGCAAGAAGGGAGGAATGGGAGGACTCATGGCTGCTGCTCTGATGATGAAGGGTAAGAAAATAAACTACTTAATTTAATTCTTACAAAAAAATTCCAACAACTTTTCAAATACAAGATTTTTCACCATCACTGGTTGATAAAGGATAACTTCACGACTCATCTTTATACAGCTTGATCTTGAACTATAAACTCCTTACCAGCATTAATTAGTTTAACTGCTGGCCTAGGCTAGGAGTTGATTATCATATTATTTTTTAAGAAGATTGTCTTCCAAATGAAGGAAATACTCTTGAAATTAAAATATAACACATTATTTCATCAATAATGAATAAACCAAACTGGCTACAATAATTCAATATAATTTTTATTGATTTATATAAATACTTTGATATTTTGAAAACCATAAACAGTACAGTATTTTATATTTCTATGATACTTGTAGTAAAAATATATTAAACAATTTTTTTATCAATTAATAGATCGGGAGACATATAATTTTTGTAAATACTATCAAGAAAATGTAAAAAAACTATGTTTCAAAATAAAATATCATATTTTTGATGATTTAAAAATTAAACATTGCATTAAATATGTTTATATTTATAATACTCGTACGCAACATCACTTTTACATAATATTATTCAATATGATCGTTACTCACGCATGTTTTTTTTGTTTCGATTATAACATATTCAATAACATGAATCTATTAAGCGGAACTCGGATCTAGCAATGTATTATTTTGTACTATTTTTTTTATTACTCTAAAAATATTTATAGAGATATAAAAGAATCATTACCGTACAGGTGTTACATAGCGAGTTATATTTTCTACATTATCTTTAAAAGGTAGCTCTTGAAATAATATAATATATAGTATATATGATAGAAGCATACTTAAAACTGTATACACTTCATTTTATAATATTCTTGTCCCAAAGATAAATTTACGAGTATTTTCTCCATATACATTAAAGAAAAATACTTCATCGTGTTTTTCTAAAAAAATACTATTAGGCATTGCTCAAAAAAATTGATATTGCATTTTATGTTGCAGTTCAATTACAAGTATCAAACATTAAAAGTATAGTAAAAGTGTTATGGCGACACAAAACCACAGTAATTTAACTAGAAAACGCGAAAACTCGTACATTCAAAGGACATTAATGGTTCTACAATATTCACGATGAATGTTGAACTACCCACAAAGATTAACTCTTCCGCATCGGATGTCGGCCTATGCCGTCATAAGATTCCCCGACCGTTGACATTGGTTGACGTGATATATCGTTTTGCTAGTTTCTTAGAATAGTTTTTTAGGCATCATCTGATAGGTAAAGGATACAAGAACCAATGTAATATATGAAAATAGACCATATAAGTACATTTAAACTTCAAATATTAGTTTTATAAATGACAGTATAATTTGTATTCAAACCGAGCCGTAATGAAAGGGTTAAGGTCTGTTAATTAATATTTCATTAATCGTAGTAAAATAATGTTTATAATCCAGTTACTCGTTTGTAGGTTGTTATAATGTTCTCATACTTCTAAAGCGTGGCAACCTATTAAGGCACTATTACATAATTGCATGTTAGAAGCCTTTTATAAACGCGATCCATGCAGTTTCGGTTCACAAAGTGCATCAAGCGGTACGACTTTGGATGCAATTATGTGCAGTAATAACCATTACTTAGCGATGCTATCTTGGCGACTATTATACTGATAGAATAATACTTGTACGTAAAAAAGCATGCCACTGACTTCATGTTCTATGAATGATTGTGATATTGTTCAATATCTATAACCTATGGTCAATACGAATTTCAGTCACACAGTTCCATCGAATACCATTATCCATGCTACATCCCAAGTCATCTAACAGCAAGTTCATCTAGGAATATATGTGTTTCTCGATAAGATCAGATCAAGTATATTTGAGTGTATGTTTAAGGTTCTTAAATAGATCAAATGGTTAGTCTTTTCTTTTCGAAGCCAGCGTCGTTTGGTCCTAAGGGGAAATTCATCTCAAAATTAAAAGTAACCCCTTAGAAAAATATCTTACAGAGGTTAATTTATAATATTGATAAATTCAATATATATAAAATTATGCAATTATACCATATTATTAAGAAAATATATTGTATGAATGACAAACATTTGTGGAAAATATAGTAGCAGTAAAATTCATGTTTTATACATAGAGTTCTGAACTTTACAAAAGTATATTCTTTTAATTTACAATTGGTACGAGCTTACTACTTGTACAACTGTAGAAAGGAAATTCGTATAAAAATAATGTGGGTAACATAAGGAAGGAACCACTAAAGATTTTTAACTCGAATGGATAAATCATTTGTGGAATCACTGTCAGTTAACTCTAATAAAACATTATTTATATAATATAATACAAGTATAAGTACACTGGTTTTATTTTGAGAAAAAATCAATTCAATTCAGATATTCGTAGAAATTCATCACAAGGTCATAAAAATCTATGATCATTTACATCTCTATTAAATTTAATATTAAAGTATAGACAGCGAAAGTAATTGCTCGAGCGAAACAATCAATAAAAATATATAATGGCGTTCGAATTCGATTTATTTTGCTATCAAAAACACCTTGACTGAAAGCGATCTCTTTTCATTGTTCAGTCATTTTGCGCATCTAAACGATTTTATTTTACGATGAGACTATTAACATTTCACTTTTCAATTTAAGATTTATTATTTAAGACTTATAAGATATTAAAAATATATATAAGTTACCACAAACGCTTTATTTAAGTCGTGGGTTCAATCCCCTACGGAGATTACAAAATATATATTTTTTAATCGATTTCTGAGCTCTAAGTGGTTGTCTAAGGTTGGCGTGAATTTGATCCATCACCCGTTAAATGCCGTCATAGCCTATTAATTATTATTGATGATAGACGAAAGTCTACCCGTGAATACCACCCATTCATAGTAAATTACTGTAATAATAAAGGGTGATGCGTGAATCTCGGTCGGTAGTCTATGACGTTGGCGGATCAATACTCAACATGCAGCTCTTGTGATATGCACCATGGTAAGCGTCATAGAATTCTACAGATGAGAATTCAAAATTACTATCACCATCTATCGGTATTCTCCTGTATGTGCTTACATAAAAAAAAGAGTTCAGAAAATAATCTCCGTTCGTAGATCGTAGATCATAAAATATATAAATATCTACAGCGATTGTGTAAGTTCTTAAGTTAACAAAGTAACCTTAATTTTTCAGATAGATAAAGATCCTTCAGGGTTGATGACTTAGTGGTCTTCAACCCTGAATAAGACCCCAGCAATGTGGCTGAAATATTGGAAAGAAGTAATTCGCCACACACGGCTTAACCCAAAAGTCACAATATCAAATCTGGCCGTGGAAACCTAAGAAGTTATTCAGCTAGATAAAGTTTGTAGAATTGTAGAAAGTAATTTCTTCAATCAAAAAAAAATGAGTAAAAGTGCTTAGGTGCATCCAAAAAATAATTCATTTTTTATGGCTTAAAGCTATTTGGGTCGAATCTCAAACAATCACGTTTAGTACCAGACTAATAATAATTTATTGTAATGCATGTTTTTGTGTTGTTTTGCTGCTCTCGGTCGTATTTGATACCAATTGCCGTTTTCTAAAGCAGTGAAAGGGATCGTGATGAAGAAAAAAGACTAAATTTGTTTTTGTGCTAGAAAAGAAATGAAAAAAGTCACCGCAGTTATAATTACTACTTCTTGAGATCACATCTACTGACTTAAATATCTTTTTTGGTTTAAATAAAACGTGATACTGTCAAATAGAAGCAGATCTAAAGGACTTAACCATGTTATTGTACTATTTGTAACGATCTTTACTATTTATAAGCCGGTGGGTATAGCTAAATGGTCAAAGCGTTTGCCTTGCAAGCCAATTAAAAAAAATGGATTTTTAATCAATTTCTGATCTTTAAAATATTGTGTTAATCTGAATTTGATCCCTCACTCGTAAAATGCCAGTCATAGCCTATTAATTAAAATTAGTGGTACACGAAAGTCGTCCCGTGAAGATCACTAATTCATAGTAAATTCCTGTAATAATAAAGGACGATGCGTGAATGTCGGTCTGTAGTCTATGATGTTGGCGGATAAGCACTCCACATACAGCGCTTAGCCATATGCATCATGGAAAGCGTCATAGAATTCCACTGATGAGACTTCAGCATCACTATCACCATCTGTCGGAATTCTCCTGTATGTGCATACATATAAAAAAAACTAAAATAAACACTTGCCAGGGGGGGCTTGTAGAGTTTATGGCCGGTTTAAACCTCGCCTCGTTGAAGCTTGAAGAGCTCTTAGTAATAAATATATACTTTTAGTAATAAAAAAAACTTTGATTTTATATTGAATACCCAAATATTAATCTGATACTATAGCTGCACTTTATACAATTTCTCGGGCTCTTGCCCTGAAGGCTCCCAGAAAACATATATGTTTCCATTTGAACCTCCGGAATACAGGTGTTTTGGAAGGCATATGACAATCTGAACTTACAGAACTGTGAAATTGCAATTTTCGGTGAGCATATACTCTAAATATGCAGCTAATATGGTACAAAATATAAGAAAGACTTTATAGATTAAACGTCTCTTCATTAGCCTTGCCATCATTTGGGGTCGGCTCTCCTTGTGCATATTCGCTATGTCTGCCTGTCCTGCGTTGCATTCTCAGTCAAGCCCAGAGTTTTCAGAACCTTGTCTACAGTTGCAGCCCAGGTTGCCTGTAGTCTTCCAGCTCTTCTTCTCAGCGTGGGTATTTTGAGGGCTTTCTTCATCATGTGGTCCTCATCTCTCCGTGTCACATGCCCATACCATCTTAGGCGGTTTTCCCTTATCTTTTTATCTATGGGGGCCACCCGAAACGAACCCCGAATATGCTCATTTCTAACTCTGTCCACTCTAGTCACACCGCTCGTTTATAGA
Organism: Glossosoma conforme; assembly: GCA_022606575.1. Classification (NCBI taxonomy): domain Eukaryota; kingdom Metazoa; phylum Arthropoda; class Insecta; order Trichoptera; family Glossosomatidae; genus Glossosoma; species Glossosoma conforme. The sequence goes on along the minus strand of JAGTXR010000203.1, from coordinate 586,283 downwards.
TTTAACGTCACTGTCCCATAATTTATTATTAAAGGAACATCAATCAATCTGATTGTTAGAGATTCGTATTATAGTACGATGTCATTAGTGCCACTCTGCCAAATCAAGAGCGATACGGCTAGTGATGATTATGAGCCTACGAGTAGTAACTATAACAAGGTCGGGCGATTAGTCTGACGCTCATCACAGATATAACTACACACCGGTAGTGTAAATATTGTTTTGTACTTTATTACAATAACTGTCCAATCTCTTCCATGACCGCACTTTTAATTAGGCTTGACGTATCTGTATTCGTAAATATATTATTTTTCTCAGTCGTTAATTATTGTAGACAAAATCCGTAATTCTCTTTTTTTAAACGCTTAACATAGCGGTAACGAGTTTTTTATTCGGCCTGCCAAAAAGTGAATCATTCAGTTTAGTGGATCACTAAAAAAAATAGCCTGAATACCAATTAATTGACTGCTAGTCACTGAGTGCTCCTCTTTACAATTACATAGTATTTGTTTAAATATTTTTTTAAATATTTTTTATGTAAGCACATACTGGAGAATACCGACAGATGGTAAAAGTTACTTTGAAGTCTCATCTGTGAAATTTTATGACACTTCCATTGATGCATAACGTCATAGGCTTACATTCCGAGATTCACGCATCATCCTTATTATTACAGGAATTTATTTTGAATGGGTGGTCTTCACGGGACGACTTTCGCCTACCACCAATTTTAATTTATATGCTATGACTGGCATTTTGCGGGTGAAGGATCAAATTCACACCAACCGTGGTACTTTAGAGCTCAGAAATCGATTAAAAATCATTTTTCTTTTTTAATCTCCGTCGGGGCTTTGGTTTGGCTTGCAAAGCAAACGCTTTGACCATTGAGCTATACCCGCCGGCTAAAACTATTAAATATATGCAGTTATTTTTTTAAGAACATGTTTTTTTAATGTTAATAAATATAAATATAAATAAGTCCTAAATTACACATTCACAATTATGCGCATGGTTCACCTTTAGAATCTGTGATTTTACAAGTTTTTTGTTTCAGAAAACATAATTTTCACAATTTCAATGCTCTCATAAAAAATCTAGTTTGTGTGAGACGAATCCCCTCATCCGTTAACATGCTCGTCGTAGCCTATCAATTATGAGATACGATTCAATCTCAACATTAGTATCACAACACCGTTTACGTGTAATTATCTTCAAGCGGCTTACTCCGTTACGTATATGGGTCAACACTTGCATGAAGCATTGAAAAAATCGACTAGCAAAAATAAAAGTCACGAATCAAGCTATTTTTATTATCTTCCAATTTCAGTACTTTTCATATTCATACAGAATCTAGTGCAATACACATTATTTTCTGGACTTCTGAATTCCAGCGTTCGCTATTAATTTTTCTCTAATTTTCTAATGAAAGAAATGTCGTATATGATTATATTATCTGTGAATTTGTAAATAGTTATAAATTGTTGGAAATAACAGTTCACACTTAGTAAATTAGTTTGGTTGTATTTCTCTCTCTTTCAGTATCATTCTGTATATGCTTACATGTAAAAATATACAACCTCTGTCGGCATTCGTGATGTAAAAAAACATTTAATAAAAACTAGCCGCGGTCATTAATATTGAGGGACCCAGTTGTTCTGAATACACTTGTGATATTAACAGGCATTAAGGTCAGATATTTGTCAAAAAAAAAAACGTTATCGAATTAAAGTATCTTATCATAGTATGTCAAAGCATCTGTTCAACCAACGGCTGATGATTCCAAAGCGTTTACCATGTGAACCAGATTTTACCAATAAAAAATAATTATTCAAATTATTTTTGAATTTCCGGTTTTCTTTGAGTTTTTTGTTCATCTTTCTTGGTGCATTGATTTTTTTACTTACCCATTTATGCAAGTGCTACATATTTTTTTCATTGCTTTTTTATTTGCCTAATTATTCAAATGCTTTTACTACGATCTTTCACTTCTCGATATTCTTCAATTAATATTTTTTTTATCGGAATTCCAAAATGAGTACTTAGATCGTCTTTTCTTTTAAACTTTAAGTATTCATTCATTTTGATTTCATCAACAAAATCATAATATATTCCATGTTTAAAAAATAAGCTTTAATATATTAAATGTATGCATTAACTGCTTTTTGACACTGGAACATAATAAATGTGCCCCAAGTAAGAAGCAGTTTCCGAAAATACACACAATACAATTTTTCCTATTTTCCAAGCTCCGGTCTCATCATAATGTAGGACTGTTGCTTATAGAACATATAAGGTGGTACTTTAACGTAAAGAGCAGCTTTTTATTTTTATATTCTTTCGTTTCCTAAAGCAAACTGCTGCTACAAATTGCCGCCACATAAAACTATCAACAATTATTATCCATACTTCGTCCCAAGACACTTCTAGGAGCAAAATCTGTGTACATTCCCCGTCGAAATAAAGGTGACTTCAGGTCGCCGGGATCATCTTATAGCTACTTAAATCTAAGAATTATATTTTATATATATGCGTGTCAGACGAGCGACAAAAATATGAGACAAAAGATCGCATATCGAGGCTTTTTGGTACCAACCTAAAAGGGCTATATCGAGTTGATATCAATAGTTCCCGACAGCTTCGAAGACAAAAGATAAGAGTCTTAACGAGAAGACAGATATCATATCTGAGGCCTTTAAAGGCGTTTTTTGATCTCTACTTTTTTAAGAGATTATTTGATTAATTTGACAACTAGGCGGCTCAACTCAATCAACAATACGCGACGTACTTAAACAGTCACACAAGTACTTTCAACATCAAATATGCTTAACTTCAGTTATTAAACATGAAGCAGTGCTGTTGATGTAAAAGTACCATGTTTTTTGATATAACATATTTTTAATGGTTTTTTCTTCCGTTGTTTTCAGGAACCCTCGGTGCTCTCGGTATGGGAGCCCTCGCCATGTTAGCCGGCAAGGCCCTGATGACTGCCCTGTTGTCTCTGATGCTGTCTGCCATCATCGGCCTCAAATCTCTCACTTCTGGAGGCTCCAAGTCCACCACTTACGAAATCGTCACCAAGCCGGTATACTCCCATTCTCAATCCCACTCATCGAGCCACGAGGACGCTCACGGAGGAGGCGGTGGCGGCGGAGGCTACGGTCACTCTGGATATGGAAGGTCCATCAACCTTGAGCTGCCCAAGCATCTCCAGAACTAAAAAAAAACAACTACTTAAAACAACATCGACAAGTGTATCACATGATGTGTTGAAGGGTCATATATTTGCTTCACCACACTCATATAGAAATCTCAACACCTTATCATTAACTTATTAATATACACACTTGCAGATATGAGAAGTTTAAAAACTGCAAATCTTTAATGCTTTAGTGGCATTGAAAAAATATATTTTCATGAAACTACTTTTAAACTTCGTTCTGAGATACGAGTGAACTCCCTTCAGCATTGCATTGATACATGTTTACTCTCAAATAACACAGAGAAATCCTGATGGAATTAAATCGCTCTTTAACTTTACTACTTCGACCTCTATCCTGCCATCTTCGACGTTTTTATTTTTATTTTTACTTCCAATGAATGACGGATACTTTGGTAGTGAATTTTTGTAGATATTTGAAAAAATCGTTTACGTCATTCATGTGGTTAGTATTTATTTTATTTTTATGTTTATTTATTTCTTGAGTACGGACTTTTTCCTATATTATGACAACTTTAAATTTATTTCTTAAATTAAATACTTTGAATGACTTGAATCTACTCATATGAGGATTATCAATTTTACAATTAATTTAGATACACCTATTCTTCTGAACTCTGCTACTTTGTATTTTATTTAAATACTTTATAATTTAATGGAAGATTTTCCATAATGTAGATTTTTTTTATTTTTTCTATTATTTTTATTTTATTTTTTGTTTAATCTTAAACAAACTATTTGTCTAATATACATTTTTTGAGGAAAATATTCATTTATCTACCTTAGAAAAAGCTTAGATGCTCTTCACGTGACGTAATTTAATTTTTTCTTAGATTTAAGAAAATCAGGTATTTTTGTGATTATATATTGATCATGATTACATAAGGCTTTCCGAATGACGAACACATTATATATTAAGAAAGATTTATTTATTTAATGTTATTTATATTAGATGATAACTAATTTATTGCCAGTTGAGTACATTTATTTATTTATTTTGTTTGTTTATTTTTTTTATTTATTTTTATTTATTATTTTCTTCGGTTCATTGTTACCATTATTTTCTTAATCATCATATCGTTGGACGTGAAAATCTAACGATTATTTAATTTTGTTATTTATTGTTTATTTTATGTTTCCTTTTTGTTTTTTTGTTATTGTTTTTTTTATTTCTACTTATGTGTTGCATTTTTATTTCTAGTCCTCTTTAGTTTGCTTTTATTATTTACTTTTGTCTGTGATCTTGTTTTACTTATTTTTATTTGTTTTTCTGTTTTTCTTTTGTTTTGTTTTTGTTTGTTTTTTCTTAAACCAAATATTATTTTTATAAATAAATGATTTCAAATATTAATTCTATATTTTTTTCTAAAACATTATCCCTCCCACAATGTCCAAAGCATTCCTTTACCAAAATGAAAAAAGTATTATTTTTAATATTTATTTGCATTAGAAAACCTACACCACTGAAGTTTAAAAAAATAATAATGAGCAAACTGTTATATTTAAAAAATAAATGTTTTATAAAAATACTGTTAACATCTTCCTTCTTATTGTATACTACTTTTTTCATACTATAAAGAATAAAACCAGTAAAACTTTGTATGAAACCACTGAGTTGTTTCTCAGTGGTCGCTTACAACGTTTTAATTATTTTATTCTTTAAAAATGACTAACCACAAAGTTGCAAAGCTCTATGAAGTCAAAGAAATTCCTGTAATAATAAGGATGATTATAGACTACAGCCCGACATTCACGCATCATCCTTATTGTTACAGGAATTCACTATGAATGGGTGGTCTTCACGGGACGACTTTAGTCTTCCAACAATTTTGGATTAATAGGCTATGCCTGGCATTTTACGGGTGAGGGATTAAATTCACAAAAACCGGGTATTTTACGGGTATATCGTCAGTCCATCTTGCAGGCGGTCGGCCAATGCTTCGTTTGCCAATACTTTTCTTCCCCATCGACCGTCATCTCTTCGACAGATATGTCCTGACCATTGCCACCTGAGTGCGCCTGTTCGTTGGGTAGCCTCCACTACTTGTGTTCTTCTGCTGAAATCCTCGGACTCTATTTTTTAGCGACACTCCGAGCAGCCACCCTGCAGCTGAACATGTGGAGAAGGGCAACTGAAGGGAATACTTGGATTGCCCCGAAAGAGAACCTAACCCCTAGACACGACCAGGAGTGGAATATATGGAGGTCCCTTCACAGACTTTGGACCGGAGTATGCAAGACGAGGACACAAATGAAAACCTGGCAGTTTTACAGCGGGCCGACTGAGTGTGACTGTTCCGTGGAGAAGACCCTGTCACACCTTCTGGAGTGTGCGCTGTGTCCGAGTAGCTGCACCCAGGAAGACCTGATGATGGCCGGGAGTAACGCCATTGACGTCGCCCACTTCTGGGCAGACAGGATCTGACCCTGTTGTTTCCGACACGATTATATTACAAATAATTAAATTACGATTAAAGTAATATATATATATTACGATTTCTAATGTTGAATTATTCTGTTTGTACAACCTAGACTATGAGCACAATATTAGAATAATTTGATTACTTAATTGAAGATTTAATACGAAGTATACAATATTCTAATGAAGTGTTTTTAATTTAACAAGATTCGTAACGCGAATTAAACAAGTACACATAATTTATAAATGTAAATATAAAAGAAAATTTCATTAATATACCGGATATAAGGAAAGAGCATCATTCCAAAAATATGCGCAAATTTTAATGACTTAGATTTAATGTATCACATAAAATACTTAGTACAAAAATTTGATAAACGAGTACATTACATTTAAATAATTGGTATTTATAATACAAATAATGAAAAAAACAGCTTGTATTGTATAAAACTTTCGTCTACATTTCATCTCCAGACAATTCGTTCAACAAATCTTCGGTATCAACGTGGGTCGCACTGGACGTCTGGTGCATGGGACATTTGGTGCACGGAACAACTGGTACATTGGATGTATCACTAACCTAACTTAATCTAACCTAACCTAAGTTCTTTCGTTAACGAGATCTATGGATCTCTAGACTCTACGATCACAGCACAAATCCTTGGATTAGGTTAGGTTATGGAGACATCAAGTACACCGGTTGTCCGGGGACCAAATGTCCTGTTCACCAGACTTCCAGTGTGCCCTACTTCGTAACCGATGAGTCGTAGAGCGAATTGTCTGGGGACGAAATGTGACGGAACCGATGAATCGACATTGGCAGCTAACAGAACTGAGTGGCGGCTATTTCTAGTGAATATATTTTCCAAATATTTTTATAATAACTTCAATACGTTAGAAATAATACGAATACGCGAAAAAAACATTTTTTTTGCTTTTCTCATTACTTGCATTAAAAAATAAAAAGAATCTCGGTTCCTCTAATATATACATTTATACTGTCCTTTTCAAGACATGTAATTAATAATTCTTTTTTCACACTTTCTTGATACGCCATAGATCTTAATTTATTCGCAAAAATAATAGTTTTTTTTTATTTCACATAAATAATGCAGATGGCTCTCTTTCTCTCTCACTCTGCTCCACATACCTGAAGGAGATTCTCACTTTAATCTAGTGAAAGATTGTTTTAGAAGCAGAATGTGTAATTAGAGCAGTCAAAATAAAAAATCGGGTCGAAGGTATAAAAAAACATTGAGAATGTTTTGTTTTGCTAGACTACAGGGTGGTTCAATGACTTTTTGTAGAAATAAATACTTTCTTCTTCTTTAATATTTAATCATTTCTCATACGTCATATTCTTCCCATTTCCGTTTATATGGCCACCACAAATTGCCGCCGCTTAATTCTAAGTCGTCAAGTTATCAATTATTTTTCGGAATTGTTATTATTTATTAAATGTTATAGATAAGGGAAAACCGCCTAAGATGGTATGGGCATGTGACACGGAGAAATGAAATGAGGACCACATGGTGAAGAAAGCCCTCAACATAACCACACTGAGAAGAAGACCACAGGCAACCTGGACTGCAACTGTAGACAAGGATCTGAAAACTCTGGGCTTGACCGAGAACGCAACGCAGAACAGACAGACATAGCGAATGTGCACAAGGAGAGCTGACCCCAGATGATAGAAAATGGCAAGGCTAAAGAAGAAGACCACTACTACATTGAATCAAGATTTTCTACCGAATCATGAACAAAATACAAGCAATAAATCAAAAACTCTTGTTAGTCCGCAACACATTTTTAAAACAGTCGCATATTTACAAAAACTAATAACTTTATTTTTTTACATACAAATGGTCCCACAAATTGCCGCCACTTAGTTCTTGCAGCTGCCACTGTCCATTCCTTGTCTTAGATATATCTGCACCTGAAGGTCCACTTGGGAACATACATGGTTACTGACAACCTCTAGATGAGAAGTCTAAATACTTGAAGAGAGGGTATTGTAGTATCAGAGACATATTTTTGTGTGATTTGTTAATCAGATTTTTTAAGGAAATCGAATAATTATCCCGACGTTCCTGAAGCAAGGGACATTTTGTCCTAGGTGACGGATCAACCCAACAACAAATATGAAATTCTTACAAATAGTAGTTCACAAACTTGATTTTACTGGCATTATAAGCATTAAAAACCTGCTTCGTTTTTTTTTCGCTACTTTTATTATTTATTTCATGGGAACAACATTGTTCTTAACGTTATTTTGAACATAACTATTTAGTATTAAACGTCCCAGAGACTAAAGTAATTGTTATAATCAAACTCTCCATCTTAGATGGAATCTTTCGCTTTATACAGTCGGGTACAACACAGGACATTTTTGCTACTCTATGTTAATTGAGGGGATCAAGGTCCAAAACAACAGGTATCGAGGAATTTGCGGTGTATGAAATTCAATGTTTTAATATTAATAAAGAATGCTTACGCATCGATACAGAGCATTGACCATCCAAATAATCTGCCACTCTATGTAAATTGAAGTGATAAAGTCCAAAACGGTATCGAGTAATTCGCGGTGTATGAAATTTAATGTATTAATAACAATTTTATAAATGCTTACTCATGTTGTAGACTAAGGTATAAAAAGGGGTCTCTTATCAAATAAATTAGTATCAACTCTTTGGATTTATCCTTATTGCCGTAACCTTGATATTCCGGCTTTACCAGTTAGCTGATGCTGTAATTTCAGGACCGCGATCACGGTTCCGGAACAAACATAAAGAGACTTCATGTATTATGTAATAAATACATGTATAAAAATCACCGTGTAAAAAAATGTATTAATATTGAATTCATTATTTATAGAGATAATTGCAAATTCCTAATAGCTAAGCAGCGGGATTCTTTTTATCTACCCGCGCAATTTTCACAGCCTCTAAAATTTTATTAGACTTTTTTAAGATATCGTAAAAAAAGTGAAAGACAAAACAAGTAATATACAATTTGAACATCGCATAGCTCACGCAATAAGCAGCTCTATCATTATTGTAAGTTTTCTTAGTGGCAATGTTTATCGCTACATTTTTTTGTTAGGGCGAAAGAAAGTGCGGGCATCTTTTGGTAATCATGTGTCTCGACGCTTAACTCATTGAGGTACAAAAATATACTCGTATAAGCAAGCAAATTAAATATTTTAAATTTAAAAAAACTTGTAATATTAATTGTTATGATATTTAAAGCAATACAAATTAAAGAAATATGATTTAAGATCATATATTATTTGTTAAAAATATTTGAATAACAGTTATATTTACTTTTCGCTGAAACGTTTACGACGCCTAATGGCGTTCGCCATAACGGGTGGACGAAAAATCAAGTGTTTGAGAAATACACGCGAATTGTGAAACGAAAACAAGTTGATATTGTGTCTTTTGAGTTTAGCCGTGTGTGGCGAATTTCTTTTTACCAATATTTCGACCGCTATTGCAGGGGTCTTCGTCAGTATTGATGAATATTGGTAAAAATAAATTCGCCACACACGGCTAAACCCAAAAGCCACAATATCAAATCTGGCCGTGAAAACCTAAGAAGTTATCGAAAACAAGTTCTTTGTATTGTGAACCTGATCCTGCATCCTGTCACACAGTAATTCGATACCCAACTTAGAGGAAGATATCAACACAAACATTTATTTATTTTTATTCCAGTCTAGAAAGGCCGACCTTAACGTGTTATTGAATGAGATTTGTGATTGATTTCTGTTCTAATGCTCCGTAATACCGCCCAGTCTGTATGTACTTGTACTTAGGAGCCCACTCAGACCCGCAGCAGAGATTCATGGCTTCCGATAATCAAACCCACAAAAAATCACATATTTTTATTGTAAGTAATAACAGACCTTAATAAATATTCAGTATACTTTTACATTAAAGTTCAAGTAAAAAATATATTTTTTCAAATCTACTACTACTTAAAAAAACGTTCAGGAAAAGTTTTTTAAATTAATTTCTATGTATTCGCATACAGGAAAGCACAGCCGGTCAAGAACAGTGCACTCCATGACGCTCAGCCAGGGGGGCTGGACGCTGCTTGCAGGAAACGTGTTGTGTTCGTGTTTGTGTGTGGGTTGGGGAGATTGCGAGTGTATATTTATCTTTTTCTAGAAGAGATCCAGATTGTAGAAAAGAAGAAACACAGACGCTGGAAGAGCATTCCAAAGCTTACCAGTGGCATTAAGAAAGGAACTTTGGAAACTGCCAGTTCTTGGTCGACACACATTAACCATGAATGGATGTTTGGCAATTCTAAGACGAGTTTGTCGGTTGTGGGTGGGTGCAGGAGGAATTAGTTTTTTAAGTTCCGAAGAGTAGCGACAGTGGTTATAACGGTAGAAAAAACTAAGTGAACCAAACTTGAGCCTGTGTTCCATTGATTGCAGGTTAGACGTAAGAGTGTCATTATTTATCAAACGAATTACTCGTCTTTGAGTCAATTAAGTTTAGGAGGTATTCTGGAGCTCCAATCCAAAGGTGATTGCCGTATTCAAGGATAGGGCGGATTCGTCATTTACATAGAAGAAGAAGTTGTTTATGATTAGATTTAGATAATGAGACTTTTGTGTTAAGCCGTGTATTGCAATTTCTGATAATTTGACAATCATTTTCAGGGATGATGACATATCGGAAAGAAAAATAAATTCACCACACATAGCTTAACGCAAAAGCCCCAATTCCAAAGCTGGCTGTAAAAACATATGGATTTATTCAGAATCACTTCAGTTTACTTTAAGTCACTAAGCCATGTGATCTGAAAGCTGCCTATGGAGATTTAATATCAAATTATATCAAATTATATCACACAAATTGTATGGAAGAAATAACAATATTTGCAACCTAACAATTCTACACTAAAGTCATACTCGTATGACATATTTTCACTTTATTGGATAATGATTTCATACGTTTGGTCTGGTACGAAATTCGTTAAAATAAAATGAAAGAATATAAACTAATTAAAGAATGAATCAATCAAAGCTGGATACTATTTTTACGTTTACAAAAAATGGAATATTTTAAATAATCAACATATTTTTCAAAGCTGATTAAGATTGCATTTTCATCCTCCTCTCTAAGTTCATTATTTGATTGCGTGGTGGCAGGATGAGGAGTACATTAACAACACAACGACCTTTTCTGAAGCCCATTGACATATCTTCTTCTTCTTAGTATCAATCCGGTGGATTGGTTTGCAGCAACAGAATCTTGCATTTCGATCTCCATTCCTCGAAATTTCACTTGAGATGCAATCATTTTTTTTTGCTGATACATGGGACGTCTTTAAGACCTTTAATGTGGTATTTTCCCCTTTATTTCCACATCCTAATACCGTTGACCATCCGCCTTAGGAGAGCATTTACTACCTCCAGGACAATAGAGTGCCCTAACCAGCCATTGACATATATATTTCGATAACTCTACAAACTTCTGGCCCGGACCTAGTCGCAGCATTCAGGCCGGGCCCAACCACAATACGACCTCGCCGCCGTCGGCACACAACTGACTGACAATACGGGCGCAGCAGTCAGTGACACCCAGCGCCGCAAGTGACGATCTATATAACTAGTCCTTATAATGGCATTACAAAATGACAACACATGCGTGTCCGATGAGCGAACGAAAATAAGAGACGAAAGATTGTATATCGAGATTGTCGGTACCAGTCAGCAAGGACTATATCATGGTGATATCAGCATGTAGTGGTTTTACTTAACTTTTTAAATAGACCATTAAAAATATTGTTTCGTAATATTTCGTAATTTTAATATTTAACACGTGTTATATTTGAATTTTAATATAACAACAAGCTTTAATTAAACATATATTTTTTAAGTACCATGAGAGAATAAATTCTAATAAAAAAGTATGTTTTAATGCCAACGTTGTTTATCAATAGAACAATAAAATTAGTGACAATTATCATATTCTCCACCATTATTAAATCAAATTTCGTTGAGCCAAAAATTCTCATGTATCTTTTCCCATTTCGAGCTCAGGAGGAGCTCTCGCTTAATGAGAGTATGGACTCATTATTTCATACCTGCATATACAACACTTTGCGAAAGGGAAAGGCAACCGGTTGTCAAGCGAGTAGTCTCAGGTTCAAATCCAACAAAACTTTATATAAATAAATATTTTTCATTTAACTTTGCTCATAATATAAAATATAGTATACATTGTAAAGTATTCATCCAGACAACTCCCGCTATTCTTCTGATGCCGTCGGTCCATCTTGCATTGGTCGGCTAACGCTTCGTTTGCTACTAGAAACCTGAACGTCACTCTACATCACTTTTCATCCCCATCGACCGTCATCTCTTCGACTGATATGTCCTGTACATTGCCACTTGAGTGTGCTTATTATTTAGCTAGCCTCTACTACTTCAATTTATCTTTTAGAGACACTCCGAGCATGGATCTCTTCATGGTACTCGTATGTCGGATGACCTTTATTTTATGGGTAAGACCTGATTTTAGATTGCACGTCTCTGCGCTATACACTTAAACTGGGAGGATGCATAAGTTAAATTCCTTAGTTTTAACATATTGTTGAATTTTCGCTTTAAAAATTTACGTTAATTTTACAAATGCTGCCCATCCCAGTTATATACGTTTGTCTTAAATATATATTCATTGCTTTATTAATAGGTATAGTTATGGCTCTCAGAGGATTTAAGATATTGAAAATACGCTATTCACATTGACGCTTCATAATTTCGTTCAATGTCTATTTACCCATAAAATGGCTATCCACATCTGATAAAATTTGTATAAACATCTGATAGTATTCTCCTATATGTGTTGACATAAAAAAACATGCGAAAAAAATGATTATTAGTATTGAAACATTCAATTAGGAACATTCGAGATCATTGTGACCAGAAGAACAATATCAGAAGGGAGAACAATGCTCTACGGCTCTTCTATGAACTCTTTTGTAAAACACCTGTCCACCGGTCATGACTAAGGATGTACCATAAAACGAATATTCGAATTATATTACATCAATGTTACTTTTTCAAAAATTTCCGGTTTATAGATCTAGAGCTTTTCTTGAAGCATTTTTATTAATTTAATTTTCTTCTAACTTTTCAACGTTAATAGGTTCTTCATATCGCTTCACAGCAATCCACAGAAGTGCTTTATAGCTTGAAAAACTTATGTTATTATAAAACATTTCATTTTTATTGTGATGTTCTAACAATTATTCAACTTTTTCAAATTGGTTGCTTTACAATATTTATATCAAGTCAACATAATTTCGGAATAATAATCTTATGTCTAAAATCAAAAGTTCGTGGTGAAAATATTTCACTTTACTCAATATAAAAGTATATAAAGTTCGTCGTATGAACAGGAATGTTGTTCATGTACTTTTTTTTATTCAACCAAATTTTAAATAAAACCAAATAAAAATAATAAAAATTGAATTTAAACATAAAATAAAGAAAATAAAAAGCTCAGTGAGTGGAGCACCGGATCACCGCTGGATGCCTACCTAAAAGCTCATCCAGTGCCGCAGTTATTAAACATTAAAAATTTGATAAATATTTTTGACTTTAAAATTATGATTTTTTTTATACAGTTAAAGGTCAATGAACTTACTTACGGATGAAGCGTAAGCAAAAAGTTATTTTTATTTAAATGAACAGCAAAAAGCAATCTTAAAGAACAAATATTATTTTCAGAAACTGATAAACAGACGAAAAAATTTAATATTTCTACGAAATGGAATTTATTTTACATGATACATGCAAAAGAAATTGTTTGAGCTGACGAAAAACTTTATTAATATACTATTGTATTACTTAATTAATAAAATTCGTAGCTGAAGATGCAATATACAAAAATTTGTACAATGTTATTGGCAGAAGACCATAAAAAAGATTTTATAAATATTTTTTTAAATATATGTTTTTTATTGTTTTGATATGAAAATAAATAGAATATTTATTTGTCTTGTCTGTTCTATAGTGGCAACCCTGTGATATGATTGCCTCTTGCATCTCAGAACCATTGTGTTGGTTGCCTGGTAATCATACAAAGTATGGCCCAGCAAAAACCTCTCGGAAGTATGGAAAAGAGACACGAACCTCGGTTTCCCGGCTACAAATAAGTCAATAATGATAGTCTCTTTTAAACGGCGACCAGAACAGTATACATACTTTTTATAAAGAAAAAAATATGTTCTACGCACTGTGTAACATGTACGAGAATTTTACGCAATGTAATTTTAGATTAGTTGACAATGTAATCATTATCCACTGCTTTTATTGCATTTTTATTGATCTTCATTTCCTAAATTTCTTTACATTCATAATATTTCCCCTTTTTTTTTAATTATTAACAACTATTTTTCTTATTGTATTTTTCCCCATGTCTTTCTAAACCTAAATTAAATGGTCACCGAAAATCACTGTCACTTAGTTATTAATTGTCACTGTCGATTTCTTGTTATGGAAGATTTCTACACCTGAATGTCCACTTGGGAAATCCAAGTAAATTGAAGAGGGATAGTTTTAGTATACGAGGAATGGAATTTTTTTTTCATTTTTTAACTGATTTTCTTGTTGCTCATGATTCAATACAACAACTATTAACACACCGCAGTAGTATAATATTTTTTTATTTATTTGTAAAATTGTATTTAACTTATATACTAATATTATAGCACGTAATTGTTTGTAAATGTTTAAACAATTATATATAAATAAACTTAAATAGTATATTAAACATAATTTGCAGAAATTAATCATTTTACGTGCAGCAGTGATATGTCATTTATTTTTATTTATTTTTACTTATTTATTTAACAGACCCACAGTTCCAAAGTACATAGAATATTAAAGATTAAGAAACATAGAGTATACATAAACATACACTATATACAGAAGAGAAAAAAAACATAAAATAAGAAAAAGATGACACGTGTCAAAGATCACAGAGATCTAGGAGAACAATAACATCGACAAAAGAGGATAAGGATGTAAGAAAAGGATCGAGGTGTGCTGGTAGACCATTGAGGAGCGCCATTTCCGTTGTACTAAATTGAGTGCTCGAAACTCCACAAGTATCAACTGGGATCAAAAACAATGGATGGCACGGGTGTACTTATCTGTAACGTAGAAGTTTAAACATTCAAGAATCCCAGGGTTGTGAATTGCACCGCGAAGAAGAAGGAATGAATATTTGAGAGCAGCAATTTTCCTCCGGGACTCAAGGAATGGAAAGAAAGGATCCCTAGAAGAAAAAGAGTTGGGTAATGTTCGGAGTAGATTGAATTGAATGGATAGTTACCGTAAATATGAAAATAGAGTCTTCGGTGAGTTTTTTATGATTTTTTTCGAGCATGAGAATGTATTTGAATTTATTGGTATTCCAAACTAATCTCTCATATTCCATATTTCATTTATATTGTGTTGATTGATTGAAATTGAAAATACTCGCACATAGCCGTCTTATGTGAAATTCATGTGTTCTTTATCACTCATTTCCCGTTTGTTACAGCACGCATCACTTCATTCGAAACAGGATTACGCTAAAATTTTGCTCATCTTTAAACAGTTTTAAATCCGTGTAAAAGAGAATAAATCCCTTCTATTTATGGACATATTATGTGTGTGACTTTAGAAACATGCTCTAGCATGCGACTGTACAATAGTCCATCGTGTAAACAAATTCGTCGACCCGAAAACATTCGAAAAAAATATCCGACGACTTGTACTTTCAAATAATGCCAAATAAAAGAGGTCATTTAAAACGGAGCTCAACACGGCTTAGGACCTAGAGGGATGAATGCGAATAGTACTCTATATATAATCAATATTTTATACTTAAATCAGGATGTATTACAAAAGGCAAAGAAAATTTCATACAAAGCACTTTTGGCATGATATTATATTTTTTTGCATTTTTACGTAATGTAATATTTATGACTTTTGGCTTTACAATCACTTGATGTAATAAGCACATGAAACATAACTATTAAAACTTATTGTAATTTTTATGGGTGAATTATGTGTATATTTATTTTATGTTTAATGGAACTATATAAAAGATTGATTTGTGCACATGGAAGTTGGTTTTAAACATTTATTTTCAATATTGGTTTGAACACCAAAAAATATTATGTTTCTTTCGTAAAAAAAAACACTTGTAACTTAGTATGGTTATCAAAACAATAATTATAAAAATAAACCAGATCTAAAGTAAAATATTTGCCGGCAGGTAAAGTAATTGCTTACCAGACCAAAGGTCGTGGATTAGACCCCGACAAATATTAAAAATTAAAAATATACTTTTAATCGAGTTCTGGGGTTAATGTAAATTGAATTCACTATCCATTAAATATCAGTCATAGTCTAATAATCAAAATTGGTGGACGAATGTCGTCCTATGAATAATAACCATTCACGATGACTCTCCTTAAAATTTAATTTTAATTTCAAATTAATATTCTTGTATATTTAAGTCTCAATAAATAACTCCCTACAAAATGTACTTACAGCATGAGAAGAATAGCGAGAGTAGCTTGGATGCGGAGGATCTAGAACGATGGAGACTCATACGAGAGGCCTACATTCAACAGTGGAAGGGCTTATAATAAATAATAAAGATGACCCAATTTTTCTTAAATAAAATTAAATTTATATTATTACCACGTGTTTTTGATGTAGCTGTAATTGGACCCTTGTTCTGTCATTGATATTTTAATCGATACGCAACCGAAAGCGTTTCTTTCATTCTAGACATTTGTAACTCTAAGAAATGCTTTGAAAGTAGCCCGAAGAGTATATCAGCTATTGTGATGAGTAGACCAATAATAACTAAGAAAGATGGTCATTGTTGGATAGGTACGTACATCATTGCCATTCAACTATGAATTGTAATCAGATTTTTCGTCGGTACGTTGCCATTATGTTAGGAATTGATGATATGTATTCTATGGATGCATGTCTAGGGATTTCCGTTTAAAATGATGGTAAAATAAATCAATGATTTTGCAGTGACTGGATTGAAAATAAGTGAAACAAGTGTAATCTTAACATACATGTGAAGTGTAAATAGTACGCATTGCTTTTTAAAAAGTGCAATTATTTATAAATATTATTGATATGCATTAAATATTTATTAGAATATTATTTTATTATTTCAATATTCTAATCAACTTTTATAGATCATTGACTATATTACAATATTATTAGTAATTAAATATACACATACTATACATCAAATTCTTTACACGCGTAAATTCATTCAGAAAAATATCGGCAGAAGTGGGATGCGAACCGCGGACCTTGGAACCAACCTTTGCCCAGGTATGCCATAAATACAAGTTCCAACGCGCATCAGCTCAGGCAAAGAAATAGCCGAGGTGGCTAAGCGGTATGAATACCTGGACAAAGGTTGGTTCCAAGGTCCGCGGTTCGCATCCCGCTTCTGCCGATATTTTTATGATTGAATTGACGCGTTTAAAGAATTTTATGTTTAGTATATGAATATTTAATTACTAAAAATATTATTGACTAATAGTATTAAATTATTGGGTAGTTGCAATCAAGAATTTTTTTCATGGTCCCTAAGTATTGAACTTCATAAATTAAATTATGTGTAATTAATCCGGGCTTAAATATAAGTTTAAATACTTAAAATCACTTACAGTAACTAAAATGTGTGCTGTAACTTGTATATGCATGTATAGTGAAGCATAGCAATGAAATAATCGGAATTTCTAGGGTACAATAACGAAAGATTAAATAAAAAATGGTACAATTTTTCAAGACAATTTTTCAAACAATTGAATCAGAGTATGTAAGCTCTGTAAAGTCTAAACATGTGTCTACACAGCGTAATATTACGTCAAATACCTTTTGTATTTATTTATTTTTTATGTAAACGCATGCAGGAGAGCACAACTGGTCAGGACCAGTGCACTCTATGACGCTCAGCCAGGGAGGCTGGACGCTGCAAGCGGGAAACGTGTGTTGTGTTCGTGTATGTGAGTGGGTTGGGAGATTGCAAGTGTATATTTATCTGTTTCTTGAAGAGATCCAGATTGTAGGAAGGAAGAAACACAGACGCTGGAAGAGCATTCCATAGCTTACCGGTGGCACTAAGGAAGGAACTTTGGAAGCTGCCAGTTCTTGTTCGACATATATTAACCGTGTATAGATGCTCGGCAAGTGTGAGACGAGTTTGTCGGCTGTGAGTGGGTGCAGGAGGAATTAGTTCTTTAAGTTCCGAAGAGCAGCGACCGTGGTAATAACGGTAGAAAAGACTAAGAGAACCAACCTTACGTCTGTGTTCCATTGATTGTAGATTAGATGTAAGGGTGTCATTGTTTATCAAACGAATTGCTCTTCTTTGAACTGAGTCAATTAAGTTTAGAAGGTATTTTGGGGCTCCAATCCAAAGGTGACTGCCGTATTCAAGGATAGGTCGGATTTGTCCTTTATATAGAAGAAGAAGTTGTTTATCGTTGATATACCGACGTGGTCTATATAATACACCTAGTTTTTTGGAAGCGAGACCGGCTTTACACTTAATTGACTCGTAAAATTTGACATTATTCGATATTGATAATCCAAGCATGTTGATGGAGCTTGCTTTCGGAAGAGAACAACCGTTGAAAGATACAGGATCCATAGCAGTCTTCTTGGTGGAGAAAGTACATGATTGGGTTTTTGAAATGTTGAAACTGACGAGGTTGAGGTCGCCCCATCGTGAAACCCTTTCAAGAGACATGTTCATCTTCTCCACCAGAGATTCCCTATGCACGCCAACTTGCATAAAATCAAGTAAAACACAGTTACTTATATTTTTTAGTGATAATCTCAAATTGATTATAATTGTAATTACATTTTATTGAAATTTAAAAAAAAACTGAACACGTTTCATCTCATTTATGACACGTATTCACTTGTAGTGCGTGTTATTTCAAGTTCAGTAAAAAAATATTTTTTAGCATTTAGCACTAGCAAACATGTCGTATTATAATGATGCATTGTTATAAGAATTAAGATTATTTGATTATCGAAATTGACACAGATAAGTACACCCGTGCTCGTAGCCATCCATTGCTTTTGATCCCAGTTGATACTTGTGTAGCTTCGAGCACTCAATTTAGTACAACGGCAATGCCACTCCTAAATGGCCTACCAGCACACCTCGATCCTTTTCTTACATCCTTTTCCTCTTTTGTCGGTGGTATTATTCTGCTAGATCTCTGTGATCTTTGACATGTGTCAACTTCTTCTTCTTCTTTTTTCTCTTTTGTATGTTTATGTATACTCTATGTTTCTTATTCTTTGTACGTTGGAACTGCCGTTCTGTTAAGTAAATAAATAAATAAAGACTCAAGAATTATACAACAATTCACAATCAAATGCCTACAATATAATTCATTTAAAAATTATCAATGCCATGTCTGTTATCCATTTTAACGATTATTAGGGATACAAAAGTTGAAACAGTTAAATTTATTGCATTCCCTAAATCAGTCCACTTTCATGTATAAATTATGCAACCGAAATCGAATCGAGTTGAAGACTATTTTCTTTTCGTATAAGTTATTCTGTTCTAGTTATCAGTAGTATAACAAGTCTAGTAAAGTAGGCAAATAACCAAAAAAACTCAAACACAGAAAGAAAAAAAAGCCTTCGAAAAAGAAAGAAAGGTGAATGTGTTTTTCTTACTCACGACTTCGCGTTTACGCCCTATAATAAAATATTGATGCTGTT
Source organism: Glossosoma conforme (assembly GCA_022606575.1). Taxonomy (NCBI): domain Eukaryota; kingdom Metazoa; phylum Arthropoda; class Insecta; order Trichoptera; family Glossosomatidae; genus Glossosoma; species Glossosoma conforme. Next base: position 566,843 of record JAGTXR010000203.1, on the reverse strand, counting down.
ATTAATATGTTCTTTTTGTGTGTGTTTTGTATTGACATAGAAAAATTTTACCACAGTTTTATTTATGACTATCGGTTGCACATTATACGCAGATATACTCGCTATTAAACCACATTTTTTTTATGTCGGTTACGGAAAGTTCTCACGGTTTTTTGGACTCTTTACAGCAAAAAGTTGACGACTACATGAAGCTGGTGATTACTGGAAACATTAAAGAAAACAAAAAACAATGCACGTGTTATCCTCAATACAACGAATTCAGTAAATTTAATACTGAAAGTGTTTTATATGTAATATAGTGTCCAGAATTTATTTTACATAAAAAAACTTTTATATTCATTAATTGCGATTAAGCGCGTAAAATGCAGCGGTTTTATTCGGTGCCACGACCTATCGTCCCCAGACAATTCGTTCTACGACTCATCGGTAACGACTTTGGGCGCACTGGAAGTCTGGTGCACGGGACCTTACCTAACCTAACCTAAGGATTTGTCCAGTAATAGTAGAGTCCAGAGATCTATAGGTCTCGTTAACGAAATAACTTATAGATTATGTAAGGTTAGGTAAACGAGACATCCAGTGCACCAATTGTCCCGTGCACCAGTGCGCCCTACGTCGTTACCGATGAGTTGTTGAACGCCTGGGGACGAAATACCGCGGAACCGTTTTATTAGACTAAATTGATTTTAAAAGATTCGATGCCTTGTTGATTCTTACCTAAAATATATCGTACAAATAAAAAAGATTCGAATCATCTACCTGTTATGCAGCCTCTTTATTGTTAAGGTAAGGATACAACTTTATAGACCAAAGCCATAACAATATTTTAAGTTACTAACATTAATCGTATTAGACATTTTTCAATGACTTATATTTATAACATCGTTATACGAGTAGTTAAGACATACACTCTTAGAATTATATTGACATAATGATAAACAAAACCCATTATATATATATATATATATGTATATATTGAATAAATAATTTAAAAAAATATATATATAAATATAACATATATGAAAAAAATAAATATAACATATGAAATCATCGGCCTCCGGATTTTATAAGTAAAATATTTTTAACGTTACCTTTTTTCAGAATAGCAACATTTTTTTAAAATAGCGAGTTTATTATAAAAATAATAAAAATATTATATAATTTTTATGTCCCTTCAAAATGATCTAGGATTTGTAAAACGTGCAGAAAATCAAATCTCATAGAATTGAATAAAAGATGAGAAAATCCAGTTTGGTATGATAGGATTAATGATTATCATTACTGTATAAACTGGAAAAAAAAAATTCGAGGATTGAAATCAAACAAAAGAAGCCGACTTAATTGAATTACATTTTGCAAGTCATAACATGAACGAAACTAGCTCTAGCATATCAATGAAATATTACATTCAATATTAATTAAAAATTATTATACTTTTTGCAATATTTGTCATATCATTACCCAATTTTTTGCATATGTCCACCATAATAAACCGTCTAGAACTTCATTCAAATACTTATGTATTAATCCAATTCAATTTAACCTCTTAAAGCAGTCAAATAAGTATATTAAACTAAATCAATATTTCTTCAAAAAGAATGAAGGAATATGTGGCATTGAAAGAAATCAGCCATATTTTATGTTGTTTGTAACAACGACTCACTTATTTATATTAAGATTATTTATTAAAATCCACAAAAAAAACGTAACAAAGCTAGGTTTATAGTGTTAAAAGCAAATGTAGTAGAGGAGCAATTGATATTTTATATAGGCTACATATTGGCTATTAGCACACCTCGATCCTTTTCTCACATCATTTTCTTCTTTTATCGGCGGTATTGCTTTTCTAGACCTTATTGTAGTGTTTTGACAAGTGTTATTATATTTTTATGTCTTTTTTATTATTCTTATTGTTTTCCTTGTATTTTTTATGATTATTTTCATAAATAACTTCTTAAGTTTTCACGGCCAGATTTGATATTGTGGATTTCGGATTTAGCCGCGTGGCTAATTTCTTTTTACTAATATTATTTTCATGATATTTTTATTGGAGCATTAGATCTGTAAAATAAACAAATATTTTTTGTACGCTATGTTGAATTAGAAGTATTATTTCGATAGTAAAATAATTTTCTGCAATTATTGTAAATACTTTATTTGATTTTTTAGTTCAATAATTCATTGTAAATTCCATAAAATCAAAATTTAAATAAAAGATTATTTGGAAATTATTCCACAATTTTTGTGATTAATTCGACTTACCAAATGACTCAACAATGGCTACTCTATGTAGCTGAAACGTGTCATCCTATAATAAGAAAAAATCAATAATTTATCAACAATACTTTTTTTGATATTGTAGATACATATGTTAGATAGAAACTGTTATCTAAAACAATCATTAATTGTTTACTATTGATTAAAATAATTACATTTTTAAATTCACTTAATATCGATTTAATATTATGTTTTAAGGTACTTTTTAATATCACGTATCACTATAAAATAAAAAGTGATATTTCCATACTATTTGTAGTGAGAGGTGTTTTTCTCGGTGCGTGGCGGATTACACCCAGATATCGTCTAATTCGGTCTCATAAATATTTCATACGATCTGTGTGCATTTTAAATTGGCCCGTTCGACTCTTGGGCCGCCACATTATTCGAGTGTTTTTTTTTAAGCGTATCAATTCTCCGCGCGGAGCCGGAGGTATAAAAGCGCCCGATCCCTACAAAGAGAATCATTAGAAGACGTGTGGTGGTCGCGGAACAATATCATTTGGTGACCGGTCGATATAAACTGTGGGGTGTCAGATAATGTACTGAAAATAGTACGAAAAAAATAACGTTTAAAAAGCTTTTAAAAATGGTGCTTCAGATCAACATGAGAAAAGTCTGCGCAGTTGTTATCCTGCTCACGCAGGTGACAGGAATTTTTTCATCGGCTTATAAAATAACGCCCAATTCTGTTAAATTCAATCCTGCTGATGCTAGTGCTCCTGTTGATGAATTCTCGAAGCGATCGCTCGGAACTAATTGCGACAGTTCGTACAGTCCCACATGTCTGAAACTAGACGTTGTTTCGTTTGTTGAAAGCTTGTCTTCTACTGGAGAGTTCTCAGTACTTCCTGGATTGACTTTAGTCAAAGAAAGCGAAGGAAATGTGACAAAGACTGCTGAAAAAGTAGCTGAACTCGCAAGGAGTTTTCCCAATGATCCTGACAAGAGGCTCGATTCTTATTTGATGTACAAAGTGGGGTCGTTCTTGAACACTCACTCGCTGAAGTTCAAGCTGATGGATGATGCTGCTGCTGATTCTTTGGAGCTGTCTGGGGATGATGATGTTGCTATCGGAAGGAGGGGGGGTGGTGGTGGATTCGGAGGCGGCGGTAAGAGGAAGAAGGGAGGCGGCAAGGGCGGCATGGGAGGACTCATCGCTATGGCTATGATGATGAAGGGTAAGAAAGCATTTTCCATATTATTTTAAAAAAATATATTTTTAATACTACGATCAATCAATTTTTCGAATTCAAAAGAGCAAGCCATGAATTATTTATTAAACTCAAATGGTACTTGTTTTACGAGCAAATAATTATATAGAGCAAATAGATGAAGTAAAGTTTAAATTGTTTTTACTTGCAAAGCCTGTAATAAATTAACTGGAAATGAACTCAATTGTTGAAATCATGTTTTGGTTTTCAAATAAGGCATGTAAGTCAACATAAAATATTGTATTTTAAATTTATATGATAAATCGAATAAATGCTCCATATTTATGAAAAATATTTTTAAATCTAATAGAGTATTGATAAGTCAATATCAATATGTTTTTTTACATCATTTAAATTACTAGTTAAATGATGTAAGAAAAATAAGTTTTTTCTTCTACTAATTCCACAGTTTTGTTGTTGTAGCTATGTTTCAGTTTCTTTAAAAAAAATTGTCTTAAAAATTATTTTGGCCAGGCATAAACATATCATCGAAGAATTGTCAATAAAAAAAATAAAAAAATACCTTGATAATTATCATTATCTTGTAATGGATAAATTCTAAGTGATGGTTTTGATGCAATACAATCCTCTATAGAAATCTTAGCAATTCAGTTTATTTTGTTTGAAATCGTCTACAACCACAGCGAAAAATTAATTTGAAATTATAAAAACCCCTTGACGAATATATATTTTTTACCATCAACGAAAATATATTAATCATATGGTAATTTTGTCCTGTTACGCCTCGCCTTAATTGGTTTATATAAATATTATGACTTTTTAATTGATCAAATTAAAGTAATAGCAAGATTGACATATACTTCTGAATTACTTACTCTAATTGACACACTTCTCAAGTTAGTTCATCTTAATTTAAACAGATCATCTTATCTAAATTTTTCTATTAAGAGAAACAATGATATATATTTTCGTATATTATATTCGTTATTTAATTTTAATCTAGTCTCTGTAATTACACAATTTTCATTATTTTTTATAATTGTGTTTTCATGTTTATTACATTTATATCAATTTTTAGTTAAAACTAGTTCCATTTTTATCAAGACTCAAGCTTGTTGCGTTATATTTTAGATAATCTTCAAGTTTTTTGACATTTGAAAATATATAAAATATAGTTGAAGCGATGGACAAATAGGTAAACTATATTATGTAAATGTCATATTTTGTTCGCTTATTAGAAAGAGATTTTGTGACAGACAGTCACATATCCAAATATTCTGTTTTCAAGCATGAGTTGAAGTTTATTAACATTTTTTTTAATATTCATGCACAATAAAAATATGCTGACTGCTTTACGTTACGTGCATAATATAATAAATGAGTATTTGTTTATTGCCACTGCAATGGAAAAACTTATCGGGTTTTAAAAAAACCGATGATATTGATGAGACATTATATATTTTCATCTAAATCGTTTTCCCATATGACTTTCTTGTTATTTTCCATTCCCATGTTGTACACATTGTGACGAAATAACTACATTGGAAACAAAGAGAGGAAAGTCGCATAAATATCTAAATTTTCCCTTATATGGATTTTCCTGTTATGTTCTATTGTACACGCACTATGCGTATCTAGAACTGCACTTCGAAAGTATTGAACTGTGCTGTTTTACATGTTTTACATGTTTTCACGCATCTGCATTTACAATAAAAAATATTCATTTTTATGAGTCGCAATATCTCATTCAATTTAATCAATTATTGTAAAGTTTTTTTATCTTAATACAACAACGATAAAAATATATATTAAACATTGTCTTATATACGAGTATATTAGGTAAACCGAAAGGAATGTCATTTTTTCTGGCCCGTCACTTTAAAATCAATTTGTTAATAGTTTCTGTTAAGTTAGCACGTCCTGGTTGATATCATTTTGAAGCTCTGTGTGTATTCTTTCCATTTCAAAATATTTTTTAATTTTTTGCCTTTGTATAAAAATAGATAAGCCTGAAGTTGAAGAAACACATTTGCGCTATTTTATGCTGTTTTTATTCGATAAAGGATAATAACAAAAAAATCCAGCATTGTTTTTTTCTCCTGGTATTACTGTAAAGAATCCACATCTCCTCCCCGGTAATTATTCTTCTGAGAAATGGACATGTTTCTAGCCTGGACAATAGAGAAGCACAGATGGTCACAACCACGACGTACTAACCTAACGACATCCATTGACAAACTGATTTTAAAGTGACGTGTCAGAAAAAATGTTATTTCTTTCCGATTTACCTAATATTTAAAAAATCAAAAAATATTATAAACCAAACCTTTTAATATTATTTTTCTATTTCATTGCTGTTTTACTCTTTTCAAATGTGACCAATATCCAACAAATTTAATTCCAACCCAGTCAGTCATTTATTGTAAAGTTATCGAATATTCTGGATAAAGTAACGTCATATTATCACTAACTGAAATTTCAGAATTTCTGTAAAGAAAACTATGACACTTTACAAGTAAGTTCTTATTAACTTATTGGATAACATATTAAAACAACAAAGTATCTATTTGTTATTAACTTGACCTTAATTTTTAAATAATTAGTGCACTGGTTAATCTTTTTTGTATTTAAAAAACTCGTAAATAAATATCTCGAATTCAAAAGACACTTTTAAAATTTAGAACAAAAGTGGGATAATCTTTCGTCTATGGAAAGTGCTTCAGTTTACGATTTCAAAGCATTTTAAGCCATTAAAAGTAAATTAGTAGGCATAATTATTGTGAATGATAATTACGTATTCTTTATAAAGGAATACATAAAAACAATACTACTCATACATTAGATTACTTTGCCTTTTATAGTAGTTCTAAAAAATCTTTTCACTACTTTATTCATACAATGGAATGTATTTTTTTTTCTTCATAAATATCTTCTTCCTAGCTGGACCATATGATCGTCACAAATTTCCATCATAAAATTTGTAGTCGAAATCACTAGGCCTTCCAGGAATACTTTTATATGGGTGCTTGAAAAAAAATCCGCTTCAGCTTAAGTTCTATTGTGGCATTGGTAGTACATGGTTTAGCCTCAATCGTGTCTCCCAGATTGTAAAGGTCAGCTTTGGACACTATGACACATACCATTGTTAAAGATAGTTTAGCCTACATAGTCACCAACATCATTGGACTATATCACGTCTTTCATAAAGTCTTGATGTAAATGAATGGTGTTCATGGGATGAGTTTTGCTCACCGCAAATTTGTTGAAATAAAATGTCCTCCTTCTCATATCCGTTTCATATAACCACAAATAGCCGCCACTTAGTTCTGTAGCTCCCACTTCCTCGTTCTTCGTCATCCATCTACACCTGAAGGTCCATTTGGGATATATAATATTTTTTTTTTAAATGAGACCAAATGATTAACCCGACTCTTTAAACTCCTACAGTTAAAAACGTAAGATTCAGTGATATAAATGAATGACAGTTATAAGGGCATTATTTGAAGGAACAAAAAATACACATTGAATAAACTTTCTTTTTGTATTTACTGGCATCGTTATATGTGTAGATGGAACAAAAAAACATTGATTTAAAAAGACGTCTAATAAATGCCGTGAAATAAATACCGAGGTTCCATTACCAACGGAACTGACATAAATTATAACATAATCCTATTTTAGAGCAAAAAAAAAACGATTGACCGAATGACCGAGCGTTTTTTTCACGCACTGTACCGAAGAAATATTAATTATTGTACAAAAAAATTGGAGCACTTTTTATTGACAAGTATGCAGATACAGAGCGACCCATCACATGGGCGTGCACCAACCTACGAACAAGTTACGTTTATTTTTTACGCATTAAAACAAGAAAAAAGCGAAGTAACTCTAAAATAATGGCATATTTATGGGCGAGCCTATCTCACGAATCATCGAACTGATCTCGTTTTTTTAACTCAAATAAATTAAATACATCTTTAACAAATTACTTTCTTTATTAGGTTAACGAAACATTACTTTTACATTTAATTTTTTTTCATTCTACATCTTCTTTTTTTCTATTTTTATGTTATACGTTAATTTCAACTCAACTTGATTGTATATTAATATTATAGTATTTAAATATTAGACATTCTTACATTATGCATTTAATTACGCAGTTAAATTATGCAATTTAGTATTATTATCGTATTTTTTATACGAAAATCCCAATCTCAAGCTAGGTAGACATAAAACCAATACAGTGGTACCTTGACATACGAGTATTTTTATATACAAACCGTCGATTTTTTTAATTGAAATACGAGCAAAATTTGAGATACGAGCTATCGGCTTAGTGGGTCGACCGGTTGCACACGAACCACAAATCACACTTTTCCGCGTGAATCTCCCGGCCACGGTCAGATAATCAGGTATCAGTGTGAACTCGCTGTCAAAGTATCTTTGATAAGTTGTGCTCGCGTTTTGTGACTTTTGGGAAATTTCAGTCATAGCAAGTAAAAGCACCCTACAGGTGACAAGGCGTAGTCCTTGGACGCTCTTTAGCAATGTTGCTTTCAGTTTTCGACGCCAACGACCTGGAACGTGTTGAATTGTGCAATGCGTACTGAAGTGTCAATAATTATTTACTGATAACGAAAACCTTTCACTAGAAAGTAATTAAGTGTATAGAAATGTGGATAAATAGATATATGTATGTAAATGACTAATAAGGAATAATTTTCACTAGACATAAGGTAGGGAGTTAATAATTGGGGGTAAGGGGTGTGGTCAATATGTGTCCATCTAAATTGCAATATGAAAAATATGTATTTATTTAAACGTTTTTCTTTTTTGTCAACAGGAACTCTTGGAGCCATCGCCATGGGTGGTTTAGCTCTCTTGGCCGGCAAAGCCCTGATGACGTCTCTGTTGGCGTTGATGCTGTCAGCCATTCTTGGTCTCAAGGCTCTCACTTCTGGAGGCGGCCACAAGCAGACGACCTACGAGATCGTCGCAAAACCTACTTACTCCCAATCCCATAGTCACAGCGCTTCTCACGAGGACTACCACGGAGGGGAACACCATCACAGCGGCGGAGGAGGATACGGACGATCCCTGGACATCAAGTTGCCTGAGCACCTCAGCAAGCCCATGCCTTAAAATTCGAAAAACAGTCATTTAAAAAAAAATACCGCCCTTCAAAAGCGCAACCAGAAAACACTTATTTCTATACTTAACCTATTTTAAAATAATAATTCTTATTCGTATGCTTATTGATGAGTATCGTGGTGCTGTAGAATCTTCATAATAATTAGAAGTATCAAAGCGGCATGTATTGCAAATATACAAGTGTTGAAACACAACCAAACCTAACATTTTTAAGCAAAATATTATTTATCTCGAATACATCAGAATATTTATTTATTTCTTAATTTCACATTGATGATTTTTTAAACTTCTAAGTAGATTTTTTTTTATGCATATATTTAATTTGTATTTTCATAATACGTTTGACACGTATTCTCTTCTTTCTCGCATGTCATTTTCATGAAAAACTATTTTATTTTTTTATTTTTCGTGGTCTCTTATCATTGTTTTGAATCGGCTTTATTTATGGTTGCAATCCTGACTAAGCCGATCATTATGATAAGATAAGCTCCCACACAATCTTTCGTTTTTTTTTCAATGTTGTATTTCTGAGTATGCCAATGATAGGCGGTAAAGCTACAATGCTAGGACTAATATTTATAAGGTTACATTATCGTTGCTCTTCAATACTAAATTATCAAATTTTAGTTTCATCTTTTGAATTGATGAATAAAAACTGTTATAGAAATGACATATATTGAATAATATCAATATGTGAGCATGCAGCTTTGAACACCGATTCATAGATGGCACTGTTTTATTATAATTTTATTTATTCACAAAATTAGTACAACACATGAGATACAATATTTTTTGTTGGCTTTTATTATTTTTGTTGTTATTTCTTTATTTTTTGTTTTTCCGATTTTTTATTTATTTTTGTTAATATTTTTGTTTTTTTCTTACTCAATGTTGTACTTGTTTTGTTTTATAATAAGAAAGCATTAATTTATTATTTATGAAAATAAAAAATATTTATTTTAGATTATCTTGACGCTATTAATTTATTATTATTGTTAAAATATATAAATACGGAATTATGTGGTTGTTCATTGTTATTTGTAATTCTTGTATTTATATATTTGAAAATAAATAAACTTCTATCTCAATAAAAAAAATCATTTATCCTAACTATATATATTACATAAGTTTTCTCATGGTACAAAAAAAAATTTAAGACAAATTACCGAAAGAAAGTGCAAAAATATCGCCCCCGGGTGGACTCGAACCACCAACCTTTCGGTTAACAGCCGAACGCGCTAACCAATTGCGCCACGGAGGCACTTATGTGAGGGTCGCTAATGTTGTTTGTTATACCAAACGATATCGAAATGAGTATTTAAAAATAGTTAGTAAATTTAGCTTAGAAGATATGATTACGATTATTTTCAATTGACTGTGAACTATTTTTTTTTAACATACATTATTTATACCGAAATTAAAGTTGAAATAAAGAATAAATGTGCTGAAAATCCATTTTACGAATCCGTATTTAAGGACAGTAGTTTTTTTTAACTCAACAATATTTTTCAATAATTATTTAACTCCTATCTGTTTGAACCGAATTTATTTTCTTATAATAAATCTGGTGAACTGTTTTGAAAATATATACATTGTAACGTAAATTGAAACGAAAAAAAGATTCTTAATTTTCTCTAAAAAAATGTCAATTGTCGCCAACGCCATGAATAATTTGAAAAAAATCATTTAATGTTTTTGTTAAATAAAAACTCACATTAAATAGTTTTTGTTGGATTTTTAAGATATGATTAATTATTATTAATTATGATTAATTATATTTAAAATTCATCGAAGATCCATAATATTCAACATTATACAAATGTATGTAAGATGTATGTAAATATGTGTGTCGACCAAGAACTGGCAGTTTTAAAAGTTCCTTCCTGCCACCAGTTAGCTTCGGAATGCTCTTCCAGCGTCTGTGTTTCATCCTTCCTACAATCTGGATCTCTTCAAGAAACAGATAAATATACACTTTCAATCTCTCCAACCCACACACAAACACGAACACAACACACGTTTAAAAAAAGCAAGCAGCGTCATAGAGTGCACTGGTCTTGACCGGCTGTGCTCTCCTGCATGCGATTACTTTAAAAAAATGCAGATTTGCAACAAACATGTGTCATTTTTCTAATCAATAAATCTAAGAAAAACCAATAATCAAAAACTGCAATTCGTACGGTTCATATCCCAGCATCTGTGGTTTATTTTTCTCCGGTTTACATATGAGAGAAATTTCATATTAAATGATGTTTTCTGTATATTTAAATGAGTGCATATATTGCTTAAAAAAATCCTTCATTGAAAATATTTATTTTTGTTATTACATATTGGTCAACTATTTTTTTGTTAGTATCTAATTAAATTAATGGACAGTAGTTATTAGCAAAGGATCAGTAATAAATACTTAAAAAAGGTAAGTAAATAAAGAGTTTTGTAAGAAAAATAATAAATTGGCAGAAAATAATTAATGAATGGTAAATTATAACAGGTTAGGTTAGGTTTCCTATTTATGGGTTAATTATTCATTCGTTTTACATTAATTGTACCAATATTGAATATATTACTGCCATTTTTAATTTATAACTGAACATATTCATACTGACACAGTGGATACTGTCAATTTAATTAGTCGATTAACGATTAATTTTATTTACTCCCAATTGATTTGAACTTACTGTCAAAACCTTGAATTAGTTACTACGCTGAACAAATGATAAATCATTGTCATCTAAGTATTTTGGGTTTGTTTTATATTTAAAAAAGTATATTTTTTCCGTGATTATGTTGATATTATTCAATCGCGTGGGAGCAGAATGAGGAGCAGAACATAAAGACTTTATTATATATTTCGATAACTTTACAAACTTCTGACCCGGACCTAGTCACAGTATTCAGGCCGGGCCAACCACAATATGATCTCGCCGCTGTCGGCACCCAACTGACTGACTGCGCGCCGTGGTTGGTGACACCTAGCATTGCAAGTGGCGATCTATATAACTAATGGCGCACCAATGACGGCAGCCATGTATATTACTAACGTCACAACCGTGACCTGACTTATCAAAATGCGAATATGGCGACACATACATGTCCGAAAAGCTAACAGAAATAAGAGACGAAAGATTGTACATCGAGATTTTCGGTACCAGTCAGCAAGGGCTATATCATGCTGACGTCACTATGAAACAGGATAAGATGGTAATATAAAATTAATCCAAATTATTGACACTAATTTTTTGCTCATTAACTTTGCTTGCCTTATCTTATAAGCATGTATGTTTTTAATAATAAATATTTATTTATTTACATTTGTTCTACGTGGATCACGTTAGATATGGCCTTTGTTTAGGAGACTGCAGATTCGACTAATTCGTAGTCTTCCATAATCCATCACTGTCAAGAGACAACTGAGCTGCATAGCACTTCGTAAGTGGTCGAATCAAAGTGAATGCTGAAAACATTTAAAAAAATAAACTTATTTTTTTCTCCTAGCAATACAAGTAACTAATTAATAACAATGAACTTTGACACATTTTACCCGAAAACCTATTTATTTAAGTAGTTATGTCAGCTCGTGGAGCGTTTACCACTACGGAAGACCAAACCTTCTCAAATACTAGATAGATAAATTATATTTTTCAGATTTTTTTTAAGAAATGCATATTTTTCCCAGTCAAATAGATGATGTCTTAGTATAATAACAACAATGATGTCTTATGCCTCTTCTGCCGTCTATTTTGCTTAATATAGATAGCTTTGGTGGATTGACTGATTGTACACTTGTTGTTACCTATGACTCACTAATAATGTTTGTATTATATGTTCCATACATTTCGACTAATCACAATAGACGTTGCCTTGTGTGAGAGAGCGGCCGCTGGAGCGGGTCCTATGTACAGGGGAAACTACATTGGATCAGTCCTTTTTTTTTCTTTTTTCGCCCTCCGCTCCCCAAAATACCATGCCCGATCACTCCTGTCAGACAACCGACGTCACTTCGCGACCCGCTATCAATAGATTGTAAAACTTTCTAAGTTGATTTAAATCTAAAAAGCGTTGTGCCGAACTTAAACACCGCAAATTCGTTTGTCGTTAAATCTTAAATTAAATTCCCCGTTACCGTTCCCGTCCGACCGAGGCCACCACGATACATCATGTTCCCTTTCGAAAATAAACGCGAATTGTTAGAAAATTAGTATTTTTTATGGCGACATCTGTCGTACGATAATAACAATGATATAAATACGAGTTTCATCGCAGGTCGGTCTGGGCATAGCAATGGCGCGATTCGCCGAGCGGTATGAATACCTGGCAAAGTCCGCGGTTCGCATCCCGCTTCTGCCGTTATTTTTGTGCTTGGATTGACGCGTTGAAAAAAGAATTTTATGTTTAGTATATGTATATTTAAATAATATTAATCTACTTACATTAAACGCAGAAAAGACATATCTAATCCCATTCTCCATTAACATAAAAATAACGACAACTCCCATACCTAAATTATTTATTCATTACCCTGGATGTAATAATACCAACTGCGAAAAAACCTGCTCATTGATCAAAGCTACTGATAAAATAAAATACCTGGGTATAATTATTGACAGTAACTTAAAATGGAAACCACACACAGCTGAATTAGTAAAACACATACGCAAATGCATCTATATATTCATCAGACTCAGAAACATCTTAACTAAAGCAGATCTTAAAACTGTATACTACTCCATTGTCCAATGTCAACTGCAATATGGTATTGTTGGTTGGGGAGGAACATACCTAAATACTACCAACCCCATTACAACTGTACAAAAACTTATCATCAAAGTGATATTGAAAAGGCCTCCCACCTACCCAACAGAAAGCCTATACAATAAATTCAAAGTGCCAACGGTAGATACACTATACCAAAAATACACTATTTTACAGACTATTAAAGAAAGGAGAATTGAAAACTGGTACACTTGTCATTCTGCTAGGTATATGTACAACTTATTAATACCAAAATTTAACACACAACATGCAAAAAATGGTTACAAATATAACGGAATAGTTAATTTTAACAATCTTCCTCGGGAAATAAAGAGATCAGCGATATTAAAATATTGATTGAAAAGGTGAAACAGTACTTTATAATAATGACGAACAGAACCGACGTCACTGCATAACAAATTGAAATAATGAAATGTACCAAAAATTTATTATTAAATTATATATACATTAAATTGAATTCAACATATAGTATATTAAATCTTTAATCATATAATGTTAGTTTTATATCAAAATCATGTAAATGTATAAATATGTAATACTCTGTATAATTATATAAAACTGTAAAATAACATAGATGAATCCCACGCCACACACAAGATCTTATCTTTAAGTGGTGTGGTAAGCGAATGTAAAAAAAAAAAAAAAGAAAAAAAATGTATCTTTTTATATTTGATTAAATAAAAATAAAAAAAATAAAAAATAAATGTGCTTCTGAAAAAAAAAATTGCTTTACGATCTGCTCCTGCATCATTCCTCCACGCGGGACGATGACGAACCCGGGACTTTTTATCGCCCTTTTTAAAATGTAAAAAATTCTTTTAACTTTAAATAATAGTTAATTTGTGATAAATAAGAATAAAACAATTATTATTTCAATTACATTTTTATTTGATTCACTTAGTAAAAAAAAATGCATCGCTAAATACGAGACTCGATCTATTAAATACTTGTCAAAAAAAAGAAAGCAATATGTAATAAAAATTTATTAATGAATTGTTATGTGCATGGTAAAATGTAATATTATTAAAAAAAAAATTTTTAATTTTTATTAGAATTATTTTTCATTTCTTATTTTATAGATCATTGACCATATTTCAATATTATAAGTAATTAAATACAGTCCACACGACTGCGCGGTGTGTAGAATAAAGCTAAGGTGCAAGGCTCGTGGTTCGAATCGCGCGTCTGCCGATATTTTTCTGAATGAATTTATGCGTAAAAAATGTGATGTATAATTTTATGTGTGTATTTAATGGAATATTATTTTTTGCACAGTTTAAGGAGCCATAAACGAGAAATTGCTCATTATTTGTTAGAGATCGCGACCTTCATAAATGAGGATAGATCAGCAAACCATTATTTTTTTGATGCAGTTTGCAATCCACTGACTCCGTTATGACAAACGAGGGTTCCACCGCACTCTTCAAAACCGCACTCTTTCGTTTATCATGACAATGGAAACACGCAATTTACAAATGGAAAACTGACAAAAAAACAAAGCGCCTAATAACCCCATAACCTTTATGCAAATCAAGCTATAAAACAAGAGACACTGAGAAACAATATTCAGTTGACACCGCCATCTTAGATGGAATAACAAGAAACGCGAGATGGAAAGGAAAATTTTCAAAATGTCTCGTTCCCTCATTGTTCTCGTTATAACTATTTTTTACTTCGATCAATTGATTGGACATTCTTTGGGTTATAGTGTGGTGAAGCGATTTCCGGTTGTAGATATTAATAACGCTTATAAAGGTGATACATTGGATACTGTGAAGATGGAAACCGTCGACGTGGAAAACCAGACTTCTCTAGAGGCGCCAGAAGAAGCTTTTGCAGGAGTTTATTCGGAGTGCCTGCTGTATCTGTCATACACTTGCATTCAGAAGAAAACCCTGAAGTATTTGGACAGTCTTAATCGACAGAATGAGGTCGCTGTCTTGGGCAACTATTTAAAATTTGGTAAGTTTTTAACTAAAAATTTGCTTTAAAAAGACTAATTGGAATAAGAAATACACCCAGTATATAAAATCGTGTCGGAAACAACAGGGTCAGATCCTCTCTGCCTAGAAGTGGGCGACGTCGATGGCGTTACTCCCGGTCATCATCAGGTCTTCCTGGGTGCAGCTACTCGGACATAGCGCACACTCCAGAAGGTGTGACAGGGTCTGCTCCACGCCGCAGTCACACTCAGTCGGCCCGCTGTAAAACTGCCAGGTTTTCATTTGTGTCCTCGTCCTGCATACTCCGGTCCGAAGTCTGTTAAGGGACCTCCATATATTCCACTCCTGGTCGTGTCCAGGGGCTAGGTTCTCTTTCGGGGCAATCCAAATATTACCCTCAGTTGCTCTTCTCCACATGTTCAGCAGCAGGGTGGCCTCAGGTATCACCAGTTCCGTTGTTGACTGTAGGAAACTTCTTCTTGATTTGATCCATGTGGTTATCTTTTACACCCAGTATTTTTATGCGACTTTTTTCGTAATTTCGCTTTGATGCGATTTCTTTAAATATCAACGTTACTTCATTAACGCGATTCACTACTGCAGACGATATTTTGATTGTTGGAACAGATTCATTAAATTATTTGAAAATCGAGTTTGGAATATGGAAAAATATCATAATAATAAGTAGGTATTTTAAGCACGACAATTATTTGCCGATAGTGAAAAATTAAATTTAAATTCATCATTTTGAAATCAATTACTATAATAACCTTACATTAAGATTATATAAATTATCTCTTACCATATTTATAAACCCATATAAAATTTAAAATCAAATCATTATTAATATGTTGCATAATATAATATGACACGTTGACTAAATGGCACGGGAAGTTGATAACAAACTCACCTTATTCTGGAGTTCAAAAACGATATTTATTGCTTTTTTTCATTTACAATTTAGAATCAAAAAACAGTCCAAGATGGTGGACATCCACTCCCCAAAAATATATTCCGAAATAATTACAAAAAAAAGGAATAAGAAGAAGATAACAATTTACTTAAACGTATATAACAATTTTTATTTATTTCATAAATTATAAAGTTTTCTAATAGATATATATTGATATCAGCTCGATTCTGCCCTTGCAGGTTGGTGCCAAAAAGTCTCGATATAAGATATTTTTTCTATTATTTTTGTTCGCTCGTCTAACACGTATATATAATAAATTTAGCAATATAAGACAAGGCGCTGCATCGCCATTTTGTTTGTTTGACAAGTCCTGTTATTGGCGCGACATAATTCCATAAATGTCCACAGTATTAATTTCTGTCCGAAACCTGAATAGCAACACAGAAAACTCCGTCTCGGGCAGATAACCGAAGTTTGTCAATCTTTTATGTTAAACATCTTTTTTTTTCTCAGTGAAAGTCCACAAGAGCAAATACAATGTTCAAAAATCAATGCGAACTGAAGACATCGATAATTTGATTTCGATCGACGACGACTTGTCACCCTCCGCCCGTCTGTCGGACCTCATAGACGAGAAGGTCGGCCAGTTCTTCGACGGACACGTTCTGAGGGTCAGGTACGGCAACCACTCCAAAGAGGACATCAACGTGGGCAAGATGCTGGACATCGCTGAGGGACGAAAGAAGAACAAAGGCGACAGCGGAGGAGGTGGAGGGGACAGCGGCAAGAAGAAGATGATGATGATGGCCATGATGTGCATGAAGATGAAGATGATGATGGTAAGTGAAAGCATCCTTCTAAGAGAAATATTCATATCCTCCGTCGAGACTTCAATACTAGCTACTTATAGCCATCTGGTTTGACTATCCTTTTCCATAGTTGACGGAATTTCGTACAGCTAATTAAATCACACAGCAGTGTTGTGACTATTTTAACTTGGTACTTTTATTTTACCTGTGATCTTTATCTGCATCGTCAACCATCAATGATTCCAGATATTTGCAAGCCTCTCTACTCGTATATTTTATTTTTACATATTGTATTAACATCCTCCTCTCTTTAAAAGGTAGTTATTCAGTCGCGTGGTGGAATGATGAGGAGCCGATTAATAACACACAGACTTTTTTCTGAGACACATATATACATATTCACGATAAACTTTAAACTTCCGGCCCAAGCGGTATAACATGCCGGGATGGCCATAATGCGACCTTCTCGGCCATCGGTACACACTCACTGGCATACGGCGCCATTGTCTGTCACACAGCGCCCCAGTAGTGATCTACGTAACAAGTCCAAAATGCCAATATGGCGACATATACATGTACGACAAGCGAAGAGACGAAAGATTGTAAATCGAAGCTTTCGGTACCAGTCAGCAAGGGCTATATCATGATGATGTCAGTACAATAATGTAGAAAAAATGCAATTTGGCTCTCAAAATCAAGCAGCATTCCAGGAAGTTGAAACTCTCACGAAATGGTAGACACTCCCAGGTGACAACACAAAATACGTGTCCTATTCTCATAAATATTTATATAATTTAGATGATGCAGTCCATCAGATGTTACCGTCTTTTGTATGCTAGGATTTTATGGACAAGCGTCGCAGAAAGAGAGGTCAAACGTTTAAGAAGCGCTTTAAATATTTCAGTATCCAGTAAACACCTGAAACGTCCAGTAAACGAGTGAGATGAAAATCTAAGAACTTTTTATTTTTTTGGTCGATAAGTTATCGATGGATGGAAAGAAAGACTTGGTTATTTCTCCGGAAGTTGACTCCTAATATGGGGCATTCCAAGTGGTAAAAGAAGTAGTAAGAGCCTGACTAAACTGACTACTTAGACACCCTCTCTCTAATATTTGAATCATCTGAAATTTATACGTTCCTGAAGATAGATTACGTTTACTTACTGCATATTATTTCATTTTCGCGAACGCAAAGATATCAAACTACCTACTTCCTACATGATAAAATACTAATCATGATTATTTAACAGTGTTTTTTTTTTACTTTTAGATGATGCCTGCTATGATGGGAATGATGGGAATGATGTCCTTCAAGGGGATGATGATGGGTGGAATATCATTGCTTATTTCAAAGGTACGTATTTAGACTTATAAAACTTCAATCAAATTCGTAGAAAACCTGACTTATGTTTTTCACGCTATGTAGTCCAATAAAGCGTAAGAAATCTTAAAAAACTTGTTAACGGTGTTTCTTTTCTAGATATAACCGCACAATATTTTATGTACGAGTATTCTCTTTTACAATGTTTTTCGCAAGCAAGACTTAAGGAAAGCCCATACGAAAGTGATAACGACTTTATCGTATTATTTTCTTGTTATTTAAATTAAGGTTTTTATCGTGATTATCATAGCTCTCAACATATTTAATATTTTATTTATTATATTATTTATTGCATATATTTATTTCATTGAATACCGAATAAAAAAGGTTCATAAGTGCCTTAAATATGTTTTGTCTCTTATCCCCTTTTGATTTATTGTATTCAGCTGAATATACCAAAATTGTTCGAGAATATTTCACATTTTGTAATGTAAAACAGAGTACCTATATTACAGACGTATTATTTGATTAAAACAATCATTTATCAATACAATCTCGGGCAATTTTAAGTAAAATATTTATCTTCTTAGATTTTGCTGATCATAAAATTGATGGGCAGTTCCGGAGGAGGTAAAATGGGATCAGGAGGAGGTTCACACGGAGGAGGTGATGCGGTAAGTAAAAAAGAAAACCTTTTATTTTAATAAATAAATAAAACACTGAGGAAAACGACGCTGTAAACATAACAAAGCAAAAAATATATAGTCCAGAAACTTATATATATATTTTACATTTTACAATTAAGCAATGCATAAAATATTGAAAAGAAGATAATCATATTTTATATCATCAACATATAATTTGAAAATAAAATATTATGATATTCGTTATGTATCGGGTATTTTTGTAGGAATCGGTAATTGCATATTAAATTAGTATGCATGGTACATATGCCTTAGAAGTAAATCTTAAGTCTTAAAAAAGATTATTTATTATAAAGTCACGATAAATTAAATATAACATAACATTTATGAAAAATAATGAGAGAAATAAGATAAACTATAGTAATTTTTAAATAAAACATACTAGCGCCATTTACGGAAAACAATGAAACTTGGATATATGTATTTACAAATTAAACGTCGAAATATGCAATTGCGTAAAAGCTTTATTATGTGACGGATAGATGCCGCTATATATATTTATTTTTTAAATCAAAAAGGTAATATTATATTCGCTTAAATATAGAACATAATTACATTTTTAATCGTTATACAATTATACGAAGTACTGTTTCTACGATATATTTTATTGTAGGAATAATTAAACCTTATCGAATCGAATCTGTTTTTTTTATTTTTTATTTTTGCACTTTACAGCCGGTCTGGATGCCGAGTGGAGGTGGCGGTGGAGGGGGATGGATGGCAGGTTAGTATTTATTAATTAGAATTAACTAGATTTATTAGCTGGAAACTGCGGAAGGTATAGGATCGAAGAGGATGGAGACTCGCGCAGAAAGCCTACGTTGAACAGTGGACGAACACAGGCTTATTATGATGAAAATTAGTAAATTATTCACGCTTAATTGTCACACTTAAAAAAAGGAAACATTTGACCAGTTCCTTAAAATGCTTCAGAATGTGATATGGAAAGTCCTTCATTCCCTTAAATGTAACTACACTATCGCGTAACGTGTCAAACATTGCTCACACTTTAATTTGGATGAGAAAACGTTAAATCGTTGCGTGTCAAATTTCATATATTGATACCCAATTTTTAGCCGTATATATCAACAATATAGACTCTATATTTCCATTGGAGAAACACAAATAGAGGTTGTAAATTAATATACTTATCTGGGACAAGTAATTCAACTAGGGCGAAATAACTTCTCAAAAAAAAATCGACAGGCGTATACAAATGCGATGGGCAGCATTTGAAAAACTTTAGTACATTTTTAAAGTGAAGAAAATACAGCAAAGTCTTAAATCTAAGTCGTTTAACCAATGCATCATTCATGTATTAACTTATGGCGCAGAGACGTGGAATCTAACACCAAGTCTTACTCATAAAATAAATTGTCACCCAGCGTGCCATGGAGACATGCATGCTTGGAGTGTCTCTAAAAGATAAAATCCGAACCGAAAGAAGTGGAGGCTACCCAATGAATAGGCATACTTAAGTAGCAATGGGCAGGACATATCTGTCAATGAAACGACGGTCGATGGGGAAGAAAAGTGTTGGAGTGGCGTCCAAAATATGGCAAAAGAAGCGTTGGCCGACCCCTTGCAAGATGGAGTGACGATGTAAGAAAAATAGACAGTGGCCTGAATGAGGAAGGCAGAGGATCGAAGAGGATGTAGGTCACAGGCTGATAATGACGATGAAGTAAAATGTATTTCTTTCATGACTCTTTTTTTTATTAGATTGTTTAAGAAATATTTTTTGTCACATCCATAATAGTGTTTGTTTCCATGAATATTTCCAGGGGGCGGTGGCGGAGGAGGCGACAGCTACGGAGGTGGTGGCGGCGGGGGAAGTGGGGGCGGTGGTGGTGGGTACAACGCTAATGGTGAGTGGCAGAGCAGAGCTGGAGCCAATGGAGGAAGTCCTTGGGAGATGACCAGGCCATCACAAGCACATCTGCATCTACAAGCAAGGAAGAAGAGACAAGTGCAAGAAGATGCACAAGACATTCAAGAAGTAGCTGTAAATCCACCAGATGTTGTCCTCTTACCACCAGTAGAGACAACAGAACCCTCTGAAGATAAGGAAGTAACCACTGAAGAAATCTCATCTACACCAGATCAAATGCACAAACAAAATAAAACAACAAATCGAAACGATGAAATTGTTGACAGTATTGCGTCTGTACTAGATCGAATCTACCGGCAAAATAAGATGAATAGAGGAACCAATGACATACATGAAAATGTTGGTTCTGCACCAGATAGCTTGCATTATCAAGATATCATGACGGGGGGAATGTTTGCAGATGAAGAAGAAAGTATTGATGATGATGAAACTGAAGAAAATGGAATGCAATCTCTCGCAAGAAAAAAGAGAGATATAAATGAAGATGAAGATGAAATTCCGCTGGATGTAAAGTTTGAAGCGAGCGGTTTTCAACAGCAAAACATGAACAGATATCGTGATGGAGAACGTAGCTTTGAAGATGTGCGATCTTTGAGAAACATCATGCATTTGTTAAGTAGAAGAATGCAAAATGCTCACGAGAGCATGAATCGAATGCCAAAACAACTTCATTATATGCCAACTTATATGTATCAGCAATCTAAAAATGTTCTAAAAAGAGACAATAGATATTTAAATAATGGAGAAATAGAATCTCTAAGACCTTTGCACAGCAATTTTATGCAAGCTAAACACAGGAGACACGTTCATGGATTAAATGATCGTACGTCTCCTAGATCTGTACCCAATTTCTTACAGCTGAGTACTTCAATAAAGAAAGACGTTCAAGATAATGGAGAGAGGTTTGAAGAACTTAATGATGGAATAATAAGGAATGATGAGGCTTGGAATCATTTCAAATATATGACCGAATACACACCCTTGCAGAATGATAAAATGACAGTATCTCAGGATATTAATCGTGGTAAGTATAAGGAATTAGATAAAGTATCAGAAAAACAAGTACCAAGCAAAGATGACTGCATATATTCAACTAACGGTGTAGATGAAACGAAAGTAACTGAAAAAAATGATATCATAAGTCTTGAAAGAAATGTTGATGACAATATTCGACGGAGCAGCGTCGATAAAGAGTATGTTATCAATACAGACAATAATGAAGAAAATGGACAAAAATCTGCATATAATAAAATGCAATACAACATAATGAAGCTGTTGAGTTCCAATAACAGTCCTAAAAGACCATTTGCGTGGAAATAGACACTTTGAAAAATTAAAAAAAGAACAGAAACATTCTGTTTCGTATAAAAAAGAAGAAACTAAAGATTTGCTTGTATTAATATTTAACCCGAAAACACCAGAACCAGGAAATATAATAAATTCGAGTAACGGAAGCCTTTTCGCTTTGAACAATACAAATAAAAATATGAAATTCGACATGGAAAATGTAAGTGTTAAAGTAAATTCTTCCCAACCATTTGATGCCGTAAGTAATTACATAAGAAGCAAACGTTCGTTAGATCATGACGAGCATTTTGATGACACAGGTGACTACGAAATCGTTTCAAATGAACTGGCTGATAACAAGATACACAAAATGGATCAATTATTATCAGATGAAAGCAGTAACGATTCGATAAGCTCACATACAGAAGAAAGCCATCAGCCGATTATTATTTCAGAAGATGATGACGATTCATCGACTGCGAGACCCAAAATCGGAGCTGTTGTAGAGCATAGACAAGTTACTAGGACGAGTGTTAAGAAACCGATGGTCGATCGCCAATCGAGAAAAAAGAAGAAGAAGGGTGGCAAGAAAAGGAAACAAGAAGCTGAATCTGAAACTGAAACACTTAGTGAATATATGCATGGAATGTCAGATGTGTTAGAAGAGAACCAGTGGGACTGACTATTACGGGTGTTTGGCATTGACCAATTGTGCACACTAATCGATGATAATTTTTCACCATATTATTTTTCGTTAACGCTACAGTGATATCTGATTATTTGGATTTTAATTTTTATTGCAATATTTTTCAATATTATAATCTTATTTTATAGATCATTGACTATATTTCAATATTATTAGTGATTAAATACACACATACAATTCTACAACAAATTTTTACGTATCAATTCATTCAAAAAGATATCGGTAGACGCGGCATTCGAACCTCGAGCGTTGCACCTTTGCTCTATCCTACACACCGCGCTGTCCACACGACCATTATCTGCCGATATTTTTTCTGAATGAGTTGATGCGTAAAAATTTGATGTAGAATTGTATGTGTGTATTTAATTACTAATATCTGATTATATTTTTTACATTATCTTTGCTCGTTCCATTTTTGTCATGTGTTTTGAGTTAATTTAATTTCTGTGATCGTTTTACAATACCCCGTAAGTATGAACTATTTCTTGTTTATAATAATATTTTTCTAAAAGACAACTAAGCTTTCTTGCTCAGTTATCATTTTCATTTTATATATTTATATTTTTTTCGGTTTATCTCAGCTTAACAGGTTTTTATTTCAAAAAAGCTTATTTTCCAGTTAGTTAAACAAACTACTTTGATTATTTTAAGACTCATGATCATTAATGATGCGAGGCAATTGCCTTTTTTAATTAACCTCAATCAACGTGAATTATTTTCCTTTTTTATTCATGGAGCATGTAAACTTAATAAAAGTGAGTTCTTGTCTTGAGATGTTTTTCATTGTGTACTATGTAATTTGTTTTAAAGTCTTCGTCTTATTGCATACATCTTTGTGAAAATTTATACTTTCTTATTATGTTAACTTTTCCATTTTGTTATCATTGTTAATCGTATTATTACTTTAAGTTTATTGTTCAATTAACATATATTATTTAAAACATTATTATTAAATTATATTTAACCCTGCTTTTAGTGTATTTTTAGTGTTGCCATTTATATAAATAATTAAAAAATGTTTAATCATTAAGCTTGGTGTACCAAGAATACAATGTAAAATATACCAGCAATTATTTATATCGCATACAATTTTATTAATTAAAACGTTTATTCAGAATTTATGTTTTTATTTTATGTTTACATTCCTACTTCCTTTCATTATTCTTCTTCGTAGTATCAATCCGGTGGATTGGTTTGCAGCAACAGAATCTTGCATCTCGATCTCCATTCCTCTCGGTCCTCCGCAACCCTTTTCAGCTCAGCATAAGCACTACAGTTCATATCCTCGAATACTTGCTGCAAATACTCCCGTTTAGGGCATTATAAAAAAGATCAAACTCAATCAATTTTGCTAGAACACTTGTAAATCAAACCAAACATATGATACGAAAGACATTGAAGAAACGTGAGCAGAAAAGCAAGAATATTATAATAAAAATTTCTTTTAGGCGATGTAATCAGTATGGATCAATCCCAAGAAGTATGGAGATGAATGGTGCAGAAGCTAGTGACAAATTCAACCACAAGCAAGAAGATGTTTTTAAAGCCTCAAACTCACAAATGTTTTTTAAAAAGATAGAGTTTATTTAGTATGTGAAACTGATGCAAGAAGCCTGGTTATTTGGAGTGATTCACCTTTTTCTCTCATTTTGACTTATAAAAAATACGAAAAAATTATGTTTTATTTGTTTAAGTGTATTTTCAAAGTTTAAATTAAATATAATATAATTACATGTTCATTGGTAAGCTGGTAATTCTGTATACTAAATATTATGATCCATAGCAGTCTCATCCAAGAAACGATAATTTTAAATATATTCCATTGTACAAAAACAAGTAAAACATTACTTTAAACGTCGATGATAATAGTTTTTCTGTCTGAGCATGTCTTGTCTTACTAATATGACATCCGTTAGGTACAATGTCTCGGTACCTACTACAAAAACAAGTAATATGGAGGAACCACCATACTTTTTTAAACTCTTTAATATTTTAATTATTATAGAAAAATTTCAATGATGAAATTCCATTTTATGTGCATTCTTTGTTCACTTTTTGTACAATAACATAAAAATCATGAAATATATTTATTTCAAATATAAAATGTATTAATTATAATAGACTAAAAAGTACAATAACCTATCTAATGTCATACATTTTGTTAACACCATACGTATACATAAAAACATGTACACTTATCTCTCGACTTACACGGTAGATAAGTGATGAAAACGTGTAAATCGAAATTGTATATTTTGTATGTAAAACCGTATTAATCGAAAATTACACACAAAAACGCATAATTTGGTTGTCTTCTAAGATATGTAAATAATGCAAAATTATTCAAATATATAAATAAAGATTTTATTTTATTAATTAAATATATATAAAGCATATATGTACGAATTTAAAAAAATCAATAGATTCATAAAAAGTATTGCAACGGTTGGTGAAGTTCTTATCTCTTCTTCGTGACTGGTTTAAAGTCACTTTAATTATTTAAAATTATTATGTATTATATTTATTTAAAATTAAAGATGGTTGAAGTAGAAACATTTACACCTCGAGGAGATTTGGTAATAAAATCTGTTATTAACATTTGCTTCAAATTTCTTGTTAGATCCTTATGGACCTCATCATATTGAGTCAAGCACTGATTTATATCACATTGGAATCAAAGGGCCCGTTCAACATTTGAGTCATTTTCTACAGCTGAAACTGCCGTCAAGCTAAATAAAAGATGAAATCCGAATGGCAGAAGGAGACATACGTGCAATGCAATGCATACCATTGTATTCGCCTAGAAATGGACTCGCCCAGATGAATACGGCTACACGGTAACACAACCAAATATGGCGAGAACATTGTTTCTGTTGATCATTGCCAGCTATTTACAACTTTTTTTAATCGTGTAAAAAAGTACCGTATAAATCGAGGGATAGGTGTATTATAATTTTTATTTAATAAGTATTTATATAACTATCACAAATTTTCAGGACTATCTTAGTGAGTTTAGGAGTCTTGGAAAATTAGATGGATGTTATACATTTTATAAGGTTTTTTTTTAATGTACAATACATAATTATTTTTGTGTTTACTGAAACAGCAAAAAGCACCGGTTCTACAAATTTCGAGTTTCTTGATAACGTCAGCCTACCACATGATAGCTCTCTTTTATGAGTATGTTTGCCTTTCTTTGACGCTTTTAGTGACAGTTTTCCAGTACGGTGACCTTTACGTCGGACTTCCAATAAACTAATTTAATGTCCATTGGTTCACGTAATGTATTTACAATTTTCGTGAACCTCAGATCCTCTCATAATAGAGCGCAATTGAAATGACTGTGGTTTAAATTTTAATGATTAAAATATAAATATTTTTCAAAATAGAAATTATTATGTGATGGCATTAAATCATTGAGGGAATAATTTCACCAGACGTTTGAAAAGGTTCGTCGTTCTTGCGAATGCATTGCACACTGTGTGCAATGTTTATGATCATTTTCTCGGTGTAACAGTAGTGCGGGGGAGGCGCGAGCAGAATATTTATATTCGCAATGAGAGCGCATTATCAGTACGTGCTTAAACTAGTTCTCAATTCCCGGTCGGTGTACAGTTACCATACTGTCACCGCTTTAATCTCACCTTAATCGATTAGCAAGCCTTTAGTGTTGCATCGATCGGCCTTGTCAAAGCAACGCCAATGTTTACACTTTCGTTATAAATCAGAAAAAACTTAACGTGTTAATAAATTAAAGAGCTTTGGCGTTAGGTATCCAACCGCTGGCTAGATATTCATTCTCTCGATAGCCATAAAATATTTCATATAAACAATGGCA
The DNA here is from genome assembly GCA_022606575.1 of Glossosoma conforme. NCBI lineage: Eukaryota > Metazoa > Arthropoda > Insecta > Trichoptera > Glossosomatidae > Glossosoma > Glossosoma conforme. Next base: position 540,055 of record JAGTXR010000203.1, on the reverse strand, counting down.
ACGATAAAATGCGGGAAAATTCAATTTATATTAGCGGGATGTTTGCTGTATTGTGTACGAATGCTCGATTCTAGAATTGTGCCTCCAAGGGTTCCAGATGTCGTCTTTCCTCAAGTTCCAACTAATTGTGAGAAATATATATTTATATTTAACATTTAGGTATATTTCAATAACTTTTTTTTTTTCATTTTAGTAAGCTACTCGTATTATGAGCTTTTATCACTGGCAACATTTCTTTTGAATAACCACCAAATTATACTACTTGATATGTTGTTGTATGTCTACTCGACCACGAACAGTGTTCACCAAATATGTCCAGATACGATTGTATATGAGCATCATAAGTGAGAGACATGAGCACCAGCATAATGTCACAAAAAAAATGAAATTCGAATTTACCAAGCTCGCGAAAATTCAAAAGTCACTTTATTTTTTCGTCCACAGCCTCGTACGTGGTGGCCCTCATAGTTTTATGAAAAAAATGTTTTTTTTCTGTAAACAAACTAGGGTCTCATTGAAGAGGATTGGTGATATTTTCACATACAGATACACTCAGCAATGGGTGACATAATTTTAAAGAAAAATAATCAATTGCAATTTAGTTTAATAGTAAATAAGATATTTTTTATAGTATCGTTAAAATTTAGCTACTAGCAATTCAGATTATACACAGTACAATAGTAACCAACATGGTCTCCAGTTTAAGGTTAAAACCGATTCTTGACGTCCAAAGAATAGTAAAACAACCAATAAATTATTTTAATACATATATTGTTACCCTTATCAAAGTAACAGTACTCGTATGTCATGAATAATTTAAAACTATAACAAACATTTTTCTCATAATTTATTTTCTCAGTCAGATTAAACATAGAGGAACAAGAAATTCTGCAAGATTCTTCTCAAGACCCAGAAGTGCGTCCAGGACTCTTTCAAGGAGACATGGCGATGAACGATGAGGTAAGTGTGAATTATGTCCAGTTTAAACATAAGTTAAAACATATCTTTCAAATACTGTGCTCGCACACTAGCTTACTAATAGTTCCAATGTTTAACAGAAATCCTTCTAAGCGATCGATGACTTTGAAACATCACGTTCGATAGAAAATACGCATCCAAAGTTTGACGGCTCTAAGAACTAAAATATAAAAAAGATATGTTTAAAAAATGTCATTATCCTTTATAATAAATTATATTGAATTGAAAAACGTCACCGAACCGCGGACCTTGGAAACCAACTATGCCCAGGTATTGCCCTGCCTAGACAACATTCTCATTGAGATTAACTTAAAATATTAAATAAATAAATATTTTTTACCTTGTTTTAATAAGGTATGATAAAGATTAAATAAAGAGTTTCTTTAGTCATCCACATGTTCAAATATGCACGTACTACGAAAGAACGTATTTATGTACGTATTATTGTTCAGTTTATTGTTATAATTTTTATTCGTTTGTACAAAATTCGTAAATTGATAGGAAAACGACAAATCTGTTGCATTTACTTACAATGGCTTCTCATATCTTTTTAGCTATCGCTCAATAATAATAATAACTTAAATTTAAAAAAAAACGCTGAATTGATACTGTTTGTATGATTCATTTATCACTAAAATGTTTTGGGAATGAATGTTCTAGTAAAGATTAATAGTAAGTACTATCGGATATAAGTATGTATTTTTGATATTTCAGGTCTACAACTATTGGAGGGTAGCCTTGAATTGGGACGTGTTTCCAGAGAAGCTGTGGAAAAATGCAACCGTCCCTTACCAGATAAGCTACTTGTACGACACCTCAGAGTACGTGACCATCCTGCAGGCCTTCAAGATCCTCGGCTTCATGACGTGCGTCAAGTTTGTGCCGTGGAATGGGAAAGCCAAGGACTACCTGCTCATCTGGCCAATCAAATATCCATCCGTTTGTACCAAACACACTTTGCATTATATATTCTTATAAATATGCTTCCATAGCAAGAGAATATTAACTTTGCATGTACGTTCTAACGAGGATATCCGAAGAAGAACTCAAGTAGTGGAAGCTACCCAACGAATTGGCACACTCAAATGGCAAGGGGCAGGACATATATGTCGAAGAGATTATAGTCGATGGGGCAGAAAATCGTTGGAGTGGCGTCCAAAAACTAGCAAACGGAGCAGTGGCCGACTCCATGCAATATGGACTGACGACAACGAAAGAATCCTTTGTGCGTCCACTGTTGAGCGTAGCACTGCCGCATGAGTCTAATTTCGTCATCATCTTGCAGGGGATCGGTAAAACGCCCCGATTGTAAGTTCTTGGACGCCACTTTAACACTATTCTTCTCCATCGAGCATCATCTTTTTGACAGATATGTGTCTATTCGTTGGGTAGCCTTTACTACTTGAAATCTTACTCGAATATCCTTCTTTTGGATTTTATCTTTTGAAGACACTCCTCACATGAATCTCTCCATGGCACGTTGGGTGATATTTATTTTATGGGTAAGACCTGCTAGTAAGTTCTACGTCTCTACGCCATATATTAATACTGGAGGATGCATTGATTAAACGCCTTAGTTTAATGTGGAATAAACTCTCCCGTTGTTTCACAGTCCACGTGTGCCTCCCGAGCACGAGTCACGACCCACTTGCGGTGACAGATCAAGCTCAACTCCGCGTCTCTTCGCGCCCTTATCCCGCGTCTCGTGCGAGTGGCAGCCAGCCAAAAGCGTTGCCAGTCAAATATTACCACATTTTAAAACATAATATTATCATTTGTTATTGATTTTCAGGGATGCTGGTCGTATGTTGGCAAAATAGGGGGTCCTCAGCTGTTGTCGCTGCAGCCTCCTGATTCTCGGGGGCCCAATTGTCTTGGCAGCGAGGGCAGGGCCATTCACGAAATAATGCACGCGCTCGGCATCTTCCACGAGCAGTCGCGCGCAGATAGAGACAACTTCGTCACCATACATACGGAGAATATCATACCGAGTAAGCGTTTAAACTCCAAAACAATCTCATTAAACGATATCTTCTTATAATCTCAATAAAAGTAGCATCAAGGAGACTTAGCCCTGATTTTAAGTTATATTCCATCAACATATATTCTTCTACGTCTAGCAAAAATCCATGGACACTTTGTGAGCGGATAGGAGGGACTCCCGGTTAGAGGGTCACTAGATGCGCCTTCACGTAGGCATCTCAAGCGGTGATCCGGTGCTCCACTCACTGAGAGTCAGTAGTTGCTTAAAATTGCAATTGTTTAAAGTTATTATTTTTGTTTTCTTTCTTTTATGTCATCTTCAATTTTATTTTTTTATGTATCTGGTTTCAATGATTTTTATGTACAATTTTAGTTATGACACTGGTCGCTGAATAAATAAATTATTAATATAAAAATAATTTTAGGAAAATATATGTAGATCGCGTGTAGATTGGTCTCTGCATACGTATGTTAAGCTGGCTACATTAACACGTTCATCGCCATGTCAACCACCGGTGGCCGACACAGAATTATTGCAATTACGACGCATTGGACACCGGTGGCCGACACCTATTTATTACAATCACGTCGCATCGACCACCGGTGACCGATGCGACATATACATAAATTTGACTTTCGTTTTCGCTGTCGGTCACGCGTTCCATACAATCTGCTATTTAGAATGTCCGACGCGGCCCTTAAGGAATGTCTCTGGATACGATTTTAAGTGTACATATTAACATTTATTTTTTATTTATTTTCCAGGATATTTGTCCAACTTTGACAAGCAAAGCGTAGTTAATACGACGTACAGTTTTGAATACGATTTCGACTCGATAATGCATTACGGAAAGGACTATTTCACAAAGGCGAGAGGCAAGCCGACTATCACTCCGAAAGTCAGCGGAGTCAGATTAGGACAGAGAAGCTCCCTCAGCGTGACTGACTGTCTGAAGATCAACGACCTCTATGGGTGCATGACGACGCCAGGGAAACAGAAGAAATACTTTGCTCTCTGCAAAGCTTTGGGAGTATGAAATTTTCATCTGAGACAATATTAGGTAAAAAGTAGTACCAGTTAATTAAGTGACTCACTCGACGAAGAGTAATTTATTTGAATTAACAACAAATTTCTCGAAACATTAATTAATTCAATAAATTGTTTACAATAAATATGTACTTTAAAAGAACGCATGAAAACAGCTTTATTGCAATAAAAAGGTAACTAATTATTTGTCGGCTCGGTGGAATACAAATTGTACTGTCTATAGGGCGTGAATTTTTCAAAATATTTTTTTTTGCTTAAAACTAGTATTTGAAGAATAAATGTACTTATCTGACATATTTTTATAAATCACATTGGTTCTTTTATCCTTTAGCTATCAGATGATGCATAAAAAACTATTATATTTAGCAAACATTCATTATGTAACTCCATACATGTGGTGACATTGACACATGTGGTTTACAGAAAAAATCGCTCCTGTGACGAAACCTTACATTTTTTTAATCTAAGTTTTAGGATAACCAGACGTCTGAAAATGATTTAGGTATTAAAAATTAAAATAAGATAAAGTATATTTCCAATAAATTATTGTATTTATTTATTACAAAAAAATCTTTTTTATATTTGCATTCATAGAAATATTATAACTCTTAAACATCACACACAAAATATCACTCTATATACCTATTGCAAGATATTTATTTATTAGGGTTAAGCACTGGCAAACCCATAGTGAGCTTGGAATATTATACTGATATAAATCTATAATTTGAAATTTGTTGGGTAAAGTCATTTTCTTTACTTTTATTTGTAGTTTATTGAACCGTTTCCTAAAGTAATGTATTTTTCAATGTTTGTGCTTCCCATATGAGTCATAGAGAACTGTAATAATATTATCAGATATGTTGTTGTTGCACCAATCATCTGAAAGCAAAATATTAAAGAATATGCACCACTTTATTTATATTAAATACAATAAAAATAGTATGGAAGCCTCTTAAAGGTAATAGTTTGTCTACAGTACAAGTTTATTTTATTGTTGGTTAAATTGAACATTTATTACATAACATTTACTATGAACAGTAACATTTAAAATTATTATTCAATGAAAATATGCAAATAATTGAATTATTAAGTTATTTAATTTAAAAAAATATGATATCTTTCTTATATCAACAAAACAATTTAAGAAGAAATACAAGTTTCTTTATGTTTATCCATGTTTACTCTGTGCAAGTTTCAAAATTTAAATGCCTTATAAGATGTTCCTCGAAGCATTTCACATATTTTTCATTGACAAGTAAGAATATTAAAATTTGTCATGTTAATTTTATTATTATATATATATAAGGACTTATTTTCGGTTCAATATTATGAAATTATAAATGCTTTTGACTTACCGTAAAAATTAATGTGTGATCTATGTCAAACAAACCTAACGCTGTGAATTTTGGTTGACGGAGCAATATGTGCATTGAAAATTGATGTATCTAAAAAAGGTATAATATTAATTATTTAAAATGACATTAACCACATTACAGAATGCGAAAAGTTAATTTCTGTGTTGACTTATGAGTAAGTTATAATTTATTCACAGATTCATTTTGTACTTTTAAAAATTCTTCAGTTTAATAAATGCCACTTATAATTCCTTCACTATAATACAGAATATAAATGTGTCTCTCTGTTACAATAACTCATCTCAAAAGTGAACAGATACAATGTGAAATATTTGTCATTCTAAATAGTTTATATTTCTACGTTAACTGTACTACAAAAACGGGTAAATTGAGTTATTATTATTATTCTTGTTTGAACATGAACATTCTATATAGTTTGAATTTTGAATAATTCTTATAGAAAAATACAACTAAAACAAAAACAGTTACATATATTTCGAATTGACATAATAAGAAGCACATTTTGGCTAATCATTTGAGTAAATTTCTGTATTTATATTACCTCTACTAGAAAATAGCCATATACTATAGATCTAAAGCAGCACACTTTTTTCCAAATTTAATCAACGTTGGAACTAATATTAATTTGTATTTAAAACGATTTTCTTACATAAAGAGAATTATTGTCATCTAACTCTTGAAGCATCAATTTGTTAACCAAAACTCCTGTTTTTTTGGTCTAAAATTAAAAAAAAACATAAGCTATGTTTTTTGAAATGTTTCGAAACCTCTTAAAGGATATTAATTGATAACATTTTAATTGAATTATCTAGGAGCTTAATATTCACCATCAGTATTTCATTGCAATTAATCCAATAGTAAAATGTAACCAGTCAAATAATATATCATACGAAGTAAAAGTCTCAATATATGTCTTATTAAAATTGTTCAAATTAAATTGAATTTATAATTTTAAAGTCTTACAGAGAATAAATGATCCATTGAAAATTAAAATGATATACATTATTGAGAATTGTGGCCAGTTATTTCATTAAATTGCATTAGATGCTGATGACCCATTAAAACAGGCTAAATTTAACCTACAATGCAACAACTTTATTTCTGGTATTCATTTAATATAAATTTTATTATAAATACCTTATAGGTATAAAATATATAATATATAATAATATAAGTAATAAAAGTTATTAATACTGAATGTCATATAATTTCTCACCGTCACTCGAAAGGACTCACAAACTAAAATGCTGAACATCATGTTTATTATATTTACTACAATCTGGTGAATTGAAATGAATAAGAGTATATTAAGGTAGGTATTTTCCTGTTTGTTGTTCAAAATAGAAGACATCGTTTTTACGGCTTGAAACAGATTGAAGAGCATTGACATAAAACAAAGAGTGTATAGAATTAATACTTTCATACTGAAACACTCGTTTATGTTAACTGCACAGTCACAAATCTTATCATATACCCTCCATAAAAGACGTATCTTTTCTGCAGTTCCATAACTGCCACAGCTATTCAAATCTATATCATATGTCTTCATGAAAAGATATTTTGTTTCTGTGTTAATAGCCAATGTAAAATCTTTGTGACATATCTTTTCCATTTCATAGTTTATTATTCCCAAATTTATTGTTAAATTCTTCACTAAAACTATAAAAAAAATGATTATACACGAAGCAAAGTAATCGGGAATGTACATTGCAAACGACATGGCAAAAGATGGCGATGTTTCCCAAAATGAAACGAGGTATTTGTTTAAAAGAATGTAAAAAATATGTGTGCTGTTGGCGTAAACAATAATAAATATCATATATTTTTTCATCTTCGTGTAGTCTTTCTGAAAGCCAAGAGCTTTTAAAATGATATCAATGTCGTATAAAATCTCAAGGTTTTTAGCGTATATATTGATTCTTGCATAAATATCCACCAATAGAGCGGAAATTGATATAACTCCAATGTAAATTCTCATTTTATCACCAAATTTCATAAGCAGCGACTTGTCGAATATGCCGATCACTGTCTCGTCATTCAGTATAACTAGCGACACACAAGTCAAGTAGAAAATTAGATGAAATATGGCACTTATAAAAAAAGGGTACACTATTTCTGTCCTAGATTTACCCGGTTCAATTATGAACTTGAAGGGAGCAATGCAAGACAGTCTGCCCAAGAGTATAACTGGCTGAAACGCTTCTTCCAAAGAATTTGCCTCAACAATTTTTTTGTAAATGTTCATCATTATTTCTTTAGACTTAGAGAACATTATTGTATTTATCGTTTATGTAAAATTTACATTATTTTGGATCAGCCTTTTTATGGTCATACACCACACTATCTATCTTGTTTACTATATATCCAAATATTTTAATATTTTTTCACTATTTATTTTTTCTTTTCAATTACACATAATTAATTTATTTTTAAGCAACAATAAAAGCGAAAGTATATTCAATGAGCTCAAATATATAAGGTCTTTCCCATATATATGACAAGCAGAGTTTTAAAAAGACAGACACCTAATAAAATATATTAAGTAAAACCCATTATTTACTAATGACCCAATTAATTACTTTGAATCGGACGTTTCTCAACATTTTTGAAACCAAAGAACTAATATTTCAATCATAATCGTTTTTTTAAATTACTAACGAAACAAATAATATACCTTTTACACAAATAAGGGGTTTTATTTCAATTTCATAAAAAAAAGGCATCTTTTCGATGGTGATTTCAAAAAATATATATTACATCTTGCAAATGGTCATCACGAACTACTGCTATTCAGCTCAGTCAGCCGCTATTGTCCTTACCCTATCCCATGTCAGCTCTGCCACCCAGAGTTCTGCCGAGTACATTCAATTAATAGTATATTAATAATTTACTCTTAAAGTGGCTGCAACAACATTCAAAATCAACTGAAAACAAATGTATCTGTTGCTTTAATAATAAATTATAAACAATGCTATTTATTTATTAATTAACTTGGTATTAACTAACTGGGAATTTATATATTGATTTTTTAGAACTTGATTAAAATTAGAATACTATATTTTTTATAAGGATACATTGTATAAGCTAAGTGATTTTATTTTTTGGATCACGACCCTCAAATTGAGAAACAATAATTAAGGTTGTTTAATTATGTTAAATATTCTAATGGATTGTAGAGTAATTGCTTAATTTACTTTATGGTTTTTAATTTAACTAATACATATACTGAAATTGTGTATTGATTAATTTAATTCTTTGTGGTCCTATGAGGATTCTAACTCGACATTTATTTCGTTCTGGTATGTCCTATATCCTATATTGAGCCACTACTTAAGGACAAAAAAAATATCCATGCCTTGAGAGCATCGGCTGATCATCCGATCCCTTTAAAAATAACCCTGATCATTAAGCACCTAAATATTTCTCTGGTACTACAGCAACAGTATTGTAAATTTCACGGAATATTGCCCTGGAGACTCCCGGGAACCGTCTTTGTTCCCATGTGGACCTCTGGGTAAACAGGTCTTTTAGGACAAAGTATAGACAATTTGAGCTTACAGAACTGTAAAAACGGCAATTTGTGGTGTCCATATGGTCCAAATATGGAGCGGATGTGGTAAATTTTTTTTTACCTATATCGAGTTTCGTTTGCCCTAAATTGTAATGTTAGGGCCCAAATTATTTTAGATATGAAAATGAATCCCAGGGTTTATTGTTTTATTTACTCTGCTTTACTTATAAGTGATGTTTATTGTGCTTTTGTTTGTATCAATTGTCAAATATAAGAAATCACATAATAATAACCATTGTATAATTTCAATGTATTAAGTCTTTAAAAATCATAATTTTTAAATGTATAAATATACCAATGTATCCAGTTTTTTTAAATTTTCTATTACTATTTTAGATAATAAAAAAACAGTTCATACTAGCATAAAAACATTTATTACATTTTATATTAACATCATAAAATTAAACAAAATACAAAACCAATTTAAACATAACCTAACTCTTCTTGTTGGTGTACTTCCCCCGCATACAGTTTGGCAATTTGACTACTCCTGGACAGGGAACCTGTCCCCTGATTTCGCAGATGCAAGGCCTTTCGCATCCGGCACCAAAATTGGCAGGATTCTCTTTCTTTTCCATCATAATAGCCTCAGCAGCCAATACCAGTTGAGACTTACCCACAACTTTAATTAAATGCTCGTGAATATCGTCTTTAGTTTTACTGTCAACATCTATCAGCATACCCCTTCCATCTTCCATATAACACTTGATAAAAGGACTGGGGGTCATGTTCTTGAACGTAGCAACCTGAACGTTCGGATTTTTGTACTGAATTTGGGGAAGATACCAAAAGGCGTACTCTCTCGCGCCCTGGTGATGCTCGCCGAATGTGTTGTAATTGATAGTTAATATCTTGATATTTTCTTTAAGTACGAGTCTGCCTGATGTTAGGTACTGGAGAGTGCACCGCACCGGCTCTTTTCCCACCATGAACGGCATCTTGGTATGGTATTTTTATTAACTTTTTAGGATTTTAAAGCGTCGGTGACAGATTGGAATTTTGAGGTTACGTCAAACTAAAACTTTTCGGTATTGTTGCCACACTTTAAAAATCAGAACGAAATCGAGTGGTGTGTAACAATTATTAATACCTACCATATAAACATATTTTTGTTTTATTTAAAAGAGAAAAATAATTTAAATATTTCATCAAATATTTGAAACTGTTTATAAGTAAGTAAAAAAATTAAATAACATAAATGGTCATATCCTTTTGTTATACTTATTTTTTAAATATTTTTTATATGTAGACATACGATATTTCAAAATTTTGTTAGTTAGTGTAATACATATAATACATTTTTAAAATATGTTTTCTATAATATGATAAGTAATGAGTGGCATTAGTTATTTATGCATTAACTTATTTTGAAATAATAAAGAAAACTTGACTTTTATTCAATTCAAAAATAAGATATAGAATAATAATAAGTGCTGTAAAAAATATTTCACTTTTAAATTTTAACAACGGGCGTAACATTGGTTGAGGCTATGTAACTTTCTTGACCCATTGAGAATTGAATTAAAATAATTAAGTACGTTGTTGAAGCTCCAACCATCTGAAAACACAACATATGTAATGAAATACGATATACGGAAGCGGACAGACAGTCGTTTATTCGTTAATCGATTATAAACGAAAATATATTTTTGTAACGATTAACTCATAAATTATGAACAGTCACACTAACTTAATGTAAATATTATAACACATTAACTTCCGTAACGAATTAACAAAATAATAATTAATTAACCTTGTCCACCACTCCAAAATTATTTATGAATTGGGTTATTAAATAAATATGTATTTACTTAACTAGCTATAAAAGGTATGTCATAATATTATCACAAAAATCTATTAGTACATTAAAGGTATATATTATAGTTACTTACAGTAAAAAGCAATGTATTGTCTATTTCAAAAAGTCCGTTAGCGGTTAATTTTGGTTGACAATGCAAGATATGCATAGAAAATATGTGCAACTAAAAATAAAAAAATCATTAAATATATTTTACATACTATATATACTCGTAAATGTTGTTTTAGTCAAAATAATTCAAGCTCTTAGATTGATATGAATTACATAGCTTCAAGTTTTAAATTACGTACCTTTTACAAAAGTAATACGAATTGTATGATAAATGAATAATTGTAGTGTATATGCGTAAGTACAGGAGTGTGTTTTTCTTTGAGAGATATTTTACAATGTTGTTCGTTTTGGGACAACACTACGCGATTCAAACACAGAAAGAAACACACCTAAATTATAGGCTTTTTTGCTTTACATACAATAGGGGTAGACAAAAAAATTCACAACATACAATTCATATCGCTAGTGTAGACATCTCTTTATAATTTACTGTTTCTTACCTTTTGTAATAATTTCTTGTCAGTTTCATAGACCATTAATTTATTTACAAATAAAGCTGTACCTTTTATCTAAAACGGGATAAGTAAAAAATATTTTTTATTATTTGTTAAAACTAAACAATAGAAGTTAAAATTATTCAGTTGGCCGGCGGTCATAGCTCAATGGTAAAGCGTTTGCTTTGCAAGCCAAAGGTCGTGGGTTCGATCCCCGACGGAGATTAAAAAAAAAATGGATTTTTAATCGATTTCTGAGCTCTAAAATACCCCGGTTGGTGTGAATTTGATCCATCACCCGTAAAATGTCAGTCATAGCCTATCAATTAAAATTGGTGGTAGACGAAAGTCGTCCCGTGAAGACCACCCATTCATAGTAGATTCCTATAATAATAAAGGATGATGCGTGAATCTCGGGCTGTAGTCTATGACGTTGGCGGATCAACACTCCACATGCAGCGTTTAGCCATATACACCATGGTAAGCGTCATAGAATTCCACAGATGAGACTTCAAAAAAATACTATCGCCATCTGTCGGTATTCTCCTGTATGTGTTTACATAAAAAAAAAAAGTTTTGTTTTTCATTTATTTACTACGAGTATAACGCCTTTCATATCTATAATGAGAGATGTAACACGTAACAGCTAATAAAACCAAAATTTTAATTGAAATTTTATTATAAATTTACTAGATCATTATATTATATATAAATAAATAAGTATAAAAAGAGTAGACATATTTTTCAAAAGATTTGAAAATTATTACTTAACGGATCATTCAAAATATTTTAGTGAAAAGATACATCATTTTATTAATTTGCTCATAAATATATATTAAATTGTTTACAAAATAGATTCTATAGGGTCTGCCATCTAACGTTATTTTTTTCAACTAGTGCTTATTTCGTGAATGGTAACATTTAGCTCATGTCTGATTTGACAGATAATTAGTATTATCCTTCCGCTGAACGAATATGGTTGTGTATACGCTTGAACAACGCTGGGAAATATTGCGACATTACTTTGAAAATCAGGCCATTTTCTTCGAAAATGAGCAAGGAGTGGCCGTTACAGTCAATGGCGATCGTTATCGGTCCATTTTTGTTCACAAAAATTGAAGAGGAGGATATTGGCAACATTTGGTTTCAACAAGACGGCGCTACGTGCCACACAGCCGAAGCTACACTCGATGTTTTGCGATGTTTTTCAAAAAAAAAAAAAGTTATTTGGCTGATAAAAATGTTCTGATATTTATATTATTATGATACAGTTGACAAAATTTCTTAAAAATGGTAATTGGAATGGTAAAGTGGAATTTTTCATTAAAAGTTTACTTTATTTATGATTTAGAATGATCGATTATAGAAACTCACTGCTTTTTTGTACTGGTTGCACCTGAATATCATAAACAACACACTGAAGACATAGATGGACATCTGCTGAAGAGACGAGTAGAATACAATGTTTATCTTGTCGCTGTCTACTTTGCTGGACATCCAAACCACTGCATTTAACGCAGAAAACAAATTAAACACAATGGATACAAACGACAGAATCAAGGTTACAACAACTTTAGCGGAATATGTGTCGTTTATCGAAATGGCGCAATCGCAAATCTTGTCGTAAGCTTTCCAAATCAACGTAATGCTTTGATATTTTTTTTCAGTATTTTGATTCGAGTTCTCCGTGTAATTATTAAGTGATATTGTTGTCGTGATGTTCTTTTTGAATTTACTTTTGTTTGCGTTGTCCAAAGGCTTGTTTTGAAAATGCTTTTCAATCTCTTTGTTCAGCATGTGCAAGTTTTCTGTTACCAACATGACGCGCGATATATATCCCATGAGGTAAGCTATGGCCACATATCCGGGAGAATAAATAGCAAATGTCAATTCAAAGGACGTTCTTCTCTTTGAAGATGCCTGCATAACGCTTCCAATAACAATGTAAGACATTACAAGTGTTTGCTGGGTTACCATGCCGATAGTGAAATGCGTACGAATCTTTGTGTAATTTAGCTTTATATTCATCATTTTAAAAACTTCTTCGACTTCATTTAGCATTTCTATGATTAAAGCATGACGATCTGCCTTGTGAAATATGTAAATACAATGTATAGTCAGTGTTGTCAGTCCCAAATAAATCCTAAGTTTGTCACCAAACTCCATTATGAATGAATCTTCAAAGTCTATCCCTGCAAAAGATTCGTCGTTTTGAACAACTCGATAAACGCATACGAAGTAACTTGTTATCATGACGATTGTGTATAGTAACCACGGCTTGTAGTACTCGGTTTTGAGTCTTCCTTTCTTAGTGACATATTTAAATGGACCTACGCTTGATATCCTTCCCATTAATATCAAGGGCCAAAGAGCATCTTGAACAGTTGATGCATAAAAAATGGAATTCCTAATTTTTCGAAGTGCATCCATGATGGCCGTTCTATCGAAACAACTCACGGAAAAGCTATGAAACAATTACAACACTTTATACAATCAAATATGCTTAACAATTAAAGAAATGTATACATTTGTTTTTGTATTAAAAACAAACAATTATCAATTATTTAGAAAGCATTCAAAAACATTATATTACTAAAAAAGAATCGAACTCTGAATATTCGGTATATACTAATTGCTTATTTTTTAATCTAATATAGTGGATGGAATTAGTGAAAACTTTTTTTGAAAACTTGATCAAACAATAACAAACTGACAATCAAACACTTTTGTATTTTAAAATAAAAACAATAAACACATTGAAATAAGCCACTTCTCAATTTAAAGTTAATTATTCTTTCATTTTACATTATTATTTACCAATATTGAATATGTTACTACCATATTAACAGCCTTAAACGATGGTTTGACGTTGATCTACTTACATTAAACGCAGAAAAGACATATCTAATCCCATTCTCCATTAACAAAAAAATAACGACAACTCCCATACCTAAATTATTTATTCATTACCCTGGATGTAATAATACCAACTGCGAAAAAACCTGCTCAAATTGATCAAAGCTACTGATAAAATAAAATACCTGGGTATAATTATTGACAGTAACTTAAAATGGAAATCACACACAGCTGAATTAGTAAAACGTATACGCAAATGCATCTATATATTCATCAGACTCAGAAACATCTTAACTAAAGCAGATCTAAAAATGGTATACTACTCCATTGTCCAATCTCAACTACAATATGGTATTGTTGGTTGGGGAGGAACATACCTAAATACTACCAACCCCATTAGAACTGTACAAAAACTTATCATCAAAGTGATATTGAAAAGGCCTCCCACCTACCCAACAGAAAGCCTATACAATAAATTCAAAGTGCCAACGGTGGATACACTATACCAAAAATACACTATTTTATAGACTATTAAAGAAAGGAGAATCTAAAACTGGTACACTTGTCATTCTGCTAGGTTTATGTACAACTTATTAATACCAAAATTTAACACACAACATGCAAAAAATGGTTACAAATATAACGGAATTGTAGACGACCAGTCGACCTCGACTGGTAACTCGCTCTACTTACGACTGCGGTCCTCGCCTTCGAAGTCCTGGTCTTCCTTCAGCTGGTTGTAAGGCAGCTGTGTCCCGGTCGGCTTCCTGGGCTGTGATGTTTGGCAGCTTCCAGTTCTACGTCCAAGTAGTAGTCCGTGTAGAGCAGTAGGCCGGGGGCGCCGTGAAGTCCAGAGGCCCAGGGAGGGAGATAGTAAAACTCGAAAGTATTTTCAAGTCACTGTTTATTCCGAGTCGGACCCCGGTATTTATACCATTTCGTTCAAGAGGGGGTCGTGCGCAAAGCTCGCAGCTGTTGTCTTTTTTCTCGCGGGAGTTTAGATGAGGAGCGTGGCTGTCCGCAAGAGCAGGACAGCTCTACTTATTTCATACTAATTATCGCCAAGGGGGCGTGTCGGCTTTCTCACTGTTTTGCCAATGAGAGAGCCGAAACACCAACTACGAAATCGCAAAGCACCTCGCGGAACGTCATAATATTTACATCGGAGAATATAATAATAAATAACATTATAAACATTATTGACGTAACAGATGTATATAAAACTAAATAAGGTCAAATAAAGCTAACAGAGTCAAATGAAACTAAATAAGGTCAAATGAAGCTAAACAGAGTCAAATGAAGCTAAGTAGAGTCAAATGAAGCTAAATAAGGTCAAATGAAGCTAAATATTTTATCAGTGCTTTATCAGTATTTTATTAATTTTTGTTAGTCATCAGCCGTCCGTAACAGGAATAGTTAATTTTAACAATCTTCCTCGGGAAATAAAAGCGATCAGTGATATTAAAATATTGATTGAAAAGGTGAAACAGTACTTTAAAAGAATTACGAACAGAACCGACGTCACTGCATAAAAAATTGAAATAATGAAATGTACCAAAAATGTATTATTAATTTATATATACTTTAGATTTAATTCAACTTATAGTGTATTAAATTTTTAATTATATAATATTAGTTTTATATCAAAATCATGTAAATGTATAAATGTGTACATATATGTAAAACTCTATATGTATAATTATATAAAACTGTAAAATAACATAGATGAATCCCACGCCACACACAAGATCTTATCTTTAAGTGGTGTGGTAAGCGAATGTAAAAAAAAAAAAAAGAAAAAAAAAAAAAAAAGATTGGAATGTAAATTACTGTGTAAAAAATGTATCTTTTTATATTTGATTAAATAAAATAAATTTAAAATATATATTAATTTTATAACTGACCACATTCACACTGACAAAGTGGATAATGCCAATTTATTAAGTCTACAGCCGATTAATTTTATTTATTGCCAAATTGATTGATCTTACTGTCAAAACCTTGAATTAGTTACCGATCAAAGAAATATAGACTAAAAGAAAACATATTGAATTTTTTAAATTGTAATAAATATTTTTTATTATATATTTATGATGAATTTTTTTGCATGCTTTCGTTTCCCTTCCATGTCATAAAAAATAGATTTAGATTTTATTTTACTGGCTGGATGAAGTGTTCATCGAAAATTGGACCAAAATGATTAAATACGTTGTAGCGGCTCCAATCATCTGAAATAAATACAATTTAAAATCGTATACAATTTACCATATCATATCGTTCTGTAATCTGTTTGAGAAACAACAAATTGATAACTGATTGTTTTATCACTTATGACTAAAATAAAAAAAATAACTATATTTCCATATGATAAATTCAAATAAAATGCATCCATCAAAATAAGCCAAAAACTGACATCTAAAAGAGGCGACATGAACTGGCAACCCCGCAGCCCGAATTTGTCCCGGGTTTTGTTTCCTTTTGGGATATCTTTAAAGTACAGTTTATATTAGCAACCCAGGGTCTATTCAAGAATGAGAAGAAAACATATGGAATAAAATGCATGATATTGCACCAACCAATTTTCGGGTAGTAATGGAAAGATTTCGGTCCAGATTACAGGAGTGTAAAAATAAACAGCGCTTACATTTACACAATGCAGCCTTTAAAAAATTAAACTCTAATTTGTGTACTTTAAAATACAATATACAGTTTTAAATTCACACGGCGTGTTTATATTTTATAACAATTTTGAATATTAAGAGGTCATTGGTCCACCCTCTAAAAATGTTACAGCGATTCTTAAGTTTTTTGTTGCGATCCGCTGGCGTACTCAAAATACCTTATGCGGCCCTTGATGCCTTTTGAGTTTGACACCACTGCACTAGATGGCGTTGCATGCATTATCATTTTGAATAAAACGCCATCTCTGTTCAAATAACTTTAGTATTAATTTTAACTTCATAAAACGATAATTTAATTAATCTAAAATAAGTGAATATAGCGTTTATTGATTTTGGGGCGATACGAAGCTCGCTAGGTCAGCTAGTTGAATAATAATAAAAATAAGTATAATAATATATCAGAGATTCATGCCTTCCTATAATGGCCGATAAATCGGCTCTGGCGTATTTAACGAATTATTTAAGGATATCAAAACTTACTGTAAATAGTAGCGTATTATCAATCTCGAACAATCCATAAGCAGTGAATTTGGGTCGGTGGTGCAACATATGGGTAGAAAATTTATGTAACTGAAAAAAATATATATTTATATTAATAGTTATCATCAACATCATCATCAGCCTGTGTTCGTCCACTGTTGAACCGAACGAGTCCCCATACTCTTTGATACTCCGCCTTCCACATCCAGACTACTCTCGCTATCTTCGCTACTTTTCTTCCTCATCGACCATCTCTTCGACATATGTCCTGCCCATTGCCACTTGACCGCGCCTCTTCATTGGATAGCCTTCGCTATTTGAGTTGTTCTTCATACGAAGGATATACATCCTCATTTTGTAATTTATATTTTAGAGACACTCTGAACATGGATCTCCCCATGGCACGTTGGATGACCATTATTTTATGGGTAAGACTTGCTGTTAGATATCACGTCTCTGAGCCATAAGTTAACACTGGGTGGATGCAGCTTTAGTTAAACGCCATAGTTTTAAGACATTATTCTTTTTCGTTATTAATAGTCTTATTTAAAAGAAATATATTTTATAAAACATAATGTGACCTTATTTACAAACATCATGTTTCGAACGATGAATTCTTATTTCAGAATGACGAAACATGACAATATTTCAAATAAAATTACTGAATAAATTATATTTTAATATTTTTTTTTTACTTACATGCATTATATTTATAATGATAATTTTAGAATTAATTTTAATTAAAAAATTAATAAATTAAAAATATTTGGTTTTGATTCACAATTTATTTTAATTAACATTAAATTATCATTATGCACTTTCACCAAGTATTGTCAGTTGATAACCTTAATGCATTATATTTAACAAAAACTTAGTTAATCAATGCATCGATCACTCTTTTTTTTAAAAAAAATAATATTAATTCATATTATGGAACATTACTAACCTTTTCTAAAATATTATCATCGGTTTCGTGAATCATCAATTTGTTTATTAGAACAATTGTCCTTCCAACCTAAAATTTTATTAAATTTTATTAGTTTACTGTCGTAACACATTTTTATAATTTTTCCTAACATAAAAAATGTGTAAATAAAATTAAAAAAAAAACAATATTTACAATAAAGATCGATAAACACTTTATTTATATGATTTGATAATACATACAAAATATTACAAAACTAAATGAAGTTTTTTAATATTCTTTATTTAATTACAATGCAATGCATCGATTGGCAATATATAATATTAGAATATTAAAATATAATATAAAGAAAATAATAAACTGTCAAATATAATGGTTATGACGAATACAAAAATCGTAATGAGAAATTAGAAAAACATCTAAATGAGTGCCGAATTCTTAAATTGGTGAGTTATTCTTGTTGACATTGTAATTACATAGAAGCAATTACATTTTCTTTGTGATTGAACTATGACTTACCACTTTTTGGCACGTGTCACACCTGTATATGATGACCCAAGCATTGGAGATATGCAGAGACATTTGTACCAACGATGACATCAACGTTACCATCAATTGGTCTGATTCTTTTTTGGAAGTCATCCATAGAGCCACGTTCATCACGTAAAACAGGTTGAAGATCATTGTCGTGAAAGACAACGCGAATATCAACAGCAAAATAACAGAATAGGTCTCATCAATGCACAATGAACAATCGCAAATCGTATCATAAGCTTTCCATATTAAAGATACTGTTTCTTCGTCGTCCTTTCCAATTTTGCGTTGAATTTTTTTACTTCTTACAAAAATTTTACGACATTCATTTTTCGCCCTTACAATCTCTTCACTCATCAAATTAAAATCGGTTTTCTTCTCGTCGTGAAGTCTTTGAATTTCGTTGTTTAGCAAGTCGAAACTGTCGATGACAAGTCTAACTTTAGCTGTAAATCCCGTTAAGTATGCCGTAACAAGATATCCAGGCATGAACGTTGTGAGAATCATCGCCAAAGAAGGCCTCTGCTTCCACGTAGACATCAAATACATGCTCGTTAACGTGTAGAGCACGTGGAACGATTGCTGGACAATCACGACTATTATGAAAAAGTTACGTGTTGCATAGTAATTCCTTGTCACGTTTAACTCTTTCAGTATCTCATCCACTTCTGTAAGCAGCATCACTGACTTTGCGTGGAGGTCTACTTTGGTGAATAGTGTGGTGGACAGTAAAAATACCACTATTAAGCCAATATGCATTTTGATTTTGTCTACCAATTCCAAGAGTTCTGAAGAATCGATGATCCCAACCAAGGTTTCGTCACTTATGATAACCCTTATTGTGACTATAATGTAAGCCAATATCGGCATCAATGAGTATATCAACCAAGGATGTGATATTTTAGAAGTTGTGACACCTTTTTTGGTTGTATACGTGAATGGAGCTGTTGTTGTTATTTTTCCCATAATAATTATCGGAAACATGGCGTCTTTTACTGTTTCGACACGCATATTATTTTTAAACATTTTAAATAACTTCTTTTAAGCGAAATACCAATTGAATATATTGATTATGTATTGAAAATAACTATTTTAAGTATTGACCGAATAAGGTATAAACGACCATCCCAGAATTTTTGTGGGTAACCACTATTTTATTTACGAGTATGTATAACTACTTGAATTTATATAACACGTAATACAAGTTTTTAATAAAAAAAAAAACGATTGATGCTATCTCACTTTAAGTAATGAGTTTTATTTTTGACTGTACAATTGAAGTACCTAGGCTATGTGCTTATATAAATTTAACTAATTAATAACTTTACCTTTTACTAAATATCATAACAATAATTTCCCTTATATCATATACCTAGTAATACATTGAGACATGAAACACACTATATACATAATAATATAATATTTCATAGTATTTACAAATACTCAAATCGTAAAAACTGTGGATTGTATTATTTTTTTACTAGGCTTCTAAAAATGTCGGTGTAGTGCTCCAGGGTGATGTTTCGTTTAGGGTTGTTGGAATACTTGATGAAGACATCGAAAATTGAACTAAAATAATCAAATACGTCGTCGCAGCTCCAGTCATCTAAAAATAAAAATGTTCCATAAATTCATGTTACATCGTAATTAAATATTTTTTGGTGTCCGCATTAGAACATTGTTAAATAGCGATAACATTGAATTATTTTTGGTGGATTTTTTTAACAATATATTTCTATTTATATCTCATTAAAGATACATACTTATATTAAGCAATTAATACGTACATACAAATTCACAGAGATGAGAGAAAATTTGTTTGCTGTTAATTTATATGTACGTATCATTTTTGAATATAGTAATACGTTTTGTAGTATCGTTATTCGTCATGACAACACTGTGTTCGAAATAATATGGAACAATATATACTCGTATATAGAGTTTCCTTTTTGTAAAATATGAAAAACATTGCAATTCCTATAACTCTTGTAAGTGATTCTTAAGGAACTGTCTTTCAAGACTGTTCTTAAGTGTTAACACCGTTCCACTTCATCGCCAGATGTTTGTAGAAACAGCGCGAAAAAAACAACTTCAATATCTCCCAAACTATCGAAAAATATCGATCCTTTTTGGTGTGTTAATATTTAAAAGATATTCATAGATGTCGTTGCGAGAAAATCGGAATCAATTTCGAAATACATCCATCGAATATTGCGAAGCGCGCACAGCTGCGCTTATGGCGATCGTCTACGTAGAGCGCACATGTGTGCTTACGGCGATCGACGGGTTAAGAAGCTTTAAAGAGCTAAGCGTTTTTTTTTTCGATCGCTTAATTGTTGTAATAAGATATATTCAGCGATATATTACGCGATGATTTAATGTTTTGTGTCCCTTTCCTCGTGTCATGTCGCTAAGAATAACTTAAATACACGTAATTATTAAATATTATTTTATTAATCGTATTGATTGTACTAACCGTAAAAACCAATGAGTTATCAATATCGAACAGACCATATGCAGTGAATGTCGGTCTATAATGAAGCATGTGGGTTGAAAATTTGTGTAACTGAAAATATTTTTACATTAATGTAATTATTAGCTTGATTTTAATTATAATTAATAGAGTAATTATTAGTATTAACTAACGATTGTTACAATTATTTTTTGACAAAATAAGCAATTAGAAGGCATTAAAACGATTCCATATTTGTTGATATCAGATATTTAGGTTCATTAAATATATCTCAACCTCAAAATAATTTAAACGAATACTACAGAGACTCCCACTTCAGTGTACTCGGACTTCTGATCTGGAGGTTGTATGGAGTCATATATATTCCTAAGTTGACCTTCAGGTGCAGATACGAGCATGAACAGCGGCAGCTCATTGAACTAAATGATGACAATTTGTGGTGACCATATGTTCCAGAAATGGAACGAACATGGGAAGAAGATATAAAATAATGTATTTTCCAAACCTTTTCCAAAAGTTTTTCGTCTGTTTCATCGATCATAACTTTATTTATTAACGTTGCCACGCTTTCAATCTACAAACAAATAAAAACCGACTTTAAAGCGGCGCTTGATAAAATTATAAATTCTTATTTTACTGAAAAATTAAAAATCGAGAATTCAAATTTTCATAATCTTGTATTTTTAAAATTAATAGTAAAAATTACTTACAGCTTTTTTAAATTCATCGCATTTAGCTATAGTTGCCATCACGTTGACTACGTGAATGATGAACTGTTCGATCGTAGCAAACAGAAATATATACAGTTTGTCTGCGTCCTTTCGGTATGATATCCACACAACAGTGCTCATAATGTAGAACAAATTGAAGACCATCGATATGAAGGAGAAAGCAAACATCGTGAGAACGTTGAGAGAGTAAATATCATTGATTATAACAGCACAATCACAATTTCTGTCATAAGCTTTCCAAAGAAGTTGAAGGTTCTTTTCTCTTTTATCCAGCCTCGTTTTGACTTGGAAAAAATTACTACCAAAAACTTTACCGTTACACGATTTATCGAATTCTCCGGCATTCTCAACTCTGATAAGCGATGATTTTTCTTGCACCATCTCTTTAAGTTCTTCGCATATTAAATTTGCATTGAGAGTCACCAGCTTCACTAAACAAGTGAAGAACATCAAAATGGCTGTAACAATGTATCCAGGAGTGTACATTGAAATAAACATCTCGAATGATGGCTTTTTTTTCCAAGAATTCATCAGATACATTCCAACTCCTATGTATGTAACATGCATTATTTGTTGTGAAACAACTCCGATTGTGAATAATCGACGGATTTCTGTGTAGTTTCGCTTGATTCCCATCTCTAGGAACAAGCTGTCGATCAGTTTAAAGAGCATCAAGCCTTTAGCGTGATGTTTGACGTTTGCAAAGATGCCAATGAATACAAAAAGCAAGCAGAACAGGCCAATGTATATTCTGAACTTGTCGCCTATCTCAAGAAGAAGAGAACTATCAAATATGCCGACTATTGTTTCGTCGTTGATGGCGCACCGGATGACGGACGCGAAGTATATCATCGAAAATGTCAGAGTGATGATGAAAAATTTAAGTGAGATTACACTTTTGATTCCTTTATCACTTTTGACGAAAACGAATGGGGCAGTACCTGTGTAACGCCCCATAAAAAGGACTGGAGCCAAAGCTTCGCTTACGGTAGTCGCATCACGAAAATCTTTGAAAAAACTGAACAACTTCATTTCGATATGATTTTTCAAATCAAATATTAACTTTATTTTTATGTCTTTTCCTTTAAACTGTTTCAGAATTATTTAAGAATGGAAACGTCCAGTTAAGCAGTAATGCTCTCCGCAAGTGATTCCTTACAATTTAAACGTACTCATTGTATTAGAGAATTTAATGGGATATGATACTCTATATGATAAATCGATAAACTTCATTACAACAACATCGTTCTAATTAATATAATTGGGGTGGTTGGGAGTGATAATGGTACGAAAATGGGTTTTTTAATTAAAGTAAACACTTACTGTTTATTCATTTTTTTGTATTATTTTTCCCACATTTTTATATTTATGTTAGCACATACATTTAACGTACGATTTTCGTAAAATAATTTACTCTTCGAATAAATTAATATATTTATTTAATTTGCAGAAATAAATATGTAGCGGACTTCTGTTTTATTAACTTTACCAATTTCGGTATCTATGTCTTGTCTATTAATGTTTGTCTTGTTATGACCCATAGACGTTAGAATCACCGTCACCAGAGGTCGCTTCAAATACTATTGCACCTATCAAGTTGGGACTTGAGCTGGCTCTATATAAGAAGATGACCATACGGACCAGATCTCTTTTATTTTCACTCTCGACCGCCTCCGTAACCTGATCAATCATCAGCCGCCCCCCGGATACGCCCTGTGTAACGTGCCCGCTCTACGACCGATAAAGTAAACACTATATAAAAGTAACTTTTCATTATTCTATAAATCACTTCTATTACTTGCTAATAAATATAATCTCGTTAATCATTCAACTCAAATCTAATGTGAATATTCTGTTAACTTTTCAACCTTTAAACCTGTTTAAATATTAAGCTTACTTACTAATATTAAATTTCCCGAGACAAATATATGTTATTTACGATTTTTCTATATTAATATTATTAAAAAGACTTCAAAGTGCCAACCGTGCTTCAAATCTTTCGTGTTTGAAAATGTAAAATCTTCCAACATAACTTTATTCTAGCTCTGTACTCTTGTCGAAGTACTTAACGAAGTTAGCCTAATAGTAGACAAAAATATTTAGTACAAAATAATACATCTTGAATATTGTGGTGACATTAGTTTCATTACACAAAAAATGATTTTTCTTTCAATCGCTTAATAAAGCACTAGTCGAAAATTGAACTAAAATGATTAAATATGTGGTAGCAGCTCCAGCCATCTGAAAATAATACAAAAAACACTGTAACATTTTATTTATACGTAATAATATTTATCTGATTCTTAATTACTAGGAGTTCATATTGTAAAGTAACGAAACATACGGTAAATAGTAGAGTATTGTCTATCTCGAACAATCCATAGGCCGTGAATTTGGGTCGATGGTGCAGCATGTGGGTAGAAAACATATGCAACTAGAAGAACGACATTATTGTTTTGAATCATTTTATCAACATAGAAATTCAAAATATATATCATTATAAAAATGTTCGTGAAGTGGATCGTGATAAGGAGAAGAAATGGAGGAATGCAATTCAGAAGCTCTTGGTGAAGAAGAAAAATGATATGGATCACAGTACAACTTTGAAATTATCGTTTGAATCCCATATACTTGTATACTTAGGTCATTGTGTTAGTTACTTACTTTGCGTAAAGTGTTTTCATCAGTTTCGTGTATCATCAATTTATTTATCAAGTCAATAGTAATACTAACCTGAAAGAATAAAATATGCTTTCCATTTATTAAGAAGTATTATAAGATTTTCTGGAGAGACCATGTCAAGAACAATGAGGTTCTCAGTATAATCAAGGAGGATAGGCACCTAGTAAGAACTGTCAATAGAGGCGAGCCCGATGGATCGGTCACATTATGCGCCACGACGGTCTTCTTCGCGGCATTGTGAAGGGGATGAATGAGGGTAGAAACTGTAAAGGACGCCCTAGACAGGAATATTTGCAGCAAGTGTTCGAGGACATGAATTGTAGCTCTTATGCTGAGCTAAAGAGGACTGCAGAGGATCGAGAGGTGTGGTGATCGAGATGCAAGATTCTGTTGCTACCAACCAATCCACCGGATTGATACTACGAAGAAGACTAATAATATTGCTTCGTCCACCGTAATAAGGGGATAACAGGGTAAACCTCCGACTCCAATAACTAAATTAATTATATTTGGATGTGAGAAATTTGAGTTCTCACCACATCCACTTGCAAATCAGCAAACTGCGAGAACAATTACGTTATAATGCTAACTTACCACTTTCTTACACTTATCACACATGTGTATGATTATCAGCGCATTACAAATGTGCATAGCCATTTCTCCAAGCGACGACATCAGAGTTACCATCAGTTTTTCTGAATCCTTTCTTGATTTCATCCAAAGAATCACGTTCATGTCGTAAAACAGATCGAATATTATCGTCGTGAAGGACAATGCCAATATCAACAACAAGATAAACGAATACGTTTCATCAATGCACAGACAACAATCGCAAATTTTATCATAAGCTTTCCATATAAGCAACACCTTTTCATTGTCATTTTTTTGAGTTTTGTTTAGCATGCTGTTACTTCCTCGTAAAATTCTTGATACCGCTTACTTTACACAATACAATTTCGCCGCTCATCAAATTGCAAATGGGTTTCTTCTCGTCGCGAAATCTTATAATCTCCTGGTTTAGCAAGCGAAAATCGTCTATAACCAATTTCACTTTGGCTATGAATCCCGTTAAGTGTGCCATCACAATGTACGCAGGCATGAACATCGTGAAAACCATCGTTAGAGGAGGTCTGTTTTTCCATGACGACATCAAATACAAATTGATCGCGACGTATAAAAAGTAAAACAGCTGTTGAATTATCCCGATGAATATGAAAAAGTTTCGAGTGCAATGGTAATTCCTGGTCACGTTTAACTGCTTGAAGATTACGTCCACTTCTGTTAGCAGCATCAATGACTTTGCATGGAGATCCACTTTAGTTAGAAGCGCTATGAACAACAAAAAGACTACTATAAGACCGAGATACATTTTAATATCTTCTCCAAATTCTAAGAGTTCCGAAGAATCAAAGATTCCAACAAAAGACTCGTCACTCAGTATGACCTGTATTGATATTATTATGTAAGCCAGTGTCGGTAATGTCGAGTATATCAACCATGGAATCGATATTTTTGAAGTGGTTACACCTTTTTTTGTTGCGTATTTAAATGGAGCAGTTGTTGATACTTTTCCCATGATAATTATCGGAAGCAATGCGTCTTTTACAGTTTTGACTCGCATATTACATTTAAACATTTTACTTTTTGAAACAGAACACGTTTTTTATTGTGAACACGCTTATAAAACCACCTTTCTGGCAATCTTAATAAGGATAACTGTTGTTTGATTCATTCCACTGCTTTTTCAAGAAATTAATTAATTTTAAAATAAATAAATGTCTAGATACTATCTCGCTTTATAAGTAATGAGTTTATTTTTGACTGTACCTAGAATCGATGTACCAAAAAGATAATTTTATGAACCTTACCCGCTGCATAGCTCTAGCATATTATCGCCACAAATTGTCGACACAAGTCTCACTGATATGGTTCTCCTTTTGAAGAAAAGGCAGCTGTAATTTGAAGTCTCCTGTGACATCCGGAAAACCTGTCTTAAGCAGTTTCAAAATTTTCTCTTGATACAAGGCGAATACTATCCATTATCTCGTCATTCCTCACAAAGTAAAATCATCGTTTTCTTAACATATTGCATGGCTGCATCATCTTTTTGTTAGATGCCAGAAAACACAGCTATAAAAAATAATACAGGCAATATATTTTCATACTAAAAAATATGAAAAAAAGACTTACATAATTGAATAAATAATAATCATCAGCCTGTATCCATCCACTGTTGAACGTAAGCCATCCGCATGAGTCTCCATCCTCTGCGATCCTCCTCCTTCCGTATCTAGGTCACTCCCGCAATTCTCCTTATGTCGTCATTTCATCTTTCAGAAGGTTGGCCAATGCTTCGTTTGCTAGTTCTCGGGCGCCACTCTAATTATTTTCTTCCCCATCGACCGTCGTCTCTTCGACAGATATGTCCTGCCCATTGCCATTTGAGTAAGCCTATTCGTTGGGTAGCATCCACTACTTGAATTCTTCTGCGGATATCCTCGTTTCAGATTCTATCTTTTAGCGATACTCCTAGCATGGATCTCTCAATAGCACGCTGAGTGACCTTTATTTTATGAACAAGACTTGCTGTTATATTCCACGTCTCTGCGCCATAAGTTAATACAGGGAGGATGCATTGGTTAAACGCCTTAGTTTTAAGACATTGCGGAATTTTCGCTTTAAAAATGTACTTTAGTTTAGTAATATAACAATACTTTTAAATTTTCTGTTGCATTCTCTGAAAGTTATATTAATTACGCCATAATAAATGAAATAAGTAAAATAAATTATGTTATGGATATTTTAAATTATTTATTAGAATATTATTTTATTATTTCAATATTCTAATCTACTTTTATAGATCATTGACTATATTACAATATTATAAGCAATTAAATATACATATACTATACATAAAAATCCTTAAACGAGTCAAATCATTCAGAAAAAATATCGGCGGAAGCGGTATGCGAACCGCGGACCTTTGGAACCAACTTTTGCCCAGGTAATTATACCGCTCGGCCACCGGCCAATTTCTTCCACCTGAGATGTCTCGTCTCTGATCTTCTATATAAGTTATCATCGCATGATAGATGTCGCTATAGTATATATTCAAAGTATGTATATATATTTTTATTTTTATTATTCAATCAGAATGCATTCATCCACAAGCTTAATATTATTATTTCCAACAGTCTATTTATTTTAGTAAGTACCACTCGGGTCTCGAACCGAAACTATAGATCGAATGGATGAGAATAACTTCTTGTAAGTACGTCGCGCACATTGCAATTCGTTATTTACCTGTGTTACTGATGAATAATTTTACCTTTTGATATTGTCTCAAGGTGACATTATCATATGGATATTTTAAATTATTTATTAGAATATTATTTTATTATTTCAATATTCTAATCTACTTTTATAGATCATTGACTATATTACAATATATAAGCAATTAAATATACATATACTATACATAAAAATCCTTAAACGTAATAAAAAAATATATATATATATAAACATACTTTGAATATATACTATAGCGACATCCATCATACGATGATAACATTATATAGAAGATCAGAGACGAGACATCTCAGGTGGAAGAAATTGGCTGGTGGCCGAGCGGTATAATTACCTGGCAAAAGTTGGTTCCAAAGGTCCGCGGTTCGCATACCGCTTCCGCCGATATTTTTTCTGAACGATTTGACTCGTTTAAGGATTTTTATGTATAGTATATGTATATTTAATTGCTTATAAATTATGTATAAAAAAATCATAAATATTTATTATAATGACGTTATTTTTTTGTTTGAATTATAAATATGTGTTTGTAAAATCAAGAAAATCAAATGATTATACCTCATTCTTCCAAGGCTTATGACTTGTTGGTCCTAAGGTGGTGGCTCAATCCTAACAATAACATGCTTTGTTATAACAACTCTCTCTCAAAAAAGGGTGTTTCCGTGTGCTTCCGTCGCGTGAGGCAGGATGGGGATCAGGTCAGCAAACGAAAACTTTTTTAGGATCATATTGACATATATTAACGTTAAAACTTTACAAGCTTCCGGCCAGGTGGAATGACATGCCGCCGGCCGTGATGCGACCTTCTCAGTCGTCAAAACATCACTGACCCGCGCGGCTTGTTGTCGGTCACCAGCGCCGTGAGCGGCGGTCTAAATAACTAGTCCCAATATGGCGGACACATAAATGTATGGCAAGCGACAGAAATCAGAGATGAAAGATTGTTTATCGAGGCTTTCGGTACCAGTCAGCAAGGACTACATCATGCTGATGTCAGTTTCTAGATGGTCACCCACAAAGTACTATACAGGCCTATTGCTGATAGAAAGAATCCGGTATTGAACACGGTATTGTCGTCAGTATTAACCAAATAATGATAGTTGTTACATGACAGTATAAAAGTAAAATGTGGATTATTTTCAGGTGACATATAACGTCAGTACTTCAATATGGGTCGATCGATTCTAAGTGAAAGTAACAATGAGCAATTAACAAGTAACGTACACCTATTTCACTAATCTACGTTATGCTACCATTAACGTGAAAACATAATTATTTTTACATAACGATATACGGGTGTCATAATAAATGATGGTGGTGTAAAAATAAACGACACATAATTACGTTGTGTGTACATTAGTATGCTTGTCGATGTGTACTGAAGCACGTGTAAGATCTATAGTAAAATTTTAAATTAAAATATATAAATCGATGATTGTATGAATGTTTATCACGTATGCATGCCTATACCACTCAACCGATTGCGATAAAACTTACAGGAGTTCCTTTAATCCACGAAAATTTAATGTCAAGATTCACAGACGTGAAAAAGAATAGGAACTATATAGGTGCCGTATAAACGGACAATTTGTTTTGATTGACTAAAGTCGCCGTTCCCATATATTGCGTATATAATTAAAAGTCTTCGTCTTCACAAACATCATTGTAATTGATTTTCTAATCACGTACAAAATTAATAAATACGTGCTTACGAAAAAAAACAATTTTATCACTTTGAAGCAAACCTGCTTCTCTGCTTCGAAATACCGTCCCTAAGTGTTTACTTTGTTTTTTTTCTCTTCGCTTTATAAATAACTTATACAGCACCGGAGTGAATAATTGGTTTCCACAAGTTCCTTTTCTTACTGTATAACCTGTATACTGTTCATACTCGCAACAGGCATTCTCAACATTCAATCGATGAAATATATATATATTATCGTGTTGGAAACAACAGGCTCAGATCCTGTCTGCCCAGAAGTGGGCGACGTCGATGGCGTTACTCCCATCATCAGGTCTTCCTGGGTACAGCTCTTCGGACACAGCGCACACTCTAGAAGGTGTGACAGGGTTTGCTCCACTCCGCAACCACATTCAGTCGGCACGCTGTAAAACTGCCAGGCTTTCGTTTGTGTCCTCGTCTTTCATACTCCGGTCCGAAGCCTGTTAAGGGAAATACAATTATAGTAGCATTTTAAGCGAAAGAATATGTAAGAGAGTAAAGCGATTGAAACTCATGCGAGCGGTCGCGGTTTACATCCCAGGCAATCATAAAAAAAACATTTCAAATTAATTTATATATTGTAGTTTTGTAATTTTCTTACAGATGGTGAAGGTAGTGAATCCTAATTGTAAGTAAAGTAATGACTCCTAACTTATGTCTGCCATTCTGCAGAAGCCATTTCCCAACCTTACCATTTCCTTAACCATTCCCACTTATTTCGTGGTTAGCAACGTGTAATAAAAGAAGGCAATTCAAGACTCGCTGTAGCATACTAATTTCGCAGCCTTAGACTGAGGTCTTTTTGACATCTAACTGATGCACCTAGAATCATGGGAAGGCCTTCAGCCACTCTCTAACAAGTAGCTTTTTGCATGCGTCCAGTATCGAGTCCCCATCTGGGTCTCCAAAAACAGGACGGGACAGCGAGGGTTTTCACCAAGCGAGATGGTGAAGGTAGTGCAGAAATCTCGTCTGTGGATTCCATGAAACTTACCATTTTAAATATGGCTGTGTGAAATGTTGATATTAAATGTTGATTTGCAAGTCATGTATTACAGCCTGGCAATCATTGCACCATCCATTTATTCCAGGAATTTCCTATGAATGGGTGGTGTTCACAGGACGACTTTTGTTTACCACCAATTTTTATTAATAAACTATGACTGGCATTTTACAGGTGACATATTAAATTCACACTAACCAGGGTATTTATAGATCTTAAAGGTTGATTTATTTTTCAAATATTTATCTAGGATCGAACCTATTAGTAAAATGTAAAATTAATTTAATATAAAAGATTAAAAAATATTTTTACAGCATAAAAATTGCCGGCAGGTATAGCTCAGCGGTTAAAGGGTTTGCTTAGCAAGCCGAAGATAGTGGGTTCGATCCTTGATGAAGATTATTATTTTTTAAAAGAAATCGATTTCTGTCGAATCGATAAAATGCCAGTCATAGCCTATTTATCAATATTAGTGGTAGACAACAGTCGTCCCGTGAAGACCATCATCATCATCAGCCTGTGTCCGTCCACTGTTGAACGTAGGCCTCCCGCATGAGTCTCCATCCTCTTCGATCCTCCGCCTTTCGCATCCAGGTCACTCCCGCTATTCTTCTTATATCGTCAGTCCATCTTGTAGGGGGTCGGCCAATAATAACCATATACTATAGTAAATTTCTGTAATAATTGGATGATGCGTGAATGTCGGGATGTAGTCTATGACGTTAGCGAGTCAACACTCCACATGCAGCGCTTAGCCATATTCAGTATGGTAAGCGTCATAAAATTCAACAGATGAGACTTCAGAATTACTTTCACTATCTTTCGGTATTATCCTGTAAGTGTAAACATAAAAAACCTTTCAGTTAGGATATAAATTTGTCCTTAAGTATGATAATATTTTGGTCTTGGGTGGATAATAATTTGGGAAACACGTTGCTTGGACGACCACTAGGGGAAAATACCATCGTATTGGAAAAAAACCACCCTGAAGGCTTCACAGGACGCAGGTGTCTGCAGTAAGTCTTCCTGAATTAATAACAGCCCACTTCCGGTGAGATGAGAGGAGCCTGCACTCTCCGGAAGTTAGTGAACATCCCTCCCCCCTTATAGAACCTTTTTTTCTTACTACCTCTACCCCCTCTATCTTCGATTTGCCACTCAACAAAATTTAGGGGATTTATTTATTTATTAAATAATTTTATATTTATGCTTATTTATTTAAGGTAAAGAGTAAATAAATTAGACTTTATTGCACAACCCACCCAATCCTGCTGGAATAAAAACTTTATTATTATTATTATTATTTAACTATTTAAAATACGAAGAAAGAAATATTTATAAAAATATATATTTAGATATTTATTTTTACATATTCCATCATTATTAGTGATGTATTTTCACATTTTAATAATTGATACAAATTCACGGCAAACATAATCTTATTTGACATGTCTCTCATCAATAAATCTGAGAAAAATAATCGGTGGACTCTGAGATTCGAACTATGAACCTTTGCAATCAATGCTCGTTCTTTACTCAGCGTGGTCCCGCAGTCAATGGCTCCGCTCACTGAGCAGGTAAATTAAAAGGCCTGTGGGCTGACTATACTCAGAAGGCTTACAGTGCATTCCAGGTCCAGTATAACAACGCCTTCCGAATGTTGTTGGGTCTGCCACGATACTGCAGTGACTCAGGCATGTTGACAGAGGTGCGAGTGGATGGCTTCCATGCGATAATAAGAAAGCGTTGCGCTTTTATGTGGGCGCGCTTTCGCGGTAGTCCCAACGCAATGGTCGCTGTGTGGGCGGATAGGTGGGACACCCGGTTAAAGGGGCACTGGATGCGCCTTCACGTGGCCATCCAGCGTGGATCCGGTGCTCCACTCACTGAGTAGTTGCTTAAATTGTTAAATTTTATTTATTACCTTGTATTTTTTATATGTATGAAATGCTCTGGTGGCTGAATAAATAAAATTATTATTATTATTATTTATTCAATACATTTCGATTTTCTTTTTTTCAAAAATGTGAAGCTCAAGCGAGTTTTCTGAAAGCTGCGTGTGGGAATGTTGTATATGAGATGTGTGCCTGTGTGTTGTAAAGGAATCTCAAGAGTTTATTAGTTTGCGTCTTGAAGAGATTCAGATTGCATGTGGGAGGAAACACAGATGCCAGATCGTTTCTCTAATTGACTCTTATATTGTCCAATGCCTCGTTGATAAATTTGATGAGTTTAGTCTTAAATTTTTTAGCCTTGTTTCGGATTCAATGTCAATTTTTTATTTCAACTTTATAAATATTAATTAGATATAAATAACACTCGTAATAAAATTATTAACACAACTTGATACAAACAAAATTAAAAAAAAATGCGCAAAGGCACATCAAGATTTAATGACGAACTTAATATATACCAGTAAACTGAAGTACAAGAAACACTATATTAAATATAGTGATATCCTCCTCTCAAAGTTTGATATCGATTTACTGGATGACAGGATGCAGGATCAGGTTCACAATACAAAAACTTGTTTTTGTTTCACAATCCGCGTTTATTTGTCAAACAATTGCAACAAAAAGACCGTTGTGGCGCGAGCGAGCTTCAACTGACGGCGCGCTCTGACATCTGGCGCCGCCAATAGTTGCGGCAGACATGCGAATTAAAGGTGACACTGGCCAATATTAAATGAACCAACTGTCAGAACAAATAAGATGGCGCATGCAAACGCCGTGCAACATTATACAATTAAACCTAACGTTAGATGTGCATGTCAGGCGAGCGAAAAAAAATAAGAGAAAAAATATCGTTTTTCGAGGCTTTACGGCATCAGCCTAAAGGACCTATATCAAGTTGATATCAATAGGTAGTTATGATTAGGCACTAATCAAATAGAAAAGAAGAAAGACAATCATCAGTAAGTTCCAATGCTTATTAAATAGACGGATCTAAATAATTACTCCTCTAAATAAATTCGTGGAGCTCGAATCTGAACTAGCCCTTCTTTGCGTGGAATATATCAATTTTATCTAGGATATCTTCTAGAGACACGTTTATTTGAACATATTTATTTGATATATAATTCCAAAAGTCTTTGAAATATTAATAGTTAAAGTAGAATCCAAATCTCTGTCTAAGCTCAAATTTGTCGATGACGGTACCTTTACACGTGACGCTGAGCTTACATATTAATATCAGGCCATGAGGGATGGCACATTCTCAAAGGTCGTGGGTTCGATCCCCGACGGAGATTAAAAAAAAAACTATTTTTAATCGATTTCTGAGCTCAAAAATACTTGTTTGGTTGGCGTGAATTTGATCCCTTGCACGTAAAATACCAGTCATAGCCTATTAATTGAAACTGGTAGTAGATGAAAGTCGTCCCGTAAAGACCACCCATTTATAGTAAATTCCTGTAATAATAAAGGAGGATGCGTGAATCTCGGGCTGTAGTCTATGACGTTGGCGGATCAACACTCCACATGCAGCGCTTAGCCATAAGCACCATGGTAAGCATCACAGAATTCCGCAAATGAAAATTCAAAATTCTTATCACCATTTGTTGGTATTCTCCTGTATGTGTTTAAATAAAAAAAGAGGTTTTTTTATGCATTATAAATCTTTCCATTTGATACAAATTTTATAAAGTATTTTTATGCCGACTCGCGTAGTATAATAATGTATAAAACAGCGATAAATGATCAAATAAATCAGTATCAACTCTTCTCCTGTCTTTGTACGTTTCCTAAGTGCTGGAATCCGTGGTACTCCGGCGTTACCAGTTAGCTGACGTCGTCATTTCGGGACCGATACATCGGTTCTAAAATAAAATAAAAGCTTTGCACTTTCGCATATTTTTTTATTTATAATAATATTCCCCAGGAAGTGTTTTAGTTACGTCTTTTGGTCCAAGATGGCCACCCTAGGATGTGAGAGGGTGCGAAAACGAAATTGGGAACCATCGCTCAATCCAAGAGCATCGCTTCATTCAAATGCAAATGTCGAATCTTGGATCGTACTGAAGAAAACTCTCCGAGAAAATGTATTAAGTGCGACTGAAAGTTTTTTTTCAGTGCCCATCTGTTCGGAACGTAACTGAATACTTACAAATTTATTTCTTATCACACTGCTATTCATTTTTAGTATCCGTCGTGAAAATTGAGTTGACCCATCTTATAGAATTAAATAGTTTATGTTTGTAGAGCAAATCTTCAAATGACATTTAAAGTTTGTCTAAACAAGTCATATTTGGGCGGTTCTAATACCATACTCAAAAATATCATCAAGACCAGTGCACTCTATGACGCTCAGCCAGGGAGGCTGGACGCTGCATGCGAGAAACGTGTGTTGAGTTCGTGTTTGTGTGTGGGTTGTGGAGATTGCAAGTGTATATTTATATGTTTCTTGGAAGATACAGATTGTAGGAAGGAGGAAACACAGACGCTGGAAGAGCATTCCAAAGCTTACCAGTGGCATTAAGGAAGGAACTTAGGAAACTACCAGCTCTTGGTTGACACACATCAACCGTGTTCGGCAAGTGTAAGACGAGTTTGTCGGTTGTGAGTTGGTGCAAGAGTAATTAGTTATTTAAGTTCCGAAGAGCAGCGACCGTGGTAATAACGGTAGAAAAGACTAAGTGAACCAATCTTACGCCTATGTTTCATTGATTGCAGGTTAGACGTGAGAGCATCAATGTTTCATAATAATTCTCTTATTGAAAGCAAAAAAGCGATCTTCAAGTAATTAAATAAATAATGTCTACGAGTTATTCAATAAAGCAAGGAAAAGGGTATTTATATATTTATTATTTGACATGTATCAGAAAGTGAATGCTTAGATATAAATAAGAGTATAAGTAAGTAATAGTGTACAGAATATATAAAAATACGCTATATAAATCTACTTTTCTCTCGACGTTTCGATATCTGAAACATATGGTCACCACAAATTTTCGTCACCACTTTGGCTTTGTCCATGTCATAAATACCAAGAACCGATGCACCCGATGGTCTACCTGATATACGGCTTACTACGACCACCAGAGCCATACATAGTATATGATCCATATTTTAAGTGAATTGGTGATAGGAATTTTTAACTCTTTCATTACGGCTCGGTTTGAATACAAATTATACTGTCAATTATAAAACTCGTATTTGAAGTATTTATCTGGTCTATTTTCATATATCACATGGGCTCATGTATTCTTTAGCTATCAGATGATACATAAAAAACTATTCTAAGAAAGTAGCAAAACGATATATCACGTTAACCGATGTCAACGGTCGGGGAATCTTATGATGGCATATGCCGACAACGATGCGAAGTGGTTAAGGATGCTGGGTTATTAAAGGCTGCTAATATAATTTTAATGCTTAGATCTGACTTTTCTTTTTTAGTTCTTATTTAATTAATAAAAATGAAGTATCTGGCTGAAATGGGTTAAAAATACTTATTTACGCAATTCATTTGTCCAATCTAATTATATTTATTGGTCTTGGAAAACACTAAGAGCTTTCTGCAAAGCATTTTCAATCGCAGTAGACACTTGGCTTGTATGTGTAAAGCCTGTTTCTTTTCTATGTAATTCATACAAAAACATTTACAAATGCGCTTACAAGAATATGTAGATATTTATCAACTTTCACTAACAGAACCAAGTATTTCAGATTTTCATAAAGCTCCAATCACAAACATCATATCACCCAACAAACGCGATTCAAAATGAATTCGTTTTTATAGACGGGCGTAGTTGTACGCAGAGCATTAACCTTCCCGCTGGCAATTACCAAGAAGGATCCTTCCCGTTATGTTCTCAGTTGTTATCGGACTGTTGCCAAAGAAAGTCGTGTTTATTTAATCATATAAAAAAAATTAACAAAGATTTTAACAATAAATAAATAATTAATATAAAATTGTAAGCTCAAATTTTTTATTTTTAAACAATTTACAAAACGATTTTTTAAATTTTGTTTTTAACATATTTTTTTTTATAATAATTGATTCAAATAAGAAATCGATTCTTAAATTATAAATATAAGTGTATATTAAATGTGTGATTTTCATGAGCGTAAGTATTTTTAATTTATATCAAAATCGTATTCAGCATGTGTGTCTATCCACTGCTTAACCTAGGCCTCTGGCAAGAGTCGCCATCTATCTTTAACATCAGCTTTTTATACGATGCCTCCTCCCAATATTCACCTTAATAGGGATAATGAACTTATTTCAAGAATTAATTTAAATATATTATTTTATTTATTATTTAGTAAGCAACATACATTCAAATAGTATCTATTATAATTAACATAAAAAACTATAAAAGCAAAATTAAAAAAAAAAACAATACTCAAAACTATATATTTTTTTAAAATCACTGAATACGATATATAACTTAAAAAAAGGGGAGCTGCCCCTTAGGACCTTACGATCCGTTACCTAACTTGAGCAAATGGTCGCCATTATTTGCTGCCAAAAAGCTCTATTACTTTAGTTAGCATTATTATAAGTTATTATCTTTGTACTCCAAACTCTGCCAAGAAACTTACTTAGCATATTTCTCAAAAGAGGTTTGAAAAAATCTAAAATATCCGAGGTATATTTGAGTGTTTTGCTAATCAACCTTTTAAGATGATTAGATGATTAGCCTGTCGCTGCCGAGGAGTGAATTATGAGTAAAGTCTAACTCAATAATAAAAATACTTGTAAAGCTTATCATCATCATCATCATCATAACTATGACTATGTATGCTCTTTCAATGGAGCATATGGTCGCCACAAATCTTAAATCATTGCCTGCCAGCTCTTCATCTCAGAGGTCCTTCGAGTACATTTTAAATTTGGTGAAATAAGACAGTTTTGTAAAATATGAATCATATTGTCATTAGTCCAATAGCAGGACATATCGGTCGTCTTCGTCAGATATTTCCTGCTTATTGCCACTTGAGTGTGCCAATTCGTTGGACAGCCTCCACTTGGACTACTTGAGTTTTTCTTCGGATATCCTCGTTTCAGATTTTAGAGACACTTCGAGCATAGATCTCTCCATAGCACATTGGGTGACTTTTATTTTATGGGTGTTGTTAGATTCTACGTCCCTGCGCCTTAAGTTAATACTGTGAGGATGCATCGGTTAAACGCATTAGTTTAAAGACTTTGTGGATCTTTTGGCTTGTCGACCTTTTTTTATGAAATATGAATCATATTTTCAATAGTACAATAGCAGGAAATATCTGCCATCTCTTCGACAGATATGTCTTGCTTATTGCCACTTGAGTGTGCCAATTCTTTGGATAGCCTCCACTACTTAAGTTCTTCTTTGGATATCCGAGCAAGGATCTCCCCATGGCAGGTTGGGTGACCTTTATTTTATCGGTAAGAATTGCTGTTAAATTCCAAGTCTCTGCGTCATAAGTTAATACTGGGAAGATGCATTGGTTATACGCATTAATTTAAAGACTGCGGAATTTTCGAATTAAAAATGTACTTAAGTTTTCCAATTTTTTCCCATCCCAGTTGTATACGCCTTTCGATTTATTAATTTTATAAAACTTTTTCACCTTATTTTAATATACGAGTACATTACGTTGATTATTGTTAATTGTCATGCTTAGAGACAGCGGTTTCGCTTTCAATAAGAACTTCTCTCATTAAAAGCAAAATAACGATCTTCAAGTAGTTAAGTAAACAGTGATGAACGAGTTATTCATTAAAGCAAGGTAAAGAGTAACTTCTTAGGTTTTCACGGCCAGATTTGATGTTGTGGCTTTTGGGTTGGCGGTCGAAATATTGGTTGAAAAAAGTTCACCACACACGACTCAACCCAAAAGCCACAACATCAAGGTAAAGAGTATTTATATATTTCATATTTGTATCAGAAAGTGAATGCTTAGATATAGATAAGAGTATGTACAGAATTTGCCTTTTGCTTAAATTATAACCAACTCTCGTACATAATATTTGTATGAAAAATTATCTTTATATATATATATCAAAATTTATTATGCGTGCGGGTTATATGAAAAAATATAATTAATCTCTCTCCTTCGAGCCAAACACAATATAATAAATAAATAGCCTTTTCGTTTGAAAGGAAATATCTCACCACTCCTGGTGAAGTGTAGAAGTTTAGTGATTTCCCGACGTGGCGTCTCGGCATCTCACGACTTTCCCGATTTTTCAAACTTTCTTTTATTGACACCGACAGGGTGTCCATCATTTAGCGTATCCAAAAACACCCTTTATTTTTTTTAAATCTAGTGTTAACGCCGCATGTTTGATAGGACGAAAAAAAAGTTAAATTAAGTTAAAATTTCAACTCGTACTGTAGTACTATATTAGTTTGGCTAAATGAAACCTAAGACATTCCCTCACTTCGCTAACTGCCTGGAATACAGCATATCAAGAATCAACGTCGGGAGGAATAACCAAGTCTTTCTTTCCATCCATCGAACACTTATTGATGTGGAAAAAGACGAACTCCGTGGACTTTCATCTCACTCAAGCGTTTACCGGACACGGAATTTTCAAAGAATTCCTAAAAAGATTTGGCCTCTCTTCTTGCAACGCATGTCTATGTGATCCAGGCATACAACAGACAGCAAAACACTCTCTCATGCAGTGCATCATCCATGAGAATAACAGACGCATTCTGTGTTGTCACCTGGGAGTCTCTATCATTTCTTGGGAGGATTTTCCTGAACTGCTACTTAGTTTTGAAGGTCCCTTGCTGTTAAACTTCATCAAGGAGATTTTCAGGGCTACACGAGCGGTTAACGAGGCTTACATGGAATAGGCTTCTACGTTCTTCAATTATTTGTTAGACGTATTTATTTTTTAGACGTATGACCACCTAACCTTTTGTGTAACTTTCAGGCTATAACACGCATCTATATATATTTCTTTTTTTTTAAGATAAAAAAAATCTATCGTACGTAAGCATCAAGTATGGTTGCAAATCTCAAATATTCCGCATTGGATTAAAAAATGCAACAGCGTTCCCAATTCAGCAAACTACGTCCTTTTTAAACTCCTGCTTACACTGATCTGTATGACAAAATATCTGTTATTTTCAAAACTTTTAATAGTCCCACGCTGATGATTTCACGATCTGTATATCGACGGTTCCGTTTCATATAAATACGATCATCTTTGCATCGATTCGCATATCAAATCTTAGAGTTTGATTCATGAGTAAAACTATAACAATTTATAATATTAATAAGTGAGTGAAATCTCTTTATATTGTATGAATTTATTCGCACTGTCTTTATGCACTCAAAAGATAAACCAAATATTGAAGAAAAATAATATCGTCAAGAATTGAAACAGCATTTAGTATGGAATGGCAACGAATACTGGAGTACGCCAAGGCTCATTTTTCGGCCACTAGCATTGTAGATAAAGTGACATAAAAGAATATCACTCTTGCTCAAAACTTAAGTATCTCCTGAAGCACCTGGACATTCATTAATAGCTCGAGTACGTGTCGTCTATATTCTAGGGTATTTGATGCGCGGGTATTACACCAGCCCTGGAGGCTGTTGGAGACTGGGAGTCACCCACATCAATTTGCAAAAGTGTCAGTTCTCGTTATCTCTGCGGCCTGTGTAATGGGGCCCTGCTTTTATCCCGAGCCCCATTCAGAAATGCCTTCGAGCCTATTGAACCTATTCTCTGCAAATTTCAATCTTATATCTAAGCATATTAAGTGTTTATGTTGTGTTTATGAAGGGCTCATGTTGTATTGTACTTCTTGAATTGTTTTGTATTTTCGTAGAACGCAGTAAATTTATCGTATTTCACATTTAAAGAATGAAATAATAAACTTTGTAAAAGTACTGATTTTGAATTATTTATTCGTCTATTGGTTATATTGACACACCACCTTCATCAGGAAAAACTTAAAATCGTTTTTTATTTGTCATGATGAAAGTGTTCTCATTCGTAGTATCAATTCGGTGGATTGGTTTGCAGCAACAAAATCTTGCATGTCGATCTCCACTCTTCTCTATCCTCTGCAATCCTCTTTAGCTTAGCATGAGCTACAACTCATGTCCTCGAAAACTTGCTGCAAATACTTCCGCTTAGGGCGCCCCTCTGCAGTTTCTACCCTCAACCATCCCTTCCACAATTTCGCGAAGAAGACCATCGTGACGCATGATGTCACCGATCCATCGGGCTCACCTCTCTGAGATGGTTCTTAGTAGGAGCCTATCTTCCTTGATTATGCTGAGAACCTCATTGTTCGTGACTTATACAGTATTATCAAAGTAAAATATTGCCATTTTGTACTTACATACTAGTGTAGTACCTTATGTTTATTTTTAAAAACATTTGGTATTACACCTTTTGTATGTTTTTCGGTTCAAATAGATACTCCAAATAATTTTATCAGAGATGACGTTGAATAATAATAATTCCTTGAAATTTTTTCCCGGGATTTTGTTCCGTGATGTTTTCCTTACGTTTTAATATTTGCATTTACCTATCCGCATCGGTACCCGATATATGCCGTGTAAGATTCCCCTACCGTTGGCATTAGTAGCCGTGATATATCGTTTTGCTACTTTTTTATAATGGTTTTTTATGCATCATCTTATAGCTAAAGAATACAAAAACCAATGTGATATATGAAAATAGATCAGGTAAGTGCATTTATGCTTCAAATACTAGTTTTATAATTGACAGTATAATTTATTTCATTTTATTCCACAGAGCCTTAATGAAAGGGTTAATCTAAAGAAATCTAACGAATTAAGAATCATGAAAATCGCCTTTCTTGAATTATAAATGGTGTAACTTACACTACTTTCTTTTTTATAAATATACATAAAAATAGTTTGTTTCAAAGATGCAGTGTTTATATATTACGCGTTGTGATGCAGTATTCAGATCAACAATCCTTCATTCCTTGTCTCAAACCTTTTAAAACTTTCGAGCAGTTTGAAAACAGCTCCGAAACTTTACAACTGAATTATTATTTTCCCCGGAGAAAGCTTTCTCTTCTTATAAATATGGGTCACCCTGTGAAACATCTTGTCTCTTTTGATGAAAATAGTTTTCCTCTCGGTATGATTTAAAGTTGTCGTATACCACACTCACGCGCGCTGTATGTTTGTTCGTCTCCACGGTGTTTGTTACCCCCTACAAGTCGAGATTCCTTTGTGCCGCCTTATTGACCATTAGGGCGTGACTTTTTATGGAGTTGCCTCGGCTGTCTATCACACGGAGATAGAAAGTCATATCTCATCCCTTTTGACAAACTACAGGGCGTTCAATTGATTCGTAATTCAACATCAAGCTTCTGAACTACCCGGTTCTACGATATTTTTTTTATTTAAGCACATACAGGAAAATACAGACAGATGGTAATATTAATTCTGAAGTTTTATCTGTGGTTCTATGATGCTTACCATTCTACATATGGATAAGCGCAGCATGTGCAGTTTTGATCTGCCAACGTCATATACTACTATCATCCTTATTATTACAGGAATATACTGTGAATGGGTGGCCTTCGCGGGACGACTTTCGTCTACCACCAATTTTGATAAATAGGCTATGACTGACATTTTATGTGAGGGTGAATTTGAAATTTCACACTAAGACGAGGGTATTATATTCGAGGGGAGGAATAAGAAGAAGAAGGAGAGGTAGAATAAAGCGTATACATATAAAACTACATATAGTTTATAACTCTATATATAAAAAGTGTTTGCTTAGTAAGCCGAAGGTCGTGATTTCGATCCCCGAAGGAGATTACAAAAATATATTTTTAATCGCTTTCTTAGCTCTATAAGCTCGGTTAGTATGAATTTGATCCTTTACCCGTAAAATGCCAGTCATAGTCCATCAATCAAAATTGGTGAAAAACTGAAGTCGTCTCGTGAGCACCATCCATTTATAGTAAATTCCTGTAATAAATGGATGATGCTTGAATGTCGGGAAGTAGTCTATGACGTTAACGGATTAGCACTCCACATACAGCACTTTGTCATACATGAATGTTACATAATAAGTGTTATAGAATCCAATGATGAGACTTCAGAATTACTAACACCATATTTCGGTATTCTACTGTATGAGCTTACATTTAACCCTTTCGTATCGGTTATCGGCATATGCCGTAACAAGATTCCCCGACCGTTGACATCGGTTGACGTGATATATGGATTTGCTACTTTCTTAGAGTCTTTTATGCATCATCTGATAGCTAAAGGATACAAGAACCAATGTGATATATGAAAATAGACCAGATAAGTACATTTATGCTTCAAATACTAGCTTCATAATTGACAGTATAATTTGTATTCAAACCGAGCCGTAATAAAAGGATTAAAAAAACATTCTTTAATATTTTCAAATCAGCTAACTGAAGTACAATATTATCGATAATGTAAAGTATGATTAATAAATGCGGTTTGAATCAACACATAAAATGTATTCGTATTCAATAAAAAAAAAAGTTTTCTTTACACAACGCTAGGCAAACTCTGTCAGACAACAATCAGTGACGCATCGAAATTAAAAGAATAACTTCCAAACAAACTGTCTAAACACCCAGCCACACAAAAATGCTCGTACAAAAACACCACAAGAAAATACAACACAAGAAACAACAAGAAGAAAAAACGTATACAGCCAACACGTGAACAGGGCAACTTAATCAATTAAGACTGTAAACAACAGCTCTCAATGCCTGAGTCAGCCTTTTCTTCGCCGGAAAATGTTTTCCTTTCTTTTCGACTTTTCAATTTGCGGTCGACTTTCGAGAGGCAGAATTCGCTTTCTAAGGCGAGCGTTTTGCAGCTGAAAAACTGAAAAAATAAACCACACCATTCAGAGGAAATTTCCCACTTATGGTGGTGAATTTCTCGAAAGGTTCTCAGCGCATTAAAAGATGACCTTAATTAGTTAGGATGAGAGATGTGCCTTTTCAATCTCATTCACGAAATCTCTGGGATTGAGATGTTATCATAGGAGTTCTGCGATTTGAATTGGATGAATCGAAAAGACGATCGCTTTTAAAATTTAATTTCAAAATTAAATTTAGCTTCGCATTATGCTAAGA
Organism: Glossosoma conforme; assembly: GCA_022606575.1. Classification (NCBI taxonomy): domain Eukaryota; kingdom Metazoa; phylum Arthropoda; class Insecta; order Trichoptera; family Glossosomatidae; genus Glossosoma; species Glossosoma conforme. Next base: position 496,269 of record JAGTXR010000203.1, on the reverse strand, counting down.
TTGAGTACTGAAAATTCTTGGTAAAATTTCAAAATTATGATATTTTCACGAATTTCATTGAATAAATCATGAATTAAAGCAATTTATTTAATTTAATAATATTTACTAAGAATGAATGCATTAAACACATAATGAAATATTTATTTACGAAAAATGACGAAAATCAATTGCTAAACAAACACTTAAATGAAGTGACCTTTAATGTTGTTGCCATCCAGGTAATAGCTTAGACAAGACTTGAGTGATACACTTAATAAATAGTAATTAAATATACACATACTATACCTGTATGTAAAATTCTTTTTACGCATCAATTCATTCAGAAAAATATTGGCAGAAGCGGGATGCGGACCGCAGGCCTTGGAACCACCTTAGCCCAGGTCTTTAATACCGCTTAGCACTCTCGGCTATTTCTCCGCCTGAGCTGACACGCGTTAGAACTTGTATTTATACCATTGTTATCACCGTATGACGATAGATGTCTCTATAGTATATATTCAGAGTATGTGAAGTTTTATTTTTTATTATTCAATCTGAATAAGAATTCTCTGAATTTCCTGGAGAGACCAGGAAATTCCGAGAATTCTTCTGTAAGACCACATCTCAAAGGCCTCTAGTATTTTCTTATATCTTTAATATAAAGCACCACAAGTTATTGTGTCGAAAAAACAAACATAATGGAAACATTTAAAAATCCTTGACGATTAATAAGTCTCAAATGAAAATCTTCTATTTTTACTTTTCTCGATTTGCTTGTGATTTTTTTTTAGATTAAAGCATGCAATGTACAAAGGAAAATAATTATCAGATTTCCTTTGGCCGGTTATTGACAAAAGGTAAAAATAATAATATAAAAGGATTGATTTGAATTCGATAAGTTATGACAGCTCCACAGCTGTTGCCTCTATTACAGCTTCGATTGGTCGGCCAGTGATTTCTGACAGTTATTGGCTGGCAAGTAACATGTCACAGTCAGTGTCATAATAATTACATTTATTTGTTATTAATTAATGTAATTAAAATGAATAAGCTTTTAAACATATTTAAAAGTGATTTCTGCAAAAACCTTTTGATTTCCAATTCTTCTTCCCATATTCGTTCCACATCTGGAACATACGAGTATAGTTATCAAAAAATTTCCGCCACTTAGTTCTATCATATGCCTATTCGTCTTTTTAATACATATCTGCACCTGAAGATTTACTTGGGAACATATATTATTATCGACAACCTCCAAAGGAAGAGTCCAAGTGTTTGAAGGGTAGCTGTAGTGTCCGAGTCATGGTTTTGGGGGATTTGTTAGTAGGATTTTTAAGGAAATGGGATGATTAGTCCTACGTTCCCATAGTTCAAGCCAAATTTGGATAGTAAACACTTATTTTCTTAATTAAGTTATTATCGATTGATTACTTACCGGCAATATTTCCTTATCAGCCTGAGGACTAGAAATGATGTGTCTGTTGTATATGAGGCATATTTTTGGTTGATCTATTAATCGAAATTCTCTAAGGAGATTAGATTATTAGTCCGACGCTCCAAGTCTATCTCAATTAGGTCCACCTTTGCATCTTGTAGTATGGAAAGCGAAACATATTTTAACCAACGTATTTCTACTACAACTACATCTCCATCAAAAGCGCATTACACGGCAGCATTGGCTAGTGGTCAGATGCCAAGATTTACTGTCATAAATAGCCTAATTACTCGATCCCATTGTGGAAGGGATAGTTGAGGGAAGAAACTGAGTATTTGCAGCAAGTGTTCGAGGACATGAGTTGTAGCTCTTATGCTGAGCTGAAGAGGATTGCAGAGGATCGAGAGGAGTGGAGATCGAGGTGCAAGATTTTGTTGTTGCAAACCAATCCGCCGGATTGATTCTACGAAGGAGACTCGATCTCAGGGATTTGAAGAAAACGTAATTTTAGTTAATGCTCTCCTGCGGCATCCAAAGTGTATATCCCAAACAGGTCAATTTTCACCTCTCACTCATTCGACTTTACTTTTCATTTTTACAATTTTGACTTTTACCATTTTACCTTTTTTTATGTTTATGGGAGTTGCGGCCCGCATGTCATGAATTCTCGATATCGCAATCACCGCCATTATTGTGACATGAAAATATTTTCTGGGTCACCGCTGGGACAGAGACTCTGCGGAGCATATACTTCAGGGCCTTCAAAGTGCGGCCCGCGAGCAAAATCAAAACCATCACCACTAGAAGATTCTGGTATCAGCTTGATATAGCACTTTTAGGCTGATACAGAAAAGCATCGATAAACGATATTTTGTCTCTTATATTTGTTCGCTCGCCTGACATGCAAATCTAATAATGTTAGCCTTTATTTTATATAAAAGTACACGGCGTTTGCATACGCAATTTTATTTGTTTTGACAGTTGCTCCAAATCATATTGGTTCAACCATCAACTTTAGTTTATTATTTAGTAGCGATAATCTTTAGGGCGCTGACTGTGTCAGTCTGTCAGCCCAAAGTCTTATATTGGAAATAAACGCAAATTGTGCTTCTACACACGTTCTTTACTTTTCGACCTGCTGCTGCATCCTTCCTTCACGCATCTCGATGACAAAAAGGATGGGGGAAGTTAATTTATTATGTGTTATCGTTCAAAAGCTTACGCCACATATCGAAAATAGCTCCCTGAACTGTTGCTTAGTTCGGACGGCTACTTGCTGCAGTTTTTTTTTACGTAAACACATACAGGAGAATACTGACAGACGGTGATAGTGATGCAAAAATAAAATCTGTGTTTTCTGACGATTTCCATGTTCCATGTTACATATGGATAAATGTTTCATGTGATCTACCAACGTCATATACGACCCAACATTAACACATTATCCATTTATTACAGAAAATCACTATGAATGGGTGGTGTTCACGGGGTGACATTCGTCTACCACCAATTTTAACAAACAGGCTATGATTGGCGTTTAACGAGTGAGGGATCAAATACACACCAAATGGGGTTTTCACAGAGCTTAAAAAACGATTACGAATCCCAATTCTTTTAAGAACCACATATGTACCCAGATTGTGATTTGGGTTTAAATATGTCTTGGAACGTGACGATCATATGATCATATACGGATATAATGTGAATGTTTTTGCCAATAGGGAGGCTCTATTTCGGGGAATAGAAATCTTCTGTTGCGATTTTCCGCCATATCATTGACAAGCAAAAAGCAACCTTGTTAAGCCCTGGAAAGCAAGCCTCGTATAAATAATTTAGTGACGAGAATTGCAATCGGCAGGAGAAAAAGTTTCGTAAAAACCATAGCTTAGCACAAACTTTTTTATGTTTTGCCTGCTACGTTTAAGTGGTATGTTCGAGTATGTAGAAGGTTAATACTGTCGTCTACGGTGAAGCCGGCGTAAATTGACTAAGAGTTTCATATATATGATAAAGTTTATCTAGCGGTAAGGTTTTCACCCCTGACTCACCATCATTAAAAATAAATTAAAGGCATACAGGAGAGCACCAGCAGAGTCTTAGTCTTCCAATGACTCGGTGACGTTAAGAAGAGTAGTGTTGTATTAAGAAGAGTAGTTTCCTGACGAGCTTACCGGATTTGTTCCGTTTAAAAAAGCGCCACTTGAATATAACGCATCATTATATAAAACAATAAAGCTCAATGGTCAAAGCATTTGCTTTACAAGGCCAGAGGTCATGGGCTCGATCCCCGGCGGAGATTAAAAAAAAAGAATTTTATTCGATTTCTGAGCTTTAAAATACCCTCGGTTGGTTTGAATTTGATCCCTCACCCGTTAAATACCAGTCATAGCCTATTAATTAAAATTGGTGGTAGATGAAAGTCGTCCCGTGAAGACCACCCATTCATTTCTGTAATAATAAGGATGATGCGTGAATCTCGGGCTGTAGTCTACGACGTAGGCGGATCAACACTCCACATACAGTGCTTAGTCATTATGCGCCATGGTAAGCGTCATAGAATTCCACATATGAGACATCAGAATTACTATTACTATCTTTCGGTATTCTCCTGTATGTGTTTACATAAAAAAAAAAATCTGGGAATAACAAAGCTATCAAATATAAATACTTTTCGATTACACTTTGGATTGTCTGGTTTTTGGAATTCATTACTCGCAAACTTCATGGATATTGCATTCTGCAAGAAATCATACTCATTTTTAGGAATGTACGTAAAAAGCAAGTACACAATTTTGGCGTCGCATTTACGCACAAAAATGCTTTTTCATAAAAGAACAAGATTGCAAGTATTGTCTGAACGAGTAGCAGGTGTTTTAGATCGCGCCGTGAATGCTTTGCGTAATCAATCAGCCCAGTACTGGAGGGTCGACTCACAGCTGGGCCAGTGGGAGATTAATTAACGTACCAGAGAGGAACCAAACAGTAACTGAAAATAAGACAATTCTACTCGACTTGTTGTAATTGCTGTAGTAATTGATGTTGACATTTCCCCGTCTTTAAATATACGACAAGTCGCGGGCTCGTCACGTGGCCGCATGGAGGAAGATGCAGGAGCAGATCAACAACACAAAGAAATTTTTTTTTTGAAGCAAAATTCGCGTTTATTTTTAATAAAGACTTGATTTTTCATCCGACCGGTATGGCGTTCGTTATGCCGGTCGAAAAGTTAACTGATAACTGGCTGAACACTGTGTCATGCAGCCCCGCCAAGGCAATCGCGGCAAAAAAAGCTAATTAAAGATGACAGTTGGACCAACATGAGATGGAGCAACTGTCATAACAAATAAAATGGCGTATGCAAACGCCGTGTAATATTATATAATTAAAACTAACATCATTAGAAGTGCATGTCAGGCGAGCGAACAATAATAAGAGACAAAATATCGTTTTTCGAGGCTCTACGGCATCTGTCCAAAAGAGCTATATCAAGCTGATATCAGTGTATATTTATTTGTGTGTTGTATCAATTTATTAAAAATATTGAAATAAATCAATTATCTATGAGGGATTGGAATATTTAAAAATAGTCTAATAAAATAAAAAATAATCCGAATAACACAATTATCTTTAAAAATGTAGCTTCGGTCAATATAAACGTTTTATCATCATTGTAAGTTTGTCTATTGTTGAACGGAGGCCTCCGCATGAGTCTCCATCCTTCTCGAACCTTCATCTGACACATCCAGCTTTCTTCTGATATTGTCAGTTCATTTTTTCAACTTTTAGAGACTAAGATAATATCATCTTTGACGGTATGTGCCTATCCACTGTTGCGCATAGTATTCTCGCATAAGTCTTAATTGGATTGAGTCACCCCTTAAGATAAAATAGTCCAGACGGGAGCGTCAGGCTAATGATCCTTCCAATTAACAAATCACCCAAAATATAACTTGAATACTACAACGGCCCTCTCTTCAAGCACTTGGATATCGATTATGGAGGTTTTCGGGAACAATGTACCTTCAGGTGCAGATATGTCCTAGAACGAGGAATCATTAATACTTTTAGTATAAAGTTTATGCTTTCATGCCAACTAAGTCAACTACATATATATGCCAACTAAGTCCACGTTTGCCTTTTTGCTGTCTGTAGTAAAGACAGTCCGCTCTCTCACTTCGTTATTCGTCACAAAGTTAAACCATCGTTCCCTTAATATTCTACGCTGGCTTCTGCTCTCGAAACCCATTATACGGCTGCATTGGCTCTTACTGAAATGCAAAAATTCATAGGCCATTACATAAAAGAATAATTGGAACGATACACGTGCTATATAGAAAGGCAATTTGTTTTGATTGAGTAAAGCTACAAGTCCCAGATATTGCGCAAAGAAATAAGACTCCTTAGAGTTCCCAAGGTGACCTATATGCGGTATTGCGAGTATCGTCCTAGTCTAGATATGTTTCAAAGTTATTCATTTTTTCATTTACGTGCAAGCGAATCAATTTTTAAATAATTTTAACAGTTGCTACGCTTTTTCTCTTGTACCCTTGTACTTGTGAGTCCTGATATTAATTGTGGACTTATCCCTGGACTCCAAGAATTCTCTTTGTTAGACCAAACAGAAGCGTCCAATTGACTTGACCGTGGCAATTTAAATCGCAAAAAATCCAGTTAAAAAAGCAAGTTCAAAGGGATTAAGCGTTATAAACGCGATTCGGAATGGCTATTTTGGATCCAGACGTCCATTAACGACCTTTGTTTTCAACCTTTCGTCCGTAATCGCTAATTAATTACCTGATAATACAACAGCAGTTTTACGCTAATTGAATATAAACAGGTAACCGTTTTTTTCATTACTTATTACGCAAAACTATACAGAAGAATACAAGAATATGATCTGTGGATTCAATGCTACATACCATGATACATATAACATAGCGATGCAAGTGTACAGTTGATCCGCCAAAATGATGCAAGAGCAGGTTACCAACCAAAAGAACTTGTTTTTTGGTTCACAATTCACGTTTATTTGATTAAATACATACTTTTTCTCCTCGTAACCGACAACTGCCGAACACTATGACACTTAGCGCTACCAAGACAGTCGCGGCAAAAAAGCAAATTAAAGATGACATTTACACCAACATGAAATGGAGCAACTGTCAAATCAAATAAAATGGCGTATGCAAACGCCGTGTATTTTTATATTAAATGAAAACTTGACATTATTAGATGTGCATGTCAGGCGAACGAACAAAAATAACAGACAAAAGATCGTTTTTAGAGGCTTTACGGCATCAGCCTAAAAGAGGCTTTATCAAGCTGATATCACAATTTACTAATTATTTATGTTTCTAGACACTTAGTGGAATGCGTTTTGTTTTCTGGAAACAATGAAGAAGTGTATAACATATACTTAAGTCCAACTCACTTATAATCGATCGAAATAATTTACTCGACATTTCACACCAAAATGGATTAATCAGGCTTATTAAATTGAATTGAATTATTGGTGACACGTGCTAACTAAAGGTTGTATACCTACATGCTGAAACAAACGGAAAATGTCCCTTACTAAATTAAAATAATCGCTGTTGCAGTCAACAGGTAAGTAGATTTATGATTTCTTGTAATAAAATAGTACTGAAAGTGTTAAATAAATTCTTTTATAAAATTGTAAAAATATTTTAAGACATTTTAATAAAACCTTAAAAGCGATGAATTTTGGCACCTGTAATGTACGAGTACTTTACTGACAACTTTGTATATTGTTAAACAAAAATTATCAAACTTTTTTAAATTAAAAATTAGGCGTAAACAATGTGGGTGATATTTTCGTATATCAAGCACGTTTGTTTAATATTCATAGATTTTTACAATTAAATTTTCTGTCATCTAAAATCTAAACCTCTCCATACATGAGTAATGTTATTCATGAGAAAAAATAAATTCCGGTAAATACTCGGAACATAAACATATATTCATTTTGAGTTACACTGGGTAAATACGCTTTAAAGGTAAACGCACAAGAACCTTACTTTAGCACACATTATTTGCCAAAGCGGTATTATCCGAGAGTTCGAGGCACTCGACTGCCATGCGATCTATCGTGGGTTCAATTTTTTTTTAGTGAATGTCAATAATTAAATAAACTAAAGTAAATGAGAAGTATTGCCGGGCGGCATAGCCCAGTGGTCAAACGCCGTCGGTTCGCATCCCGACCAAGTTTGATTTTCTTTTTCATCGTCATCATCAGCCTGCATCCGTCCACTGTTAAATGTAAGCCTCCAGCATGAGTCTCCATCCTCTTCGATCCTCTGCCTTCCGCATCTAGGCCACTCCCGATAATCTTCTTATGTCGTCAGTCCATCTTGCAGGGGGTCGGCCAATGCTTCGTTTGCTAGATTTGATTTTCTTTAATCGATTTAATTAAATCTAAGAACTTTTCATAGCTTTGGTAGGGTCGAACCACCCATTAAGGACGAAATAAAAATTATCCAGGCCTTGGGAGCGTAGGGCTGATCATCCGATCTCCTTAAAAATCCTGATCATTGAATACCCAAATATTTCCACTGGCACTACAGCCGCAATCTATGCAAGTTTTAATGACAGTTCAATTAATTTCAATACGGAAATCTGCTTTGAGATACGAGTAATTTGAAATACGAGCAAGGTTAAGGAACGAATTAAACTCGTATGTCGTGGTACCACTGTATTATAATGATAAACGAATATTAGAAATACATAAAAAAACAATTTAATGTTTCGTCTGAGAACAATCCCGAAATAGCTCGCTTTATGATAGAAGGTCTAAATCCCAGTTTCGGTTTTGTTTGAAGAAGTTTATAATACATAATAATAATTTTTCAATAAGTAAGAAAAACCTTACATCCGGAGTCAATAAAGTTTCATACAAAATTGTCCGTTTAACAATTTTGTACGTAAAATATTACTCATATTAAAAATAACATAAACAATATCCACATAGTCATATATTTCTTGAATTCATTATTTTTGTAGGCATAGTGGAACAACATTTTATTAGCTCCTACGTGGTCAATATGGTCACCACAAATTACTGCCATACAGTTTAGTCAACTGTCATTATGCTTGCTTTGTCTCAAGTCATCTCTGCACCCATAGCGCCGCCGAATACATACTATGCATAGTTTCCTACGGTATCCAGAACAAGGACACGGGGGCTTAAAAATATATATTTTTTTAAAAATGTGTTATTCCGTGTCTCTGTCATTTCTTGACCTTCCTGAACTTACTTTATTCGGACGTTCCCGTGCTGTTGAACTATATGAAAGATATCATCGAAACAACGCACTCGTTCAACGAAAGCTTCTTCTTTAGCCTAGCCATTTCCCATCATCTGGGGTCGGCTCTCATTTTGCACATATCTGTTTGTCCTGCGTTGCATTCTCAGTCAAGCCCAGAGTTTTCAGATCCTTGTTTACAGTTGCAGTCCAGATTGCCTGTGGTCTTTCATGTCTTCTTCTCAGCTTGGGTATGTTGAGGGCTCTCTTCACCACCCGAATATGCTCATTACGAACTATGTCCACTCTAGTCACACCGCCCACTCGTTCAACGAAAGCGTCATGGAATATACATTTATCTTATATTTATATTTATATACCCAGACATTTTTTTATGTTTCAAAATGAAGCAATCTCATGTATAGAACTTTTAAAAAATAGCAAGTCATGACAATTCTGACAGATCAATAATAAAACACATGACAACCTCTTAGTAATATTTTTTACCTGGTATTCACCTTTGTGGAATACACCCCTTTAGAATTCTGTGCTTGAATTTTTAAACATCATTAATTTTATCGATTTTCACAATAACGCAATACAAAGACCGCAACGAATCTATTATGTTAAGTGGATTGAATCGAGCACTGATTTTATCGCGATTCCTTCAAAATATTTAGTTTGACTTCACACTAGTATGCCGCCTGCGAAAATATCACGGGTAGATTAAAAGTGTATTATCAGCGTTTTCCAAAATTTTATATTTTTTTTTATTGTATACTAACGGGTCCGCCAAATAACTTTTTTTTTTTTGAAAATGGGACGCAAAACATCGAGTGTAGCTTCGGCTGTGTGGCACGTAGCGCCGTCTTGTTGAAACCAAATGTTGCCAATATCCTCTTCTTCAATTTTTGTAAGCAAAAATGGCCCGATAACGATCGCCATTGACTGTAACGGCCACTCCTTGCTCATTTTTGAAGAAAAATGGCCTGATTTTCAAAGTAATGTCGCAATATTTCTCAGCGTTGTTCAAGCGTATACACAACCATTATCGCTTAGCGAAAGGATAAAACTAATTATCTGTCAAATTAGACATGAGCTAAGTGCTACCATTCACGAAATAAACACTAGTTGAAAAAAAAACGTTAAATGGCGGACAATAGCATGATTTTCAGAGTAATGTCGCAATATTTCTCAGCGTTGTTCAAGCGTATACACAACAATATTCGTTCAGCGGAAGAATAAAACTAATCATTTGTCAAATCAGACATGAGCTAAGTGTTACCATTCACGAAATAAGCACTAGTTGAAAAAAAAAGTTAGATTGCGGACCCTATATGTATTAATCTAAAGCTCCGCAAGCAACTTTCCAAAACATTTGCTTGAAGCATCTTGATGTACGGCTGTGAGACATGGTGCTTATCTAAAGACTAGAGGCCTTTGAGATGTGGTCATACAGAAGAATTCTCGGAATTTCCTGGAGAGACGACGGCATCAATTTTCCACTTTTCAGGTTATATAACTTCTAATGTTTTCACGGCCAGTTTTGGTATTGTGGCTTTTGGGTATAGTCGTGTGTGGCGAATCTTTCGTACCAAAATTATTTTTCAACTCATCATAGAGTCTTAAACCCTAAAAAAGACCCCTGCAATGATGTTCGAAATATTGGTACGTAAATACTGACATGTCCCGTCTTTGAAAAGACGACAAGTCGCGGGTTCATCACGTCGCTGCGTGGAGGAAGGATGCAGGAGCTGGTTCCCAAGCAAAAGGACTTGTTTTTGGTTCACAATTCACGTTTATTTTATTAAAGACTTGCTTTTTCGCCTGAATCGTAACTGACAACTGCGGAACACGGTGAAATGCCTCGCCGCCAATGATCGCGGCAAAAATGCAAATTAAAGATGACAGTTGCACCAACATGAAATGGAGCAACTGTCATAAAAATAAAAAATCGTATGCAAACGCCGTGTTCTATTATAGAATTATAACTAACATCTTTTAGATGTGAACGTCAGGCGAGCGAACAAAATAAGAAACAAAAGATCGTTTTTCCAGGCTTTACGGCATCAGCCTAAAAGAGCAATATCCCACGCTGATATCAATACAAAAGCCACAATACCAATGTTCTATACGAGCTTGATGACACACTTGGATCTTGATATGATGGCCATATGCATCAAATTAGAAACTGGAGTAGTGTAGAGAGTAACATCCTCCTCTCTCAAAAAGAGAGGGATTTATTACGTCGCGGGAAGGCAGGATGAGGAGCAGGATAGCAGACAAACACTTTCTTTTAGAGAAGCACAGATTATATTTACTTTAAAAATATTACAAGCTTTTGACAACGCGGGTTGACATGCCGCGTGGCCGCAATGCGACTTTGCCAAGCCAAAGGGTGGGGGCCGACTCCCGTGTGGGCCCGCCGGAGCGAAGGATCTCGCCCAGCGCCACAAACCGTGATGTTTATCACTAGCACACCCGTGAGCGGACCTGTTCAAAAATGACAATATGACGGTGCATCTAAGTGCACGACAAGCGACCCAAAATAAGAGACGAAAGATCGTATATCGAGGTTTTCGGTAACATGAAGCGAGGACTACATCATGCTGATGTCAAGAGCTATGATTTTTATTCGTCAGCGTTTTTATACAGTATCGAGAAACCCAGTTACGTTTTGAGTAGACACTGAAAATTCATTGCAAAATAAAAATAAATAAAGCTGAAAGTTTTCCGGAACAATGTCACAAAAATGAAACTCAGCCAAAGTAAATACAAAATGATTTAACCAATTTCAGTAACCCTTTCACGAAATTCCGTTTTTCATATAAATATTTTTTGCAAATAATGTCCTTTTTCAGCTGTGGATAATGTGATCGGTAGCATAGTATACCTACATTGTATTGTACGATGGGCAAGTGATAAATCGCGTAAATGATATTCTATTTTCGCACGAACTTGAAAAATGCATGTGGACTGTTGATCCGCCAACGTCATAGACTACAGTCCGAGATTTTACTATGAATGGGTGGTCTTCACGCGACGACTTTCGTAACTTTCCGAACTGACGGTGCGCTTTGCAACACCGCAGCGCCCTTCTATCACCTGTCGGCCCTTTGACGAATTATCTTCTGTCAAAAAAACCGAAATGGCGACAAATACATGTCCGACGAGCGAACAAAATTAAGAGACCAAAGATTGTACATCGAGGTTTTCGGCACCAGTCTGCAAAGGTTAGTCATTCAGATGCCGACGGTTCAAAACCCGACAAAGATTCATTTTTAAAAATTGATTTAATCAAATTGAAGCTCTATGCATGCTTCCGGTACGGTTGAGCCACAATTTAAGAACAAAAAAAATGACCAGGCCTCTGAAGCGTCGAGCTTATCATGCTATCTCCTTAAAGAAACCCTGATTATTAAACATACACATATATTTCTCTGGTACTACAGCCGCAGTCTTTGCAAATTTGCGGACTCTTGCCCTGGAGGCTTCCGCGAACCGTCTATGTTTCCACGTTGACCTTAGGATATAATGTTTTGGGACAAAGCATAGACTATCTGAGCTACAGACAATTAGCGGTGTCCATCGTCCATGTCAGATATATATTCCATTTACTTAAATTTCTCAGTTGAATTATTTTTTAGCTTCGTCTGGAATAGAACCGCGTGACCTCTCGTATGAACTTTTGAGTATCTTGACCACTTAGCCATACCACCCAGCTTGTCTGAGGATGTAATTAATTCACCTCCCCCCTTCGGCATTCCCGACCGAAAACATTCCCGACTAATGGCGTCAGGTCGACACAATATATTGAAAGTTTTCGGCCAACTTTTCGGAGCTCGGACCGCAAGGGGTTGACATATTTGAGCCCTTCCGACTATACGACTGCGTCCTCTCTCCACGGTCAATTGAATTAACCCTCTCGGGCCGGCGCTCAGTTATAAGATAAACGCAATAAATAAGCAGCGGGGCCGAGCCGCTCTACCGGCTGACTTATTATCAGCACACGGAAGTTACAACGATTACACATGGGCGTACATCTTTTCTTAGCTAAGCTGAACTCACATAAAAAAGGTGTATTAGCCTTATAAACACTCATCATCATTTCAATTTCAATGGTCCTCGTTTCGTTTCATGTCAGCTCTTGCGGGCGAGTAAGGATTTGTGGTGAAAGTTTACTGACCATCCTTTGGTTAGTTAAGGTTAACGAGACATTCTGTGCACCAGTTACCCACAAGTCATTATCGATGAGTCGTAGAACAAATTGTCTGGGGAACAAATGCGGCGGAACTGATGGAATGACGATATCTGAAGAATTGCGGGAGAAGCCTGGATACGTAATGCGGAAGAACACTGGACAAACAGACTGATTATGATGGAACAAACTGGATATATACAAATTTGAAAAAGACCCTGTGTTAAAGATCGTTTCTTTAGGAAGCCATTTAACGAACTATACAACTTCCTGACAACCCCAAATAAACTGAATGCATCTACCGAATTTTGAGATAAAGACATTAAATAATATAAATTATTGAATGCCATTAATTTATAAGCTATTCTTTTCTGCAAGCTCTTCTTATGTCTGGCATGGATCTTCATCAAGTAATGCCTCCAATTCGGTATCTTCAAACTCTTTCTCAGCACCAGGATGTTCTTCATATTCGAGGTCAAAATCAACACCCTTGAATTGTTGAAACCATCTTCTGCATGTTTGTTCTGAAAGAGCATTGTCGCCGTATGCTTCTACTAATATTCAATGCGCTTCAGCTGCTGTTGCCTTTCGGTGGAAATAATATAAAATAATTCCCCACAAGAACAGTTTTTTGGGCATGAACCCAGCCATGTTTAAAATTTTGGATAAAAACGTCTTTACACTCCGGCAGTTACAATTTTTAGCTCTCAGGAAAAAAATATTTCAGCCCGATCGGATATATACCTGCCGAATGATGAGTCTCAATACAGAACGCTCATTTTCAATGCAAATAGCTTACACAAGTGACAACAATAAAATCGTTAATAAATGCAAAGGGAGCAATGCCAGAGAACAAATGTTTCAAAAACAACAAAACAAAGTATTTCAACGTCAAACTCGCAAGAACCTCACGCAGATTGTTTTTTAAATGTTTTTACTTAATTTTACTTTTGTTTTTACTTTACTTACAACAGCAGTTTTACAAAGTCATAACTTTAAGCACTCAATTTGGTACAACAGCAATGGCACTCCTAAATGGCCTACCAGCACACTTCGATCGTTTTCTTACATCTTTTTCCTCTTTTTGTCGATGGTATTGTTCTCCTAGATATCTATGATCTTTGACACGTGTCATCTTCTTTTTCTTTTATGCTATTTTTATCCTTTATTATCTTCTGTATGTATTCTATATTTATGTATGCTCTGTTTCTTTTAATTTTGTACCTTGGAACTTCGGATCTGTGTGATAAATAAATAAATAACGTTGAATTGTTTTCAATTCCCGTCTTCGAATAAGCTGGGTTGCGCCACTGCATACAGTCCTTTGCTTGATCGATTAATTTATCGGGTAGTCGGATGTAGTAAAGTAAGCTTTCTTTAGGAGCTTATATTTCTATTGCACAAAAGCCTCGTCCCGAGCTTTCACATTTTTCCCATACAAATATTTCGCAGAAAGTTCTCGATAAATTTTCCACGATATGCGATATATCTCGCACCCCTTTTGCATCCCATTACAATTATTATTAACGGCCCCTCTCATCTTACACGAAGAAAAAAAACAAGGATCGTAAATAAAAAACAAGTCATTCGGGTAAGATAAATGTATTTTTTTTTTGTCATTCGGTTATTCTTTATTAAATAGATAAATATTTCGAACCTTGTTTTATCATGATCACACTAAGCACTGTTTAATCACATGCTGGAAAAGTATGCTGATACAATATAACACGCTGAAACTAATAAAGCCTTCATTGAGGGCGACACTGCAGTCCTCCAGCAAGTGATTTAACAGTGTTCAGTGTGATCGATATTAATACAAGTTAGGATGTATATGTCTATTTAGTATTGAAATGGATCTCAAAATGAATGCTGAAAATATAAATAAAATCTTTTTTCCGTTTTTAAGACTTCGGTATTTCCATTCGAAATAGTCTTTAGCAGTGAGAAAAAGTTTAATTTTCAAACTTTATCTAAAAGCCTAAAGCGGTCATCTTACGACATGATTAAATTACATAAAACATAGTAAGTTATTTATTCAGATTATATTTTAACGAGCGTTATTGATACAATAATGCTCGTAAAAAGATAATCTGAATAAACTAACTCACAACTAAATAAATCATCAATCCTGAAGAAGACCCCTGCAATGGCGGTCGAAATATTGGTTGAAGGAAGTTTGCCACACACGGCTAAAAACAAAAGCCACAATATCAAATGAGGCCGTGAAAACCTAAGAAGTTATTTATAACTTTATTTTATTCTCATTATTATTGCATCATGATAATTATCACTTTAGTATTTATACGATAGTAAAAAAAGAAAAATAATGAGACTGTCTAATAAAATCCGAGTACGTTGAGCAATGAAAGTATGCACACATTACTAACAAAACTAATTCTACGTAACGTCTTACATTCATTTTTGGTTATTACATTTTAGTCCATTATTCTGAGCCTTTGATATCTTTCGCTGCTTTTATTCCCTTCAGAAAAATAAAATAATGAATATTCTATACACATATTCGTACATTTAGTTACATTTATACAAACATTGAGATAGTCAACTGATAATGCTTTGTGAAACTACATAATTTTAGTATTTATTTTGATATCAACTTGATATATCTCTTTTACGCTGATGCCAAAAAAGCCTCGAAAAACGATCTTTTGTGTCTTATTTTTCTTCGCTCGCTCGACATGCACATCTTTATTTATTTATTTATTTACAGAATCGAAATTCCAATTTTTTATCCAAATTCCAATCTTATAATGTTAGTTTTAATTTAATATAAATTACACGGCAATTGCATACGCCTTTCAATTTGTTTTAACAGTTGGCTTCATTTCATTTTGGTTCAACTGTCAACTTTAGTTTCTGACTCTGGCGGCGTCGCGCTGCTCTGGAGAAAGGCGGCCCTGCTCGTTGTGTCGGCAGTGATGTGTAGCAGTGTGCGTATTCAAATATGTATCGGTTGGAATGCGGAGTAGTACAATAAAAATAATGCGGTGTATGTGTACATACCGATTTATATTTTCTTTCTATTCTGTTTAATTTAAATTTTGATTTCTTCTGTATTTGCTTGGAATTATTGTTTGTAAAATTTTGATTATGGCACTAGTGGCTGAATAAATACATTTCATTATTATTATATAAATTGTACATTATATACATAGTATAAAAATTAATAAACAATATAATCTTTATTTCTTGCATAATTATTTAATAAATAAACATTACACATGGTTCAAATAAGTTCTTGATAAACAATGATGGTGACATAAAAATCAGTTAAGTGCTTGACAATGAAAAATAGATACGAAATTTGATATAAAAGACTGTTTTGGAATTAAATTTGAAAAATATAAAATCAAACATGTGCAGAAAACCTATGCTGATGGTCGCCATCTTGGCGAGTGCTTTTGAACACAGTGCTCTTATTGGTAA
This sequence comes from Glossosoma conforme, assembly GCA_022606575.1. Classification (NCBI taxonomy): domain Eukaryota; kingdom Metazoa; phylum Arthropoda; class Insecta; order Trichoptera; family Glossosomatidae; genus Glossosoma; species Glossosoma conforme. The sequence goes on along the minus strand of JAGTXR010000203.1, from coordinate 479,951 downwards.
GTACAATTTATTATATATATATTTATTTATTCTTAATTATTAGTTATTCAATTCTAAGTATATTGACCATTGAGTTTGAAAGCTAAAGGTCATGAGTTCCATCGCCGACGGAGGTTAAAAAAAGAAAAAGATTTTTAATCGATTTATGAGCTCTAAAATACCCCCGGTTGGTGTGAATTTGATCCCCCACACGTAAAATGACAGTCATAGTCTATTAATAAAAATTGGTGCTAGACAGAGGTTATCCCGTGAAGACCACCCATTCATAGTAAATTCCTGTAATAATTATGGATAATGCGTGAATCTCGGACTGTAGTTTATGACGTTGACGGATCAAAACTCCACATGCAGCGCTTATGCAGTATGGTAAGCACCATAGAATTCCACAGATGAGATTCCAGAATTACAATCACCATCTGTTGGTATTCTCCTGTATGTGTTTATATAAAAAAAACTTTTTTTCAATGTACTTTATACTTCACATTAATGTTTGATAGTAGATAAGCTTTAAAAAAAAATTCTTTAAAGACATTTAAAAGCAATGGGGTCTCGTCAAAATCTTAATTTAATAACCGCAAATGAAAAATAAAATCCCATCGCTATATTAAAATAAAGCTAACAATTTAACCATAATCTATTACTCAGCAAGCAGCAATGCGAAGAAAATATCTGTCAAAGAAACGACGGTCGAAGAAGGATAAAAAATAGCGGGAATAACCGGGATAGCCGAGTATTGAGAAGGTTTGAGACTCATGCGGGACGCCTATATTGAACAGGCCGATGATGAAGACTGTAACAATGTATGTATTTTCAGTTCTGAGGCCGCAGCAGCCGTTCGCGATTGATGACCTGGAGCCTGAGCCTCGTGGAGGGCTGGACATTGCGCCTCCTCTGCCTTACTTTTCCGGTCCAGGAGGCGGAGGCAGATGGAGTAGCGCCCCCAACGTGACAACTCAACCAGGACAAGACGCTCACCTTCACTGCAGAGTCAACGATCTGGGCAGCGAGACGGTATTTTTTTATCTAAATAATTGCAGCTGTATTGTACGAAGGTTGGTTTAAGCCGCCTATAAAAAAATATATCCAGGTGTCAAGAACGTCGGGATAGCCATTAGATTTCCTTTAAAACTTATGGACAAATCGCTCAAAAATATACCTGTAACAAAAAGTCATATAACTGTATTCTGGAGAAGTGTTTCGCAACCAGTGGTGTGCCACGAAGACTTTCCATTGGGCTGCTAACAGTATGCCAAATTCGCCATAAAATAATATTAAGAAAAAAAACACTTTTTTTATACAATTGCATGTTGAGACCATTGTAACCTATGACGTTGACCCAGGGCATGCAGAAAATGTGTGTGTTGCTTGAGTCTGTATGTGGGTTGAGGAGATTACAAGTATTGTTGGGTTGGGGAGGTTGCTTAACTTTTACATTCATGGATAGGTGCTCCAGCACGCGTGCTCATAACCATCCTTTTTTCTTCTATTCCAGTTGATACTTGTAAAGTTTCGAGTACTGAATGTAGTTTAACTGAAATGGCACTTCTAAATGGGCTACCAGCACACCTAGATTATTTTATCACTTAATTTTCATTTTTTGTCGATGGTATAGGTTTTCTAGACCTAGTTCATCTAAAACATAGCATTTTTTGTTTTTTATGGAATTTATTTTTTCTAGGTTTCTTGGGTTAAGCACCTGGGACACAATTTTGAGCTGCTTACATTTGGTCATCTCACATACACCAGTGATGAAAGGTAATTCAAGATGACGTCCTCTTCTAAAAGTCAGATATCGAAGACTGGATGAAGGATGCAGGATCAGGTTCACAATATAAACAACTTGTTTCCGTTTCACATATTAACGTGGTTTATTCGTTAAAAACTCTAGCTTCAAAAGACCGTTGCGGCGCGCGCTGTTACGCGCACGCCCTAGCGGTCGCTAGCTCCAACTCTCACTGACCACTCACGGCGCGGCCTGACATCTCGGCGGCGCCAACTGTCGCTGCCGAAAAAAGTGAATTCAAGATGGCAGTGGTACCAACAAGAAATGGGCCCACTGTCATAACAAATATTTTTGGTGTATGCAAACACCGTTTAACATTATTCTTTAATTAATATTAATTGATACGATTAAAATTAGATGTACATGTCAGGCGAGCGAACCAAAATAAGAGACAAAAGATCGTTTTTCGGGGCTTTACGGCATCAGCTTAAAGGAGCTATATCAAGCTGATATCAAAGTTAAGAAAGTAAGAATGACAAAGTTCGAGCTAATATTACTTTATTGAGTTGATATAAAAATCTCTTTATTTAACCTAATATTTGCAATACATTTGTATGTTCAAGGAGTAGTAAATAGCTTACTCTAGTCAACTTTAAGCTTGTTCCCGCTAATCATGTTCTTGCTTGCAGGTATTCTTTATCCTTCGAGGAGCCTAACGATTGGAAACTGATCATCCATGGCATCCAACCAAAAGACGCTGGAGTCTATGAATGTCAGGTCTCATCGCACCCTCCTCTAGCTCGGTGCACACATCTCATAGTCCAAGGTCAGCCCATAAGTCTTCTCATCAAAACCAGTACAAGACTATAATCTAATTTAAAGATTAAAACATTTTGTATGTAAGCACATACAGGAGAATACCGACAGATGGTGATAGTTACGCTTACCATGATGCATATGGTTAAGCACTGCATACGGCGTGTTGATCCGCCAACTTCATAGACTACAGCCCGACAGTCACGCATCATTCTTATTATTACAAGAAAATACTATAAATGGGTGGTCTTCACGGGACGACTTTCATCTACCACCAATTTTGATTGATGCTAGATACTATGATTGGCATTTTAGGGGTGAGGGATCAAATTCACAACTAACCGGGGGTATTTTAGAGCTTAGTAATCGATTAAATATGCTTTTTTTAAATCTCCGTCGGGGATCAAAACCACGACCTTCAGCTTGCCCAACAAACGCTTTAACCACTGAGCTTTACCCCCCCCGGCAGATTATTACATTATGCAGAATTAACATACAATTATATGAATGTGCTCATGCCCTGGAGGCTCCCGGGAACCATATATGTTCCCATTTGGACCTACCGGCATGCAGATGTTCTGGAACAAGGCATAGATAACCTGAGCTTTTGAACTTTGAAACGACCATTTTTGGTTCCCATATGCTTCAAATATGGAGCAGATATGGTTAAATAAATGAAAAAAAAACTTCAGTGGTATATAAAATACGAGAATATTGAAATATATTTCTTTCCCACCAAAAAATATACAATACCATGATATATTTACATTTCTGATTCGGTCACGAATAGAGACGCTTACATGTAATAAAAAATCGTTTAATTTCTTATCTCATTAACATTAATGTATTTTTTGGCTTCAGTTCCCGTGGTGGAGATCGTCGACAGTAGCGGTCAAGTAGTGGCTGAAAGGTTCTATAGACTGGGCAGCACTATCGAGTTGTCGTGCTGGGCTAGCGCGTTGCACGTGCAGCCCGCACGACTGAGTTAGATGCACGACCAGCGTGCCCTGAAGCACGACACCACACGTGGTGGCATAAGGTAAGCTGATACATATTTATACAAGCCCTCCGCAAAGTACTAGCATCAAACTTCGCAATAGACGAGGGACAGTACACTGCTCGCGAGCCAATGAAAGCGCGTCGCTCGAGAATGGAACGAACGATTATACATCTTAGCGATAGTCACTGGCAATTTGAAATGAAGTAGCTGTTGGAGGACGAACCATTCAATCAACCAATCACAATTCTTTATTTTTTTCCTTAAATGACATTACAAAATATATTGCATTTCAATTCGTCATTAAAGTACATACTAATATAAGTAACATAAGTGTGGCATTGTAAATGTATTGACACATTTAGTGCCAATGACCTCATGCTCAGAACTAGTGTCGGGATACTCACGCAAATAGTAAGACTTGCAACAACAAAAACCATGTCATAAGTATATTATGTTTGACACACAAATAACACGGCATTATTGTTACAAAATCAAACATCTGAAAACATTTCGTATCAGTCAACACCAGCACTGAATCTGAAGCAATATTACACTAAATATGTCAATATCTTCATTCAAGTTGGTTTTGACCACTGTTCACAAGCATCAAACTTCGCAATAGACGAGGGACGGTACACTGCCCGCGAGCCAATAAACGCACGTCGCTCGAGAAAGGAATGAACGCTTATACCACTTAGCGATAGTCACTGGCAAGTAGGTGTTGGAGGACCACTCATTGATGATGACAACGCTTGTTTTTTTGCAGTGTTAAAACAGAGGTCGTCACTGGAGGGTTGAGCAGCCGTTTGAGTGTCGCGCGTGCCCGGCGTGCTGATTCGGGCACTTACTCCTGCATCCTCAACAACGCGCGCGCGCACGTCAACGTGCACGTGCTATCTGGTAACAATTTACTACAAACTATCAACTCTATAAATACTTGAGAAAAAAATAGCACACAAACTGTCGTAAATCTTATCTCATTTCTCAAAAGATTAGAAAAATTCTTAAATCTTTCCTTACGGCTCGGTGGAATACAAATTATACTGTCAATACGGCGTGAATTTTTCAAACCATTTTTTTGCTTAAAACTAGTATTTGAAGCATAAATGTACTTATCTGACCTATTAGCATATATCGCATTGGTTCATATATCTTTTAGCTATCAGATGATGCATAAAAAACTATTATATTTAATAAACGTTCATTATATGACTCCATACATGTGGTGGCATTGACACATGTGGCTTACAGAAAAATCGCTCCTGTGACGAACCCTAACTATATGTATTTACATGCTTTACAGATTCCTGTAAATAATACATGTAAGTTGATAAAGGGAATGACTGCAGTTCCAAGTTCCTAACGTAAATGTCACAATGAGTACTGAAAGTAGCAAAACGATGTATCACGGCTACCAATGTCAACGGTAGGGGAATCTTGGACGGCATATTTCAGCTACCGATGCGAAAGGGTTAAGTTCGCTTTGAATTTCCACGTGTATCAGTTTTTATTTACAAGTTATTGAGATACTTTTTTTACGTACTCACTCTTACTGTATTTCAGCTACGAATCATTAAGGTCCATGGCTAATCACAAGTCTTCCAAGAAACCTGATTATCCTGCAGATTATTAACTAGTACTCAAGAATTAAAAGTTCATCCTTCTTAATTTTTCATCTCAATGCCGATAGTACCTCCTCATCTCTCCGTGTTGCATGTCCATACCATCTTAGGCGGTTTTCTCTTATCTTTTCAGGTATGGGGACCACCCGAAATGAACCCCGAATATGCTCATTTCAAACTCAGTACATTCTAGTCACACCGCCCACCCACCTCAGCATCTTCATATCTGCCACATGAATCCTATCCAAGTCACGTTTCAGCGGGGTTCAACACTCCGATCCGTAGAGCATAGCTGGCCTTACAGCAGTTTTGTAGATTGCGAGCATAAGAAAGTTAAATATGTGCTCTAATAAATAAGTAATTGCACGTTTTTTTATGTTACAGGTGAACATGCAGACGCAATGCAATACGGGTCAAGTACAAGGCACTCAAGTGGAGGAATAATACAAATAATTACTCTTCTACTACATTTTTTCATTCACGTTTTATTTCAAAATTACTATGATAAGAGATAACTGTGTATAATATAACTAACGTTTCTAACGTAAGATTTTAGATGTATTTAATTTTATGATAAATTTAATAAAATAACTTCTTTGTTTTAACGGAGAAGTGCTGCATTAGATAAACCTTTGAATTGTAACTATTTCAGAAAAATCACGCTCTTAAGCATCCCGGGAGAAGTACTTACTTGTATAGCGTTATTAAAAATATGTTTCTTATGTATTCGTATCCTTTGATAAGATTGAATATAGATCAAGATTGAATATGGAGCACGTTGAGTAGTTTTTATTGTTTCAATCATGGTTTCGTATCTTGACATAAATACATCTAATCAGTGTCAGCTTGTTCATATACTTATGCAATGCGGAGCTGCAGCACGGCCGAAAAATTAAAAAAAAAATGTAATTTTAAATACTTTTACCATATTTATTGACATCCTCCTCTCTAAGTTCGTTATTGAATCGCGTGGTGGGTATATGAGGAGCAGATTAACAACACACATACTTTTCCAGAAGCACGCATATTTTCATGATAAACTTTACAAACTTCCGGCCCTAGCGGAATAACATGCCAGGCCGGTCATAATACGACTTTCTCGCGGTCGTCACACAATACGACTTCCTCGCGCAGCGCGTTGTAACTAGAATTTGGTGTGTCACTGTGTGGCGTGAATTGTATAAACCAGAGAGGAGGAAGGGTCATGCCGTTACTTCAATATGTATTATATATTACTAATAACAAAAATAGACGAATAGACTTGGTTACAAAATGATTGTTTTCTTTAAATTGTCATTATCTTTTGTATTTCAAATAAAATGTTAGTAACACTGTCTCTCACTTATTTTTAATTCACCCAAAGCACCCCCAAATAATACACACGAATGTCATAATTTATTATAACAAGTCATCGTGGTTTGAACTAGTTTTTTTGCGCAGAGGATAATGTTAAAATAATGATCAACCCCTTCTGCAGGTATACTATTATGTGTGTTTTATTAAAGATAAAATAATTAAATTATGCCAAATTTGTGCTACATATATTCAATTTATGAGCAGGAACGGCACAAAGAAAGGGAGGTGGAGAAAACTCTTCGCCTCCACAAAAAAGGGAGAATTTTTCAGATTTTTTTGCTAAGTGAGGCTTGCTACTTGTAAAAAGATTCAAGTACGCGACGCGTCTCGAGGAATATAAAATTGAAATAAATATCCCGACTGTCGTCAGAAAGGGTGTAAGTTATATTTATCCGAAGCAAATAAATACCGAGTGCAAAAAAATCTTCGACGTGGAAAAGTTGTTTTTCCGCGCAAGAAGTACCACGAGACATGCATATTATTATGCTCGTATTTCACTCTGAGGATTTTTTAGGAATCTACGTTGTGTTACTTTACAACTGAAATTAAATAACTGTAAAACCCTTAAATGCCATATGACAATTTAAACGTATCTTCCTCTTTAAAAAATAAAAATTGTATCCTCCGAAACATTCGGAACTATCTGCTGCTAGGGAATCTCTGGTGGAGAAGATGAACATGTCTCTTAAAAGGGTTTCAAGATAGGGTGACCTCAACCTCGTCAGTTTCAATATTTCCAAAACCCAATCATGTACTTTCTCCACCAAGAAGACTGCTATGGATCCTGTATCTTTCAACGGTTGTTTTTTTCCAAAAGCAAGCTCCATCAACATCCTTGGAGTATCAATCTCGAATAATGTCAAATATTACGAGTCAATTAAGTATAAAGCCGATCTCTCTTCCAAAAAACTAGGTGTATTATATAGATCAAGTCGGTATTCCAACGATAAACAACTTATTCTTCTATATAAAGGACAAATCTGACCTATCCTTGAATACGGCAGTCAGCTTTGGATTCGAGCCTCAAAATACCTTCTAAACATAATTGACTCAGTTCAAAGAAGAGCAATTCATTTAATAAACAATGACACTTACGTCTAACCTGCAATCAATTGTCGGGGATCATAGTAAATTTGATTAAGTATAACAAACATGATTTATTAAAGCTCTCATTACTAACATGAAAAAATATTTTTTGGGGTAAGAATACATTTCAATATTTAAATACTTTTTAAGCCACTGAAGATTTATACAAATTAAAAAAACGGTTTTTAAAAGCGGATTACATGGGTTAGAGTCATATAATCGACTGGTGAGATTTCTCCACTGCCATCTGTCAGTATTCTCCTGTATGTGTTTACATAAAAATATATTTATTTATATTTTTTTCGAAGTTTTCAGCATCCACTTTGAGATCCATTTTAAATAATAAAAAGTTATTTATTTACCTTATTTTTCCATGGATCATTTTTTTCTCGACGGATTCAATGACGGATTGAAGAAGGTTTCGAGTAAGTCGAAACTACAATCTCCTAAACAGAGGTGATACTATTTAAATAAATAAATATTCATTATATATTTATACATTCCGCATTTAGGGGTCAAGTCTTATATGAACGTGGGTGTTGCCATATAAAAAGGTCTTGTGTATTTCCATGTGCCTGTCAAACCGTAATGGCAATATGAATGGTATTTTCTTTCTCATTAAGCACTTGTTATTATTCACATTTTCGCTGATTCTCTTTTTTCTCTCTTTTCTCTCTTTTCTCTCTTTTCTCTCATACTATAAAGAGCTCTGCACCCTCTTAGAAGTTGCCCGTAGTCGACCGAGGACGAGAGTATGCAATGTCGCTTCGTGTAACTTCCCATTGTCTAAGACCTACTTCGGCTAAGTGCGCGATGAACTTCGACGAGCTATCATTAAACTTTATTACTCACAACATACTGAGAAGTAGTATAGTTTGTAAAATGAAAGGAGCAGATCATTTTTTTCATATTTGTTTCAAGCCTGGAGAATATGGTCGTCAAAAATTTCCTCCACATGGTTATGATTATGAATATTGGTTCAACAATTGATACTGACATCCCCGTTACTTGAAGAACGAATCCACGGGACGACTTTCGTCTACCACCAAATTTTAATTAACAGCGTACGACTGGCATTTTACGGATGAGGGATCAAATTTACAACCAACTGAGGGTATTTTAGAGCTCAGAAATCGTTTTTTTTTTAATCACTGTCGGGGATCGTACCCACGACCTTTGACTTGCAAAGCAAACGCTTTGACCATTGAGCTATACCCGCCGGCAAATATATTGATATTAGCGAAGAGCAGAGTATATAGTTATAGAGGCTCTCGTAGAATAAATAAATAATAATGTTACAATTATTGCATGTATTTCAATTTCATTCAGACAAAACGTGATTGCCATAATTTTCCTATACCTTCTCCATAATGCTCAGATTTAGTCTCCCTTTCCGGCCCGTTAACCCTAACTACGGGTTTTTCCTTTTCCCCTCGGCTGTTTTTCCAACTCATCGCATCTAAAGAAAATTCAACCGAAATCGGTTATCGGCAGAACCACTCAAGATCGAAAAGTACAACTGTTCCAAAAAAGTTTAAGATACAAAAAACTGATGAATACCTGTATCATTATTTATTTATTTATTTACAAAATCTATTATATTAATTAAATACACACATAAAATTATACATCAAATTTTATACGCATCAATTCATTCAGAAAAGATATCGGTAGACGCGGGATTCGAACCACGAGCCTTGCAACCTTTGCTCTATTCTTTTACATCGCGCAGTCCACACGACTATTCCCCGTCTGAGTAGATACGCGAAAGTTGATGTATTTATACCATTGTTAACATCGTATAACGATAGATGTCTCTATAGTATATATTCAGAGTATGTATATTTTTATTTTTATTATTCAATCAGTCAACATTTATTCAAAAGCGTTTTATATTGTTAGTTTCCGACAGTCTATTTATTTATTAAGCACCACTCGGGTCTCGAACCGAACTATAGACTGAATGTATGAGAAACAACTTCTTGTAAATCCTACTCGGACATTACAACCAGTCATTTACTATCTATAATAGTTTCAAGTAATACATACAGAGGTTATGTAACGACAAGATAATATACATAATAATATAAAAATATTACATAAAGAAGACAAAATAACAGGCAATAAAATACAAGAAAAAAGACAGGCATGAAGAAGAAAACATATTATTGGCCTGTATTCATTTGTACAGTAAGTAATTTAAGATTTCGTTTGGAAGTAAATTAAATGAATTGACAGTAAATCAAATAAATTGGTAATAAGTAACTTTTTTCGCGGCCAGTTTTTTTAATGTAGCTTTTGTGCTTAGCTGTGTGTGGTGAATTGTTTAGATGCAATATTTCGACCGCCGTTTTAGGGGTCTTCTTCAGGGTGGACGGCTTTGTGTGACAACTTGTCAACAGTAGATAACCAGTATAATAAATTGGAAGTATTCACTGTGTGGTCAGATATAAAATTAAAATGTCAGTAATATATAAAATACTCCCATTAATTAATATAAAATTGACAATATTTTAATAAAATGTTTTTTTTTAAATAAATGGCTAGTTTTAGCTCGCCAGCTAGTGATTAGATGGACGCAACATACAAATTTATGACTAATACTATGAATAATTAACACATTAAATGGAAACGTAAACTTATGTTTTTTTAATCACGATTCATTAATTATTTCCTGCCAATTTATTATTTTTGTACTGCTAAGTAAGCGCGCGTGGAGAGACATTCCCATTCATAGTGAATTCCTGTAACAATAAGGATGATGCGTGAATATCGGGCTGATGACGTTTGCGGATCCACTCTCCATATGCAGCGCTTAGCCATTTGCAGCATGGTAAGCGTCATAGAATTCCACAAATGAGACATCAAAATCACTATCATATCACTATGTTTTTACATTAAAAAGCTGTAGTATCTAAGACATATTTTTAGTGATTTGTTAAGCCGATCTTTTAATTAAATCGGATGATTAGCTCAATGCTCCCAAGGCCTGAATCATTTTGTCTAAAAGGGCGGCTCAACCTGTTAGTTAGCATTATTATTTCGTCGCCCTAAGTCATATATTCAGCGGAGTGTATCCTATACATAGTTACCAACGACCTACAGGACGAGATTCCGAGTTATTGAAGATAATCAGCTGTAGTATGTGAGGCATATTTGGAACGTTTTAGGTAATATTAGAAACTGACTTGACTCTGGGAGCTTCTGGGAGTTGTGGTGTCTATATGCTTCAAATTTACAGTGAAGAAAAATAAAGTGTACACTACGATAAAGACGCAGTTACAGTGCTAAATAAAAAATAAGATGATATGCATGCATTGGCATCAGCATGATATAACCCTTCCAGACTGGTGCCAAAAGCCTCGATACACAATCTTTCGTTTCTTATTTTTGTTCGCTAGTCAGACATGTATTTGTCGCCAATTTGGTTGTTTTGGCAGAAGATAATTCGTCAAAGGGCCGGCAGGTGATAAAAGGGCGCTGCGGTGTTTCAAAGCACGCCGTCAGTTCGGCTCGGCTCATGGACGGAGGTGGATCGTTGATTATCCATGGCCTGAGTCGAAACAAATTTTGTCAATCTTTATTTTATAAATTAAATATATATCAATGTGCTTTGGAAAAAGTTTGTGTGTTGTTCATCTACTCCTCATTCTGCCACCACGTGATCCAATAACAATCCTAGAGACGTGAAGTCTTCTCTCCCGTAAGAGAGGAGGATGCTTGCATTTTTAAAATACATAAATTAGATTATGCAATGTATGTTTACGGTGATTTTTTCCTGTAGACAACATTTTAAAAAATACCTATTATAACGGATAATAAAATGTCAATAAACATATCGTTTTCCTTGTTTTAATGCATTTAATTATATTAAAAAATATATTACACATATAACCGGCTATAAACTCATTAATTTTCATATACGGGGCAATCCCAGTAGTGAATTCCAATGACTATTCATCATAATTAGTGCGAGTATATTGCAGGCAGTGGCGCATCGAAGGGGAGTAATAGTAGGTGAGTAATTTTGTTAGAATCGCTGTCATTTGAGGTTGCATCAATTACTCGCTTGGTGAAAACCCTCTCTGTTCCGCCTTGATTTTGGAGACCCGTTACTGAACGCACGCAAAAAAATACAGGTTAGAGAGTGGCTGAAGGCCTTCCCGTGATTCTAGGTGCATCAGTTAGATGTCAAATAGACCTCAGTCTAAGGCTGCAAAGTTAGTATACTACAGCTAGTCTCGAATTGCCTTCTTTGGTAACACGTTACTAACCACGAAATACGTGAAAATGGATAAATAAATGGTGAGGTTGGGAAATGGATTCTGCAGATAGCAGACATCAGTTAGGATCAATTACTGTCGCACCTATCAATGTGTGCGTGGGCAGGCCCTATATAAGGAGACGACCATATGGATCAGACTTCGTAATTCTGATCAGCACTTAGCAGCCCGCCGAAAGCCCATCAACTGTGTTACGCTGCCGGAGCTCCGTCTGACCAAATTTCAACTATTTACATATGTAACGTTTGAATATTTATAAAATCAATTTTCGATCATTCCAAAGAACGAGATTACAATCATTAATTAACTAAACTCAACCGCTCAAATCTGCTTATGAATAGTTTCGCTAATCATTCTAAATTCGATACTGTGTAAATATAAATTTTAGTTGCTTACCAGTAATAAAATTTCCCGCGACATTATACAGTTTTATTAATTATTTTCTCTTTATGTTCGGAATGTCCGTGTCTCCTGTCCCATCACATCCCAACACTTTATAAATCTAGTTTATTTCTTATATTATCTTTTTATGTTTTTGTACAATATTTGTCATTTATAAATACATTTTTCTTATTGGAAAACACATAACAAAAATAAATGGGGTGACATTTTGGGGGCTGAAACGGATTAATGGCAGTTCAGTTAATTTCAATGGAGAAATTTGCTTTGAGATACGAGTAATTTGAAATACGAGCAAGGTTGCATAACGAATTAAACTCGTATGTCGAGTTACCACTGTACTTGTGTAATAGATAACATAATACTAATAATTTAGCAAAAATCGTTGCGATCGAAAAGGTTAAGAATAGCGGCAAATTAAATCGACATTTGTTACGCCATTGTTATTTGTAGCACATATTATTTTAGGTACTTAAGCTTGAATGCTTTACGATTGGCACCAGTCTTAGTCGCTATCTCGTAAAAAGCTGTCAAGAACTAAACCAGTAGAAGACATCGATATCTACCTACACAACGATGGCCGCTCACTTCAGAGGAATGCTGTTTTCCACCTTCTTTATCCTTGTTATCGTAAACTTGTCATGCTGTGTTCCTTCTCCACAGGACGACAAAAGTAAGATACACTTATTTAAAACTAAAATTCATCCATAGTAAATAGTGCATATCAATGACTTCTAGTATGAGCATAAGTTGTGATTTATTAGGCTAGTTCGCAAGCAATACAATCATCGTCAATCGAATTTCATCATTATCATCATGTTTACCATGTTTGCTCCATTAACACGTTCCACGCCACGTAGGTCACCGGTGACCTACGCTGTTGTTGAAAAGGGTGCCCTGTAGGTTACTGGTGTCCTACGTTTTCTTTTTCGAACAAACAGTTCCTGTACGCCAGCGGTTGCATTTCAATGGAATTTTAACATTGAATGTGATCTATAAGGCGCCTCTGAGTCGAATGCATTAAAAACATTACGTTGGCGTTAAACGTGTTAACTGGATTCACGAAGTATCATCACAAAGCTCTGTCAGCTGCCATATTTTTCGCTATATCCCATATCAGCTCTCCCTCCCGCAGCTCCGCCAAATACATTCTAAGACTGTTTTTAGTAATTAGCTTCTGAGGAAGATTTGATGGCACCGTAACCGGTAAAGGGAGTATTTATTAAAACTGAGTGTTTTCATACAAATCTATACTTGTTTTATACTTTAAATATGACAAAACGCAAATTTAATGTTTTCTACGAATGTGCAAACGCTTTTACCACTGGACTATGCCGTTATTTAACGCAGTGCCAATTTTTAGGGGGTGGCGAAGTGGGTCGGTACCCCAGGGCGTCGAATAAGCTAGGGGCGCCGAGGGCAACTAATCTTGCTTATATGAATTTTTTAATTTTTATTAGAATATTATTTTATTATTTCAATATTCTAATCTACTTTTTTAGATCATTGACTATATTACAATATTATTATTAATTAAATATACATATACTATACATAAAATTCTTTTTTTCAACGCGTCAATCCAAGCACAAAAATAACGGCAGAAGCGGGATGCGAACCGCGGACCTTGGAAACCAACTATGCCCAGGTATTCATACCGCTCAGCCAACTGGGCCATTGCTATGCCTAGACCGACTCGCGTTGAAACTAGTATTTATATCATTGTTATCATCGTACGGTAGATGTCGCTATAGTATATATTCAAAGTATGTATATTTTTATTTTTTATTATTCAATCAGTCATCATTTATTCACAAGCTTAATATTATTACTTTCCGACAGTCTATTTATTTTAGTAATTTCAATTCAATTTTATTTTCAATTTTATTTATTTTTTTCCTTGCAGAAACATTACAAATTTTATCAATTCAATGCATTTCTGAAGTACAATAATATAAATACAATTATATAATATAAAATATAAATACAATAGGTAACATAAATGTGGTGATGTAAATTTAAGTAAGTACCACTCGGGTCTCGAACCAAACTATAGACTGAATGGATGATAAACGACTACTTATAGTTCCGACTCGGACTTTATAACCAATCATTTACCTGTGTGAAAAAATAATTTTATGTATAGTATATGTATATTTAATTAATAATCTTGCTTAATTTAAAAAAATATATAAACAATATAGGGCGCCAGAAAAAAATGCCCTAGGGCGCCGTTGGGTCTAAAGTCGGTACTGCGTATTGATATTAAAATATTATGCTTTCAGAGGAAATAGTCTGCACGCGACCTAACGAAGTGGTCAGCCAATGCGTCGATATCTGCAATCACTGCAGCATTGTCACATCCGGTGCAGCCTGCAACTTCCTTCTCTGCAATCCTGGATGCGATTGCGCCCCTGGATATTCCCGAGTGACCACGCAATCCGATCCCTGCATTCCCAGCGAGGAATGCGTGACCTGCGAAGCGGACAAAAACGAGGAATCCTCCAAGGACATAAGCTGTCTGAACACGTGCCAACAACCTCAAAGGTCTTTGTCAGCGCTGTGTCAGTCGTCTAGGCGTCGTGCTAAGCCTGGATGCGCGTGCAGAGATGGATACCTGCGTAACAGCAACAACACATGTGTGCCGAAAAGCGATTGCTAGTTTTTTTTAAATCTTTTTAACCCTCAGTCGGTCGCAACACTTTGGAGCATTTAGTCGGCCCAATGAGCCAACTAACAGATACACAACTTTGGCTTCTTAACCCTTTCATTACGGCTTGGTTTGAATACAAATTATACTGTCAATTATAAAACTAGTATTTAAAGTATAAATGTACTTATCTGGTCTATTTTCATATATCACATTGGTTCATGTATCCTTTAGCTATCAGATGATGCATAAATAGCTATTCTAATAAAGTAGCAAAACGATATATCACGTCAACTGATGTGAACGGTCGGAGAATCTTATGACGACATATGCCGACAACCGATGCGCAAGGGTTAAATAATAGTTAAAACAATGTTCAAAAAGCAGATATATATTTAATTTACATACTAACAGATCTATCTTCTTCAGATTGGGAGGCGTGGGAATCTTCAGAAACTAATTGGGATGTCAGTTTTTTGCACTTTCCGTAGACGAATTCCGTGCGGCTGATACAGATTGGCCACTAGCAAAGAGTGTATAGGTGGTTTCAGAAGGCCACACTGTGTCAATATGCTACTAGGAATTTGGGCGCGTTAATCCGTCTGGTAAAGGAGTGGTTTCCATACGACCATCGCCTGATTTGTCAGATCATATTGCGACCGATGGAGGGTTAAAAACCTCCCAATAATAAAAAGCGTTGAAATGGTAAATCTAAATATTTTGTAAAATAAACAACGGATGGAGATTTTTGTGAATATTTTTTCTTAGCATACATTTTTCGGATATATTTTTGAAGTGAGAATCATTTGTAAATACAATTTTGTTGATAGCTTCATAATTATTACATTTATTTTATAATGTTTTTATTGAAGAAAATAAGATTAATTTGAGATATTGAATTTTGTTTAAGTAAATTTTAAATTCAAGTAATTCTTACTACTTAAATATGATTTGTTCTACCATTTTTTTTTTATATTTATGACATTTTGATGATACTTTCATAATTATTATTTCATTATTTTATGTAGTATTATTATGTATATATTTTATTGTAATAAATAAGTATTTTACTAATTTAATAAATATCTGTCATTAGTAATTTAAAATTAATTTTAATTAAAAAATTAATAAATTAAAAATACACCTATCCCCCGATTTACACGGTACTTGTTTTACACGTTTTCGCTTTTACACGGTTTTCCAAATAAGTTTTTTTTTTGTTTTCATCGCACTCTACTAAATGCTACTGTGTTTGAACACGTGCGCTGTGTACACATCTCACGGGGAATCCCGAGCTAGTTGTGCTGACTTGCTGCACACGCACACTGTGTCTGTATTTCTTCGCATAAAATTAAAGTTTTATCTACGGAAAATTGTATTTGAGTGAAAGTTTCACAGTTTCAGAAAGATTTAATTTTCCATATTCGTAAATTACAAGTGAGTGCATAATTTAGATTATTATAAATTAACATAAATTAAAAAAAATATATGGGCTTATAATGTCGAAAGAAGTTAAAATAAAAGTTATTTCTTTAAAAACTAAAATCGAAATTTTGGATCGCTTACGAAAGGGAGATAGAGTAGTAGATATTGCAAAATCATATAGCATGAACGAAGCTACAATAAGAACTATTAGAACAAATGAAAACACAATTAGAAAGAGTGTTGCAGCTGGCAATACCACGAGTATGGGCACAACATCATACACCAGAAATATCGCAATGGAAAAAATGGAGAAAGCGTTAATGCTTTGGATAGAAGATCAAACACAAAAAAGAGTACCCATTGATACGGCCGCTATAACAAATAAAGCATTACGAATTTACGAAAAAATTGTAGAGCAATTACCATCTTCTTCTTCAACTGAAAAGAAGTCATGGCTGGTTTGAAAGATTTAAAATAAGACATTCTTTACACAGCTTAAAATTAAAAGCTGAACTGGCTTCTGGCGACGTAGATGCAGCCCAAGAATATCCAGCAAATTTTGCAGAAATTATTAACGACAATTCATACACCCCTGATCAGGTTTTCAATGCTGATGAGTCAGGGTTATTCTGGAAAAAAATGCCTGAAAGGACTTATGACTCAAAATTTTATAAATCGGCTAGTGGTCATAAAGCAGCAAAAGATCGCATAACAATTCTTTTCTGTAGCAATGCTTCAGGAGATTATATTATGAAACCATTAGTGATTAACAAATCAAAAATTCCCCGTGCCTTTAAAGGAGTAAACATCAATAATCTTCCCGTTTATTGGAGGGCTAATAAGAAAGCGTGGGTTACTGCTGCAATATTTACTGAATGGTTTCATGAATGTTTTATCCCAGATGCCAAAAAATATTTACAATATTAGACTGTGTGAAGCATATCGCCTTATCATACACTGCGATTAAGCAAACAACGCTCAATAGCTGTTGGAAAAAATTGTGGCCAAATGTAGTCAAAAATGAACATTCCATTTCAACGTTAAATGATGAATATTCGCAGATAGTACAGATGGCGCATTCATTGGGCGGAGAAGGTTTTGATGATTTTACTGATGATCATATCGCAGAGTTAATGGCTGATAAAGAACTAAGTGAGGATGATTTAGTTAACTTAGTTTGCGAAAGTGAGTCTGACAAATCTGATGAAGAGGAATTAGTACCAGTAACATTCACTGCTAAAGTCATCCGCGAAGGACTCGCATTGGGAAGAAAGCTGGGTAATCATTTTATACAAAATGACACAAACGATGAAAGGGCTTTACGATTCCAACGTGACATAAATCGCTGCTTGGCTCAATATGAAGAAGTTTACAAAGATCTTACAAAAAATTCGAAGCAATTGTTAATAACCGATTTTATTACCACCTCTCAGAATGTAAATATTTCTGCTTCAAACATCGAATCGGCACAAATAACTTCGAGTGATGAAAGTGAATTCCAACCTTCGATTCCGAAAAAAAGGATGAGAGTAATTTCTGATAGTGATGAAGGATAATAAAACACCTTTGGTTTTATTTTTTGTTCTTCTGCTTAATGTATGTATTGTAATTAAATAAAAAAACAGTGTTTCCGTAATATATTACATATTTTAACCTGTCAATGCATTTTATTTTTATTTCTGTGTACACCTAAAAATATTGAAAAAAATCACAACTGTTAAATAGCAAAATTATGAATTTTCTGCAAGCTTTTCGATTTGCACGGTTTTGACTTGAAAATTTTTAATTTTCGATCTACACGTTTTTCTCAGGAACGTATCTACCGTGTAAATCGGGGGATAGGTGTATTTAGTTTTGATTCACATTTAATTGAAATGATTACATGTTTCGGCCTCCCTGGAGAACATCTTCAATAATTAATTAATTAAATTATAATTTAATTTAATTATAATAAATATTAAAATAAATAGTAAAAAAATCTATCATTTAATAAAGAAATATCATTTGATTTTTTACATAAGATAACTTTACATTTAATATATAAGATCTTCACAAGACTATGCCCTCCCTTAACACCCTTAAGCTCCACCCATCCCCCTTTCTTAGTTTCCTATAGCCACTTATTCATATCACCAACTTATGCAACTCCCTAGATTTTGTAGTGCATCTGACATGTTTGCGGAGGGTGGAGTCCATTCATTCGCAGCATTATTGCGACACCGTGTTGCCGGCTTCTGGAGCAGGATAAGGAGGTCCAACAACACCATCATCCTGGCTGTTTCTAAATGGCTCAACTCCTCCCTGAGCCATCGCTGGACGGAGATGTTGCAGCGACCACCATGAATGAATTATTATATTTATTTATAATTATTATTTTGTATTTAAAATGTATCTATGTATCTAAAAATATGGCAGATTGGGTATTGCACAACCCACCCAATCGTGCTGGAATAAAAAGATTATTATTATTATTATTAACTTTATTAACTATCTATAGTAGTAACAAGTAGAAAAGTATTTAACCATTTAGTCATCATCAGCCTGTATCTGTCTACTGTTGAACGTAAACCTCCCGAATGAATCTCCATCCTCTGCTTTCCGCATCCAGGCTACTCCCGTTATTCTTCTTATGTCATCAGTCCATCTTGCAGGGGTTGGCCAATGCTTCGTTTGCTAGTTCTTGGGCGCCACTCCAATTCTTTTCTTCCCCATCGACCGTCGTCTCTACGACAGATATGTCCTTCCCATTGCCACTTAAGTTCTTCTGCGGATATCCTCGTTTTGGCTTCTATCTTTTAGCGACACTCCAAGCATGGATCTTTCCATAGCACGCTGGGTGACCTTTATTTTATGGGTAAGACTTGCCGTTTGATTCCAAGTCTCTGCACCATAAGTTAATACAGTGAAGATGCATTAATCTATTTATTACCTTGTATTAATTTGTGGTGGAACGTGCTCTAGGGAACATTTTAAAAAAGTTATGAGGAGAGCATAAAATAAAAAATTACATTAAAGTTTAATATTTCTCTTTTATTCAATAAATAATTATCACAAACACAATAATTAATGGTTAACATTTTAATGTGAGCACATATACATGTTTATCAAACTGTCAGCTTTTTTTGCCGCTCCCTGTACTTCCATCATGGTATACACATATTGGTTAACAAAATATAGTTTAAATTTGTAAGCAAATTTTAATATCCGATTTTCCTTAGAAGTGAATATTAGTTATCAGATGTATGATATATAAATATCATGATAGTAGTAGGCAATTACTACCATTCAGTCAATAGATACAATTGATAGTAATATACATAAATTATGTAAGTATATAATAAACAATACCTTTACTAAAATCACATTTCATCGTTATGTTATATAACCCATTACAACTCTAGTAATGGAAACCATATTATTGCACATTTGCAGGCGGGTACCTCAATGGTCAAAGAGTTTGCTTGGCAAGCCAAAGGTCGTGGGTTTGATCCCCGACAGATTTTAAAAAAAAAAAAATTTTAATCCATTTCTGAGCTATTAAATAACCCCGTTTGGTGTGATTTCAATCCCTCACCCGTAAAATGCCAGTCATAGACGATTAATTAAAATTGGTGGTGGACAAAAGTCATAAGAATGATGCGTGAATGTAAAGCTGTAGTCTATGACGTTGGCGGAAAACAACACAAAAATTTTGAGATAACCTTATATCTATACAAGTTTTACAATGTATTGATTATCTGCATGACGGGTACCGAAAACCTCGATCTTTCGTCACTTATTTCTGTTCGCTTGTCATACATGTCTTCTTCGTAGTATCAATCCGGTGGATTGGTTTGCAGCAACAGAATCTTGCATCTCGATCTCCATTCCTCTCGGTCCTCCACAACCCCACTCATACATGTATGTATCGTCATTTTGTAATGCCGTTAGGACTAGTTACTTAGATCGCCACTGCGGCGCTGGGCGATAGCCCATCACGAGCGCACGCAGATGTGAGTTAAGTCCCGATCGATCAAGGCGAACGTAACACCATGTTACGATCGATCGGGGAAACCAAGTCTTTATCGAAAATATATGTCAATGTGCTTCGGAAAAGGTCTGTGTGTTGATAATCTGCTCCTCATTCTGCCACCGCGCGACTGAATAACTACCTTTTAAAGAGAGGAAGATTTTAGTATATTATTTTAAAAACATGGTTTCTTCATAGCGCAGTTTTCAAAGATAAAAATGTTCTTCTAAGAAATAACTGCTGGGGTGCCAAAATAATAAAATCTCATCTCACTCAAATTTTTGTATATTTGCGACGATATTAACAAGTAATAAATAATTTTACAGTAATTAACATACATTTCTTCTAATTCCTTGTCATATTTCATTTCGATAGAAATTTTACAGCACTAATATCTGAATCACCTGATGAGCTTCTAGACATGCTCTAGAACCTCAATGAAGTTTGGGCGATAGATTGGCACATTGCACATTTTTGCTATAATCATAATGAGATTGTATTACATTCCAGCTCAGGCAAAAACAAATGGCAGAGACGACGCATTACCACATATGGTTATTTTTTAACCAATAAAAAACAATAATTTTGAGATTTTCCGACATCGTGGAACATGATCTCTATTCCAATTATACGTTTATATATAACTTTTCGTTGATCTACCTGTCAGAGATGTATTTAAAAGTGTTAATATTTCTCTCCTTGCCTATGAATATACTGCGATATCACACGATTATGACTTCTTCTTTTGAAAAAAGAAAACTATATTTCAAATATTCAAACAACAAACCCTACTTTAACAGTGGCCTGAAGCCTCACTGGCAAATAATCATTTTACTAATCGTAATGATTAAAAATACTTTTGCTTGTCTTACACTTTTTCTTGCAGATGTTCAAGAAGGAAATATTAACTTAAATCGCTGCATGAAGAAGAATAAAAACAAGGAAATGCATAAACATGATATTTTACTATTGTGATATAGTTTTATTTATAATATATTTGAATGACTTTGAATAACTGCTTATTAGGGAAATGAGTTGACTTGGTTTGTTTTTCAACCATAAAACGTGTCTCCCGCTGTCACTCGTCACTAGTCGCTGCCACATCGAGTGACACAATCCAATATCATAAAGTAATAATGTCATGAAACTTAACTTTACCGTGTAATAAATTCACGTCCGGCAAATCTGTGTTACTCGTTATTCCTCAATCCAGAATCCGGTGACAAAGATCCGCACCCTTTGTGCATCCATCTTCTGTCCCTGACATCCTGACGATACAAGATGCGATTGAAACGGAAGAGGAAAGCGGGTCACTAACAAATGATAGCATAAAATATAATGAAAGCGTAAGTTGCACAATAGTGTTTTTTCGACACCTCTTACTGATTCACAAAAATACCGTCAGTGTGAATCGAATATCCAACATTCGACACCTTCACTGACATATGCAAGCATAAAGAAACGGACGGCAGGATGTGGAGCCGGAACAAATCTGCGAGGCACCAACAAGTAACAGAATGGCAGTCCTTATTCCACCTTTATGTCTGGATGACTCCGAAATGTGGTTCTGAATAAAGCTTCGACGCATCGGAAATAATAAACGATGAGAGACAAATCAGATATACTGTATAATTATACAAAAATATAGACGTCAATATTGCTGAGGAAATCAGTGCTATCGTAGTAATGACTCTTTGTAGACAACACTACAAGAAAAGAATGTGCCGGTTGAATCTAGAACAATTATGATCATGGAACATGGAATGACGTGCCACGTGCGAGGTCTCATTTATTCATGCTGGGTATAAAGCTTTCCGCATCAATTCAATTTGATTTTGATGAGGATTGCTCCGGCTGATAAGTCTATTATACGCTTGGAGCCACTGGTCTACTCTATTCGATAGGAAGGCTCACAAATCATTGTATGGGCGATATCTCTCACTCACAATATATATCAAGGGAGAACTTTCATAGGAAAGAGTATCCAAGTCAGATAATGGCCAGACAAACGACCTCACGAAAAGATTATTGCCTGTAGCCCTAAGGAGTGTGAACAGAAAGAAAAGGGAGACTCTATGCAATGATGACATTCGGAATGAGGTAAGTCTTAGAAGATAAAAATCTAAGAAGTCTTGAAAAGTTTCGGGAGCGAAAATCTCCGATACTGAGGATGAATGCTCCAAGAATCGCTTCCACCCCCAATCTCTACGCCTATATTGTTCTTTATCATCAAATGTCAAAATAATGTTGTCTCCTGTAAACGAAATTTTTTTTTTGGCCTTTATGCATTTAAATCATATTACATACGCAGAAAACGTCTACTTCAAAAACTGTCCGGTGAGTGAAGAAGATTTTGTGCAAAGCACATTATTGTACTTCTATGATAAATGAAGTATTCTTTTACCTATATTTTAAAATTCAACTATATTTCAATACCTTTCTCTTGTCACCTTTCAGTGTTACATCGGGAGTACCTCAAGGAGCCCATTTCGCTCCATTACTATTTAACATATTTATAAATGATATTAGCGATGTGCTTTTGCATACACGATTCTGGTTATTTGTAGATGACAACAAATCCAAAATACAATAAATACACCTAAAAAAGCTTGTCTTATACTTCAATATGATATCAATCGCTTCAACGCTGGTGCATTACAAACTGTGTACACCTTAACATTGACACAACGTCAAAAAAGGTAAGGATTTATCATTTTTCATAAAGTAAAAGAATAATATTTAAAAGCACAGACATTGCAAGAATTTATTCTACAACAACATCTAAGAGAGGTGACGATGGACTGCGTGCTTCTTATATTTCTTTAATGATTGCAAAGTCTGGTAAGCCGTACACTACTGGTGAGGATCTTATTCTACCAGCTATGAAGGAGGTAATATGCACTGTGTGGCACAAACCAGCTTTTGATATTACAAAAACAATTCCACTGATAATACTGCACAGATGCAGATAGAAGCAAAATGTAAATACACAGCTTGACGAGTCAACATTACCGGGAAACGAAGCTTTACTTTATTAGCTTGAGTGAGATTATAAATATTGATTGCCTGCTGCATTTCGCTGTGAGGAACCCGAACAAGCCCGGCAAGATTAGAATAGTTTCGGGCACACCAAGTTGTCATCGCGGTGTATGCTTAAATGAGCGTCTGTTGACAGGACACGATCTACTGATCATTGGTTGATGGGATCCAGCGCATCAGGAAGGGCGGGGTTACCCTCGCTGCAGATGTAAACAGGTTCCTACGTATCAAGATGACGCCCAGAGGTCTGATCTCGCAGCTCCAGAGCGAGGTGCTCCCCAAGTAGTGCATAGAAGAGTGGCAGCAAGAAGATACACAAATATACCACCATATGTTATCTGTAAAACCAGCACACATCAATGTAAAACAAATTTCCCCTTCAGGAGACTCCACCTGGCGGGGATCTCCCTTTACTCTATGTCTACGCTATCAAGACTCTGTAAAAAACCGCATTGTCTCTACGTGTGAGGATTTAATCCTTCACTGCACGCCGAGTAATGTGCGTCCAGCCACAGGTCCCCATCTGGGTCCCCTAAAACAAACAGTAAGAGACAGGGAGGGTTTTCACTAAGTGTTCTGGTGAAGGATGTAATCCTCCAAATAATGGAATGCTATATTCCCAATTCATTAAAAGCTATTGGCACTAGCTCTTAAAGTTGGTTCAATTGGGACAGAGGCTGGAAAACACAAAAACACCGCATATAACAAACTACGCAAAAGAAACCCAGCACACAATCTAGAAGTAGAGCGGCCAACAAAGCTAAGTGTCAAAAATAGGACAAAAGTAAAGAACAAACAACAGAAACACTGCCACTGTCACGGTTGACCGAGCACTTCCTCAATCGAAGATGCAGGTAACGGCGTCGCAGGACTCTTTCAAGAAAGGATGAGTCCTCTTGATGTTTTTCCGCGGCTCGATGAACGATGTGTGTTGAAAATGTAGCACAAAATCACTGTTGATAATTGTTAAGTCACACTCTCAATACATCATTTGCTGATAACGATTCACAATGATGTGCACTGCAATGTGATTGCTCTGATATACACACTTTGGTAATCGCGCAAAATCAAACTTTGTGTGTAGTGATTATTGTTGCAGTCGCGCTCAGGCAGGTCGGGACGTTCTCTGTTCAACATTGTCAGTCTGCCAGGCGCCGTTTAGCCTGTTTTACCGACCGGTGCATCGAACACGAACGTCGCTCGGCTGTTTCCGCCGCCACTCGGCGATACAACAATCACCAGAGGCGTACTGACCTGGGAATTAAAACTTTTATTCTAATAACGAAATTGCCAGGGTCGCATTCTGAATTATTTTATTAAGTTATAATTATTTTTATTTTTATTTCTCTTACTTTTTTCTTTATCAATATACTTTTCACTGTTTTAATCACTACTTCTGACTATTAGTTGTTACTTTTTATTTATTTTTCCTTTTTAATTTTCTGTTTAATTACTTCACTTTAACATTCGATAAATGTACGCGGTCTAAGGCCGTAGCATGCGGACCCCGATGAAGCGGCCTACTACTCGCCAGGTTCTGGATGCGCCGTCGCCGCCAGATCCGAGCGCCACGCCTTCCTCCGCCACCACAGCCCCACCGACGACCTTTCCTCAATCTACTACGACTGATGGTGCTTTAACTGCTGCCAACACAACCGCCAACGCTGTAACGATCAGTCCTGGGATGGAGGACACCAGAGATAACCTTATCTAACGTCTCTTATCTATTGCCGAATTTGGTGTCATGCAAAAAGTTTTGATGCATTACGTTTTTATAGTACATACAATTTAATTGTTCTTACTGGATTCAAACAATTATTCATAAAAACTGATGCACGATAATATTTTTTTTACCGTTATTTAATTTTTAATGTACGTTTTTCTTATATTTTTAAATAATTCCAAATATTTTCGAAGATATATTGTTTATTGTTTGGCAAATTGTGTTTAAATAGGTATACCTAAAACTAATATAATAACATAAAATAATAGGTACCTAATTTTACGTCTCATCAAGTTGCTTAGATGTTTTTGACAATGGTAACACCCAGCATAACGCGGGAAGGTGTCGCACTGTTCGGTCGCTTGACGTTAACGAATAATTTTATTTGTTAAAAAGTGAATAATGTCAGAAAAACATGCCAAAGATGTCCAAAAGAAACAGCATCGAAAGTAGCTCAAGCACACAATCTAGAGTAGAGCGGCCAACAAAGCTAAGAAAAAGACCACAACTGATGGTCGCATACATGTCGATACAGTGGATAGTCACTGACAGTTGCACAGGTGACTGCGTTATGCAGTGCTCCTCAATATTGATTTTTTAATTTTTATTTTAGAAGCTGTCTTTTTTTTACCAGTTCGATTAAAAAAGTGCTAACTCAGCCGTGACAGTGTTTCTGTTATTTGGTTTTTAACTTTTGGCCTGTTTTTGACACTTTTTTAAGATTCGTGATTATTGTAACATTCGTGGCTCAGGCAAGTTGAAACTGCCGCTTTAGTGACGTATTCTGTTCACACACTGTAAACGTCAGTCTGACAGGCGGCCATTTGTTTTGTTTCGATCGTTTGACGGGCGAGCTGTAATATTTGTATTGCAGCGCCTACTCCTACGAGCGGCGGAGTCAGTAATGACCTACGCTGCACCGATTTGGGCCCACGCCCAAAGTGGAGAGCAACGAGTCTACGCGGCAGATATTGGCGAGAGTGCAACGTCGTGACGTGATTTGAATGGTAGGCGCATACCGCGCTTCTTCGTCGATCTGCGTAGTGAACACCGTGCCTAGAGTTATGCACTGGTGCGATAGCAGAGATTAAAAATATATTTCAAAGGCTCGAGAGTAACGCAGCAGAACATCCCTTAAGTACATAGGACGGGACACCATCCGGGCCGAAAGATGACTTTGGAAGAAGTTTGCGAAAGGCAAACTCCATATCGTCCTGTCATTCCTCCAGTATATCTATCCTTGAATACGGCAGTCACCTTTGGATTGGAGCCCCAAAATACCTTCTAAACTTAATTGACTCAGTTCAAAGAAGAGCAATTCGTTTGATAAACAATGACACCCTTACGTCTAATCTACAATCAATGGAACACAGACGTAAGGTTGGTTCTCTTAGTCTTTTCTACCGTTATTACCACGGTCGCTGCTCTTCGGAACTTAAAGAACTAATTCCTCCTGCACCCACTCACAGCCGACAAACTCGTCTTACACTTGCCGAACATCCATACACGGTTAATATATGTCGACCAAGAACTGGCAGCTTCCAAAGTTCCTTCCTTAATGCCACCGGTAAGCTATGGTATGCTCTTCCAGCGTCTGTGTTTCCTCCTTCCTACAATCTGGATCTCTTCAAGAAACAGATAAATATACACTTGCAATCTCCCCAACCCACACACAAACACGAACACAACACACGTTTCCCGCATGCAGCGTCCAGCCTCCCTGGCTGAGCGTCATAGAGTGCACTGGTCTTGACCGGTTGTGCTTTCCTGCATGCGTTTACATAAAAAAAAAAAAAAATATTGACCAAATTCTCAGTGTTTTCGCTGACATACAGTGTATAAAAGCTAGATTCAGTGTGGCAAACAGTCTGATGTAGCCTTCAGCTGTGTTTCCTATGCTAGTGACATGCTTTTGTCCAGAACTTGAATTATTGTCGCAACGCCCGGCAGGTAGACATTTGTGACGACACATTACTTATATTTTGGCTGTCAGTCAAACGGCCGCAAACCGATAGTAAATCGTGACGACACGCATTGTTGACATCGGAGCTGTCATTCTTCTGTGTGCTGTGCGAATTGCATTTTCGCGATACGCCAGGCGCAAACTCTCAGAATCCGGAGAGAAGAACGGAGAAGGGGACTGACACCCCAGACCACTAGAGCAATGTCTAGAACCCCGCAACCCCAGATCCATCTCCGGACACGGTCGCGGGCCGCCGGAATCAACCTTTAAGTCCTGGAGCTCGGTCGTCTCGACCTCCGCCGGAACACCAACTACCACAGCAGCCTCAATTTTCCCTACCCTGCCTCAACCACTGCCGATGGCTCACCCGACAGTATTAATATACCCAACGACAGAAGCAGCCTCATCAGAAGACACAAAAAAAAAGGCGCATACCGCATCGTCTTGGAGGGTGCTGCACTCGTGCTCGCGTCAACACCCCCGATCGACCTGGTGGCGAAAGAGCTGCGCGAGAGGAATTAATACTATACAAGCTACAAGTGTCTTTTTTTACCAGTTCCATTAAAAAAGTGATAACTCAGCCGTAACAGTGTTTTTTGTTATTTGGTTTTGTACTTTTGGCCTGTTTTTGGATCTTTTCCAGTTCAATTGTTACATTTGTGACATAGGCCAGTTAAAACTGTCCATCTTGCGACGTACTCTTACTGGCATAAACGTCACTAGCGTCACTAAATTAAAAATGCCTACTGAAAGAAGACAGGTGAAGAGAGGCAGTTCACCTATCCAGCGATGCTCAGAGCCTGGCAACCACCCTGGAGCGCCACATCGAAAAAGTGGACTCTGCGCATCATCAACGAGCTCGAGCCGTGGATCAAGCAGGCGCATGGAACGATGACCTTCCATGTCGCGCAGGCCATGACGGGTCACGGCCGTTTCAGAGCGTACCTACATAGAATCGGAATGGAGTCGACACCCGCCTGCCATCACTGCGATGCGGACATCGATGGCGTGGAGCATACGATCTTTGGTTGCGCCGCGTGGAACAACGAGAGAGAACAGCTCTTGGGCCGGATTAATGACATTGACACACTATCTCCTGACAGGATGGCGGCCAGCTGAGCTCACCAAACAACTGGGCCGCCTGGTCGACATTCTTCGGAACAGTGTTACAGGTAAAAGAAGACGCCGAACGACTAAGGAGGCTGAACCCTCGTACGACATCATTAACGGCTAAGCGATACACCAACGTTACAGCCGGGCCAATAAGGCCGACTCTGAAGCTAATACCTGACGGCGATACACCGGGGTCGGTGGAGGCACTGGGAGGCAATTTTTAGCGTGTATAGTCCTCCTAATGACGAAAAATGAGTCCCGCACAGGCCCATCGGGCGTCCTTCTCAAGGCGCGACGCGCACAGACAAGGTACGGCGTCCTTTTCAGGGTGTTGTGGGGTATCGTGAATAAATCATTTAAAGCCTTTCAGTATAATCAAAGAAGAAAAAAAAGTAACAGGTCCCCATCTGGGTCTCTAAAAACAGTACGGGTCAGGGAGGATTTTCACCAAGCGGGTCACATACTTGTGGGACAGTGAGATTTCAATTTAATTAAAAATCACCTTCCCCTAAGAAAGGCATTGTCACAAGGAATTTATAAAAGTAAGTTGTTTAAGATGAAGGCCACACACCTGATCAAGTATTCAATACTAACGAAACAGGACTTTATTGGAAAAAATGCCAGTGGACACATTTGTTTCTAAAGCACAGAATTCTGTATTTGGCTTCAGCATCGCCAGACTGTTCACCTTTCAAGTAAAGCTTCCGGCAGTTATTTATTTATTTATTAATAATATAAAAATGACTATCTGAATGTACTAGCAGATTCTCATATCGAGAAATTATATGGAGGTTCAACTATGATCCCATAGGGACAATAAAACTGTATTTCATGACCACTGAAATATATTCGCTCATCGGCATATATCTATCGTCAACCCGCATTTTGAGTATCTATTAGAAAAACCAATTCATTAAAAGAAACACAAAATAAAGACTTGTCTTTTCCTTGGATTAAGTAATTCATTTCAGAGTTGATTTCTTTATACAATTGCGTAGTGTTATTACTACAGGGTGTGTAGTGACAAAGTACGCTTTAAATATAAACGGAGAGAGTACATTTCCCACCTCCTATTCGTAGATGACACAGCACTAATATCTGAATCACCTGATGAGCAAGTCTAGAAACACATGCTCTAGAACCTCAATGAAGTTAGGGCGATGCATTTGCACATTTTTGCTAATATCATTATGAGATTGTATCACATTCCAGCTCAGGCAAAAACAAATGGCTAAGACGGCGCATTACCACATATGGTTCTTTTTTAACCACTAAAAAACAATAATTTTGAGATTTTCCGACATCGTGGAACATGATCTCTATTCCAATTATACATTTTTATATAATTTTTTCTTTCATCTGCCCGTCAGAGATGTATTTAAAAGTGTTAATATTTATCTCCTTGCCTATAAACACACTGCGATATCACTCGATTATCACTTCTTCTTTTGAAAAAAGAAAACAATGTTTCAAATATTCATACAACAAACCCTTCTTCAACAGTGGCCTGAAGCCTCCACTGACAAATAATCATTTTACTAACCGTAATGATTAAATAAACTATTGCATGTTTAACACTTTTTCTTGCAGAAGTTTAAGAAAAGATATCTCAAAAACAAAAAATCGTGGCTCGAATGCAAGGAAAATATGCACGCAAAATAAGGGAAGCCATTGAAATCAAAATACACCCCATCAACAGAGATGACGGCTTGATTCTCAAGACAGCATGGCTTCCACCTCTAGCACATACTCAAAAACCTGTACAGACAAGCAAGGACGACCACAGTCCAACATGGCGCTCGTGGAGGTATATATTTTAGAACATACCTACCGTACACGATTCTCCGGACCAATGAAAATTGGGTATGTAGTTGCCACGGAGATAACAATGACGCTCGTGATATAAGATAACCTGACACCAACTCAGAACTAAATCATCAATCCTGAAGACCCTGCAATGGCGGTCAAAATATTGGTAAAAAGAAATTCGCCACACACGGCTAAGCCCAAAACCCACAATATTATATTAACTTTTTTATACTTTGTCTGATATTCCTTATATTAACTTTTCTACATCTGTCTTTTCTCCATACAATAAAGGCATAATTGTTATTAGTATGTGCGGGTCATTGACCCCGCTCGCCAACATTTAAAAAATTATGTAAGTTTTGTAATTTTTAATCTTGTACTGTAAACTACACATTACTGTACTCTATTCTTATCGGCCGACAGACGGTTGATTACCAGAGGTGTACTAACATCAGCATGAGCCGTAATTGTATTTGCTCATTTAAATTTTAAGCCGCCAGGACCATACTGAGGTTTTTATTTTATTAATTAATACACAATATTCAAGGTTACAATTGTAGCCTTGCATAATTTCCTTTCTATATTGCTCTGCCAATAATAACGAACCCAAGCCAAGTGGTCCACCGCTCGCCGGGTCTTGGAAGACCCGAGGAATAATTAATAATGCTGCCGATGCTCTCGAGGAGCTCTGCTTTGGCAAATGTAGCCGATCAACAGTGGCCACAAAAAAAACATAACAGCACAATACATTGATCAGATGAAGAGGGATCGGGAGATGTGCAGAATAGAATACCTACAATTGAAAGAAAAAATTACTAAATTTACGGAAACCAGGCCTCATCATTGCCACAAGCTTCCCGTCGCTGCTAAAGGAAGCTCATCCTGACAGATGGAGACACGTCCATATATGAGGGAACAATGGTCAACCCCTCTGAAATAGGTTCCCAATTGGTCAGAAGGGTCAAGAGAGTAGTCATGAGACTGGGCTCTTCCGAGCAGAAGAATCATTTTGTCACCACCTTGCATGAGAAGCCTGCCTTGAAGGCCCAAGTCGCCTCGACACCCTTCATCTCTTTTTTTGTTTTTGTGAAAATTTTAGTCGTCAAGGCACTCTTCTTCTTCCTGTGTTTACGGTGATTGACTAACAGTAACATTGGCGTAATGTTGCTTCAGATTCAGTGCTTTTATTTATTTATTTTTCTAAAAAAAATGTAGTTACATGTTGTACCCTGCAAATTACACACAAGGTTAGCTCAAGCGTTTGACTGAAAATTTAAGAACGTAGGAGCCTATTCCATGTCAGCCTTGTTAACCGCGCGCGTAGCCCCGACGATTTCCTCGATGAAGTTAAACAGCAAGGGACCGTCAGAACTAAGCAGCAGTTCAGGAAAATTCTCCCAAGTAATGGTAGAGACTCCCAGGGGACAACACAGAATGCAATTCCTATTCTCATTGATATCAGCTTGATATAGCTCCTTAAGGCCGATGCCGTAAAGCCTCAACAAGCGATCTTTTGTCTATTATTTCGGTTCGCTTGCGTGACATCTACATCGAATGTTAAGCGGTGATTGAATACGCCAAAATAATTGTTATGACAGTTGGTCCATTGACAGTTGGTACAACTGTCCTCTTGGCGGGTGGTACCGCCGAAATGTGAGAGCGGGCAAGAGTCGCAACTCGCCCGTCCTCGTGGTAGGACTGTCCCTAAGGGCGGCCCTTTAACGGGCGACGTTATTGACAAATAAACATGTATCGTGAAACAGAAACAAGTTGTTTATAATGTGAACCTGATCCTGCATCCTTCATCCAGTAAACCGATGTCCTAAATACTCGAGGAGGATATCATCATGGATGATGCACTCCGCGAGAGGGTGCACTCCTGCCCTTAAGTGACAGTTGCACAGGTGACTGTGTTATTCAGTGCTACTCAATTATGCGATTTTATTAATACTATACAAGCTATAAGTGTCTTTTTTTACCAGTTCCATTAAAAAAGTGATAACTCAGCCGTAACAGTGTTTTTTGTTATTTGGTTTTGTACTTTTGGCCTGTTTTTGGATCTTTTCCAGTTCAATTGTTACATTTGTGACTTAGGCCAGTTTAAACTGTCCATCTTGCGACATACTCTTACTGGCATAAACGTCACTAGCGTCACTGAATTAAAAATGCCTACTAAAACAAGAACAAATATGAAGCCTGCGAAAAAAAGACTACTTACATGGATAATAAACATACCTGCTTTGAAAAAGAAATAACAAAGAAGATTGATACAGAATTTTTAGAAATCAGAAAGTCTAACGAACTTCTTAGCATAAAGCATGATGAAATCCTGACGAACACTCAAAAAAGAAATGATATCAATTTGGGTAATGGATTGGAAGTAATTCACCAGCCTAATAAAACACAGCCTGCAACATGGAGCTCTGTGGCATCCAAAACTCGTCCTATCACACCTCTAACTCTGACTAGAAATAGAGAGCTCCCACTACCTGCAAGACCAGCCGTTATTATATTGCCAGCAGATTTATCAGAGTGTTACCTGCAAGGATACTCTTAAAAAGTTAAAGAAAGTGGTGAATCCCACAAAACTGGGTATTAATCCTTTGATTGGTGAGTTAAATATGAGAGTGAGAGTGAGTTGAGAAGCTTCGTCCTCTTCCGAATCTTCTTCCGAAGAATCATTCATATGAAAAACCATATCATCGAGATCTTCAATAACCTCCTCATCCTCACTTTCCACAAGTACATTATTTATTTCTTCTTCACTTAGTCTGTGCGACATTTTGAAGGGTTTGTTCACAATACACTATAAAAATCGAAGTTCACAATTATGTACATTTAAGTGACTAATATAATCAATCGATTTGAATAGCGCGATCTAATTTCGAAGAGAGCGCGGGCAGACTGACAATACATACAAATTGTTTGGTGAGGATATGTATTGAAGTCCAAACACCATTGTTAAAAATTTATTTTTCGCAATGTTTACTTGTTTTTATTTATTTAAAAATATACGTTCATACCGCTCAAAGGGTTAAGATAACAGGAATTAAGGAAATAAGGAATGGCGGCATGGTCATACATCCAGGCACAAAAGAGGAAGCAAATAAATCGGCCAAACTCCTTGTGGCTGGACTGAAGGCATCAGTCGCGATCCACAAGCAACCACGCATCGCCATCCATAGTCTGCAACAAGATGCCTCATATGTGGACATAATTGATGCAATTCATCACCAAACATAATCAGAAACCAACATCCTGTACGAAGACCTCAAAAAACTTATATGCTTATCACACAAATCAGATCCTCTCATACTAACATGCACTCATATATTCAGAGTGCCTTCACCGTGCTATCGCAATTTCCTCCGATGCCAGACACTGCCTGATGGCATTGGGATAAGTTCACATTGGTTGGAAAACTTTCGCTTTCGAGACTGGTCAGACACTCACAAGTGCTACAAATGCCAGTCATACAGCCACTTGTCAGAACGCTGTGACCGGCCAAAACAAATATGCCACCACTGCGCTGAAGAAAGCCACAGACGAGACAACTGTCCTAGCGCCAGACAACCCTCGCTGCGCCTCATGCGAGAGATTTGAACAGCCAAACGCCCACCGTACTGGCTCCAAAGACTGTCCAGCGCGCCAGGCAGCCGAAGCAAAAGAGCTCTCTAGGATATCATTTGATACCAATGAAAGCGAAACAATCCTCTTGGCGCAATTTTGTCACATCCACATCTAATCCAGATCCTTGGGGAAAGGTTTTCCGTGCAGTCAAGGCAAGCTTACAGCCGGGCCGCACGCTTTGTGGTATCGCCCAGCTCTTGGGTGATACACCTACATCCACACTCATTGATACGACCGACACCCTTGTAGACTCCTTATTCACAAAGGACGACCAAATTTTAGATGATGATGTCATGTATCGGTACTTTCTCTTGACTCTTAATCGTAACTTCTATAATTAAAAAAAAATTGGTTTATAAAAATGAAATGTTGCTTGAAATCAAATAAGCTACAAAAAAAACAAATTTGGTTTGGTAAAAGATTTCAATCAATTTCGTATCTCGAAATAAGTCCGCCTATCGGGCGTTCTGTTGTGTTTTTATTGCAGGCTGGGCACACTGTCGAGCGTGGCTGTTCATTGGCTCCACACTCACCCTCGCTCGCCTCTCTCCGGAAATGTTCACCCGAATTATTAACGCCAGCATTGAAACTATGTATGATATTAATTGCACGTGCACCGGGACACAGTTTATGCTTGTAACGGTAGTTTCGATGTCTCTGGTGCCGTGTTATTAGACATTACTTCAACAAGGCAATATACGATTTTACAAATAACTGGCAGAACGCCTCGACGATTCAAACCTCAAAAGAATCAATTTGAGGTTAATAATTGCCACCGATGTAGTTTTTATTACTTTATTTATTTTTTTCAGATCCGAGATTGTGTGTCCTGTCAAATACGCCCTTCAGAGAGCGAAATCAATAGAATAATCTTGTCCCTTGACCTCGGCAAAGCACCCGGACCGAACCAAGCGATTCTTCCAAATTCTGGTCAATACACCTTAAAACAACCGATAGAAGTACGGACTTGAGAACAAGAACACGAAAATTCAGCGATTTTCTTGACTCCCTAAACAATAAATTTTTGGAAAATTATGTACCGGAAGAAAATTTAGGACTTCATCCTGAAGATTGCTTTCAAAAATGCCATACATTGAATGTAAAAAAATTAGCAGAGTGCATATAACAATAAAGACCTTACATAACGAACCCCTACTTTTTTATTTCTGACAACCCGATTTTTTCATTATCTATATATATAAAAATTAATGTCTGTCTGTCTGTCTGTCCTTTATGCAGTCCTACACCATTTACCCGATTGCGATAATACTTTGTTGAATTATTGCTTAGATTAGCAGGAAGAAGATAGGATACTAGAAATTTTATTTAATTACAAAAATTAATTGAATATTTACGAAAAACATGTTTTCATACAAGACTATTGTAATACAGAACGGCCATTTTAAAACATTGTATACATAGAAACGCCGTAAACAAAAATGACGCAAATCTGTCCAATTCGGTTATCTGTAGGTATTTTAAGTAGGTACTTACGTAAGGTTCTGAATATTTTGAAACAAAATTCGATTTTCGAATGAAGTGTTTCAATGTTTAAATTTTAATGACTTTTTTGTTTTAGTTTTATATCGCATGACAGAACGAATGGAAATAAATATTACGTATAAATCGTGTGTGATATAGAAAGAGTTAATTTTGAAATTCTAATTGCTGGTCGACGGTTAGTATTATATTAATCAATTTATTTTTATTTTTCAAAAGTGAATTTCAAAACGTAACATTCACTGTGAAATCAATTATGCCACCCAAACGAAAAGCAATAGGTCAGAGTACAACTCAAGCAAGAAAGAAAAGGACATTGCGAGTTTTAAAAACACATATTCGAATGTGTCACTTATTGTGAAGCTTGCCTCGAATTAAATCTTCTAGAAAACGATGCACATTGGGACACTTCACTTGCTGATTCATCGAATCCTGCTCACCCACAACAAATACGTGCGTTATTTGCAGTAATATTAACAATGTGATTTCCATCCAATCCAAAAGATCTTTGGGAAAAATACAAAGACTACATGAGTGAAGATATTTTACTTACTTTGCGTGCAACAATTCAAAATCCCCACATTCAATTCACACCAAACGTGTATAATGAGGCATTTCTATTGATTGAGGACATATGTTTAGAAATCGCTACCAAATCACTGGTACAATTGGGAATGGCTGCGCTGAATTGATCTGAAAACGACTTACTTGATCGTGACTTCCAACGAGAAACACACTTTGATGAATTGCGTAAATCTGTTCAAACGAATCTTCCGAAATTGGTTACAGATCAACGTAGTGTATGACACAATAATGGATGCAATTACAAGTCAAAGTGGTGGATTTTTTTCCTAGATGTACCCGGAGGCACAGGTAAAGCCTTCCTCATTTCACTCATTTTGGCAGCCACACGATCACGAAAAAACATTGCACTAGAAATCCCATCATCTGGAATTGCAGCAACTCTTTTGAATGGTGGCCGAACAGCGCATTCAGCACTGAAATTTCCATTGAATATGCAAATAATTGAGACACCAACATCAGAATAGTAATCTTTGTAGTACGGCAACACGGCAACCGCCACGTCCAGTGCGAAGCGACCTTGCTCTCGCTTGTCTAGCGACGTGTACACGCTCTCAAATGGGGTTCTAAGAAGAGGAATGATCCTCCTTATGCTAAAAATAAGAAAGAGAGATGTGTAGCTAAACCATTGCCTTCCACCAAGATTGATTGATCCTGATGTTTCTGAACAACCCATCCCCCTTAAGAGCTATGTTATCAATTCCATGTATGAGACCTGGTACAAAACTACCAGCCATGTTCAGAGTGAAGATGTAGAACGAGAGCATCGTGTCTGGGTGTCAGACAGATTTGCAGGCTTAATTTTTTTAAGTGAAACTGACAAGTTTTCTTATTGTTTGAATGCTACTATGGATATTTTTTTTTTTTATGTAAACACATACAGGAGAATACCGACAGATGGTGATAGTAATTTTTTAAAGTCTCATCTGTGGAATTCTATGACGCTTACCATGGTGTATATGGCTAAACGCTGCATGTGGAGTGTTGATCCGCCAACGTCATAAACTACAGCCCGAGATTCACGCATCATCCTTTATTATTACAGGAATCTACTATGAATGGGTGGTCTTCACGGGACGACTTTCGTCTACCACCAATTTTAATTGATAGGCTATGACTGACATTTTACGGGTGATGGATCAAATTCACACCAACCGGGGTATTTTAGAGCTCAGAAATCGATTAAAAATCGATTTTTTTTTTTTAATCTCCGTCGGGGATCAAACCCACGACCTTTGGCTTGCAAAGCAAACGCTTTACCATTGAGCTATGACCGCCGGCATAAAGCTATGACCCCCGGCATAGCTATGACCGCCGGCATAAAACCACAAAAACTAGGTATTGACATCTACTCGATGTGGCTCCTTCAGGCTCATACCAAAAGACCGCGACAAATGATCTGTTGTCTATGCTTCGCTCACTGGATACCTAAGTGAACGGCTATTTTGGGGGCTGGCCACACAGAATCGCACCCCCACCACAATGCCAGGCAGTCAAGGGAAGGAATCGAAGCGCTCGGTCACTTTCGTCCCGGCCTTCAAGAGATACGCCTGCGCACCGGACCATGTTTATCTCATTTGCGGCGCCATTCGAGAAAAGGAGAAAGAATGGGCCGCGTTGGAAGAGGAGGTGCAAGCTGGGCTGCTGAAGAACTTGGTGGCCTGCGAGGCGGTGCTGGCGCGCGTCCAGGACCCACTGGCCCCGTGCCTGCGCAACCTGCTGGACAAGGCATACAACCCCTGCCGCCACACTCCGCTCACCGTGAATCTCTATAAGAGGACGACACGAAAGCCAGAGTCCATCGATGAAGTCGGTACGCGGTTCGTGCGGGATTGCCTGCACCAGCTGTTTGACCTAGTGCCCAAGTTCTTGTGGCTAGCCAAGTGCCTAGCTTGCGGAATGGTGGAATCAGGCAACACTTGGTTTTCGCTGCTGAAGTCCATTGCCAAGAAGCAGGACATGCTGATAATGTACGCTGATAAAGTCAAGCAATGGATCAAGAAGTTCGACGAAAACTCCAACATTCAGCGTGCTCTCATACATCCCATCTCCAGGGAGGAGTACGAAGTGTGGGTAAGGAGTTACTCGCACCAGAACTGCCTGCTGTCGTCACAGGTAGCGACAGTAACATGGATGCGGACGCCTTCGTCCGAGCTCGAGTTAGAGTCACAAGTACTGCCGTACTTGAACCTCATCAGCACAACGTGAAGGACCTCTCTGACTTGCTCCTGAAACTAACGAGATACGCCTGCGCACCGGACCCCGCGAACGAGACGCGAGCTGCGAGAATTTTTAGGCCTATGCAACTGGCTGCGTGACTATATACCGAACTTTGCTACCATTGCTGCTCCCATGACTGATCTTTTGAAACAAAGTGAATGCTTCCGATGGACCGCGGCGGCAGAGACAGCCTTTAACATTATTAAGGAAGCGATGCGAAAGCCGTTACGTCTCGCCCGGCCCGACTTCAACTGCCGGTTCTATCTGCAAACAGATGACAGCGGCCAAGGGATGGCGGCGGTACTATTCCAGCGGCGCAAAGACGGCCGGCGGGAAGTAATCAATTACGCTAGCGCGCGATTTTCCGAGGCCGAACGTAAATACCACAGTAACGAGCAGGAAGCGATGGCGGCGGTCTGGGAAGTGAAACGATACCGAGCGTATCTAGAAACCGGCCGATCACACTGATCACAGACAATCGAGGACTAACGTGGCTGAACTCAGCGAAAGATCAACGAGCCAAGCTGACCCGGTGGGCTATTCTCCTATCCGAATTCAGTTATACGACGGAGCACTGTCCGGGGAGCGAGAATCAATTAGCGGACATGCTGTCGCGCCACCCCGCAGACGCCCCCGGCCTGGACGAAGACATCGAAAGGATGTGCCCTCCGGATGTAGAACAGCTGCCGTCGGTCAACGCTCTAGAATTACACAACATATTGCCAGCTGTCAAAGATGCCCAGCGATCAGATGCCAGGACGGCAGCTCTCATCACTCGCTTGGAGGATCCTGAGCAATCCATAGTACAGAGTCATCTCGTTATCCGCGATGGACTTCTGTGTTTTCAGAGAGGCCACCGAGCCCTCCCAATAGTACCAGAGGCTCTCCACACGGACGTCATTCATCTATTCCACAACAACGTGCGCGCCGGACACCCGGGAGCCGAGGAGACTCTGCGGGCAATCCAACAACTATTTTTCTGGCGTAATCAACGCCGACATGTGGAGAGTTACGTACGGAGGTGCCACATTTGTGCAACCCGGAAGCGGGGAGCTCCACAGAAATCAGCAGCCCAAAGACCACATCGAGAGGCGACGAGACCATGGGAAGTAGTAGCTATTGACTTTATGGGTCCCTACCCCAGCTCTAAGGGAGGATGCAGATTCCTTTTAGTGGCGACCGACATGTATACCAGATGGGTAGAGGCATTCCCGATAAGCTCGGCCAGGAGTGTGACGATCATTCCCCTGCTAGAGAGAGAAATTTTCGCGCGATACGGATATCCGCGAGCGATTCTTACGGATAACGGGAGGCAATTTCTCCACCGAAGCTGGGCAGACGCAATTGAGAAGTGGGGGGCTGAGTATTGGACGACACCGATCTACCATCCACGTGCTAACCCAACCGAAAGGCGAAATCAAGAAGTGAAGAAAGCTCTCCGCATTTACTTGAGTGGCCCGGACCACACTCAGTGGTTCAAACATATTCCCCAAATTACGGAGACGCTGCGTCGACGGAGAAACGCGGCGACTGGCCTAACCCCAAGCAAGGCGCTCCTGGGGTATGAGGCTCCAAGAGCGGGTGAATGGCGGGCGCATGTAGACGACCCGCCCGCTCGAGGTCTAGAATTTGACCGCCGGGAAATGGACTCTGCTATACAGGAGCGGCAAGAACTAACTGACTAAATTTAATGTTATGTAAACACATACAGGAGAACACCGACAGATGGTGATAGTAATTCTGAAGTCTCATCTGTGGAAACGCTGCATGTGGAGTGTTGATCCGCCAACGTCATACACTACAGCATGAGATTCACGCATCATCCTTTATTATTACAGGAATTTACTAAGAATGGGTGGTCTTCACGGGACGACTCTCGTCTACCACCAATTTTGATAAATAGGCTATGACTGACATTTTACGGGTGATGGATCAAATTCACACCAACCGGGGGAGGGGGTTTTTTAGAGCTCAGAAATTGATTTAAAAAAAAAAAAAAAAATTTAATCTCCGTCGGGGATCAAACCCATGACCTTTGGCTCGCAAAGCAAACGCTTTGACCATTGAGTTATGACCGCCGGCCAAGTTCTATGGGTCAAATGTAGGTTCAGTCTGCTTTGTTGGAAAGTAAGGCGGAATGTTAAAATGGTCTGTCAGTCATACATACGTGTAAAATGGAACAGAGCATTCAGCGCGATTCAAAATTATTCTAGAACTAAAGAACTCCTCTAAAAAAAGATGGCGATTTCACTGCCGATTTTAAGCAAAATAATATGTGTACCGGAAAAGAACGTCGTTTTTTTTTAGTGGTTTTGAGTGGTCAGTTGTGCATCGGTAGTCAAATTTTAACAACAAATTCTGTGTTGTTTCTCCGACCACGTATACCTGGAGTGTACTGGGACTTTTAAGCAAAAAAAAATTACAAACCTGTATACAACAGAGAGCTTTGTACCAAATGAGGAATTTATTCGAAATATTATGCTTCACCATTTCATGAAGGAAGAAAGTGCAACGCGTGCTACAAAGTTGTGATTTACTGCGAGATATTTTGAATGTTTGTAAATGCCATTGGTGGTTTAAAAAAATTTAATCCGGCAATATTTTATATTAAATGAATACTTCTTTATACATATATAATTGATAATTATATATTTGGCTAATTATTACCAAATGTATTTATATTTATTAAATGCACCAATGTTTTATTAAAAAAACCTAATTTTTTTCCGATACACCTAATACATCTATGTCTTATATTTAACATTTTTTTAAATCATGTACATTTCCTAATTGATGTAATAAGTCCAAGTCGATACCTGTTTACAAGAGTCATGTAAGTTCCTCTCGGTTGAAAATTGAAGATCGGCAGCTGCATTTTCAACACCGGCAAAGAGTTTTAATTTTCTTCGCGTACCGTGTAATTTTTTGAGCGGCCGTTTTCAGGCCCGACGCAGGTTTTAAATGTCCCAGCGGGCGGTGATGTGATGATTCAGGGAACCTTGATGTTGGAGAGCATCTTCCACACGTCCACCATGTGCGGCCGGCTGCTGGGGTTCATCTGCACGCACTTGATGCCGAGCACCACGAAGCAGCGGAACACAGCCGGGGCCGGCTGGCCCGCGCTGACCAGCCGCTTGTCTTGGAGACCGTCTGCAACAGGCAAGGCAATCATGAACTAGACAGCGTTTCTCAACATATCTTAACTAGAAGAACCTGATACTATTTCAGTTACTTTGCAAAAAGGTCATAAATATAGTGGTAAAAAATTGACAGAAAATGTTTTGTACACAATAAATAAACATATTGAAAAAAATTATATCGTCCCATTAACACATTGTTATTTTATTTTATTTAAAGTGATAGTAATTCTGAAGTCTCATCTGAGGCCTT
This sequence comes from Glossosoma conforme, assembly GCA_022606575.1. Lineage (NCBI taxonomy): Eukaryota > Metazoa > Arthropoda > Insecta > Trichoptera > Glossosomatidae > Glossosoma > Glossosoma conforme. Next base: position 438,613 of record JAGTXR010000203.1, on the reverse strand, counting down.
TCATCTCAATAACAGACTTGCCAAGAGAAAGCTTTACATTACCTGGAACGGCTTGATGTTAGAGCACTGCGACACACCTAAATACCTAGGGGTCAAACAGGATAGGACCCTCGCTTATCAGAAACACTGTCAGTCTGTTAAGCAAAAGGTACGAAGTGGGGAGCCCAACCAAACCTGATCCGCACAAGTGCTCTAGCTCTGTTTCTCTGCTGGCGAGTATGCTACGCCAGTATGGGCGAGGTCTGCCCATACCAAGAAAGTGGATATTGCTCTGAATGAAACGTGCCGGGTGGTTACGGGGTGCCTAAAACCTACCCCAATATCAAAGCTATATCAACTCTCGGGCATCGCCCCACCAAACATAGAGCGAGAAGTTACTACCAAGAAGAAGCTCACCAAAGCAACCCACGACGCACTCCACCCCATGTTTGGGTATCAAAAGATAACCACACGGCTCAAATCAAGAAGAAGTTTCCTACAGTTGACAACGGAACTGGTGATACCTGAGGCCACCCTGCGGCTGAACATGTGGAGAAGCGCAACTGAGGGAAATGCTTGGATTGCCCCGAAAGAGGACCTAGCCCCTAGACACGACCAGGGGTGGAATATATGGAGGTCCCTTAACAGACTTCGGACCGGAGTATGCAAGACGAGGACACAAATGAAAGCCTGACAGTTTTACAGCGGACTGACTGAATGTGACTGCGGCGTGGAGCAGACCCTGTCACACCTTCTGGAGTGTGCGCTGTGCCCGAATAGCTGCACCCAAGAAGACCTGATGATGGCCGGGAGTAACGCCATCGATGTCGCCCACTTCTGGGCACACAGGATCTGACCCTGTTGTTTCTGACATGATTATATATATATATATATATCTGTGGATTTCTATGATACTAACCATGGTGTATATGGCTAGGCGATGCATGTGGAGTGTTGATCTGCCAACGTCATAAACTACAGCCCGACATTCACGCATCATCCTTATTATTACAGTAATTCACTATGAATGGGTGGTCTTCTCTGGACGACTTTTGTCTAACACTAATTTTGATTATCAAACTATGACTGGCATTTTACAGGTATCAAATTCTGAAAACAAAGAAGAGCTCTTATTGTGAACACGCTTGCTCAGGAGTGGGTAATGGATGCTTACCAATGTTGTCGGTGTGCTCCCTGCAGTACTGCCAGACGTAGTCCTTGAGGAAGGGCTCCGAGCGCTTCTCGTCACTGGCCGGCAGCGCGCTGGCCAGCTCGAACAGAACTATCCCGAAGCTGTACACGTCCACTTTGGTGGAGAGTCGGTTGCCCTGCATGTACTCCAGCGGCAGGTACGGCCGAGTCCCGTGCACTCTGCAACACAACAAACACACTACCATTAAGGCAGGCAGCCACTTTGGGAGGTTGTTAACCTTTTTTTCTCGATAAGGAATGATGTAGTGGACTACGAATAAGTAGAAGTAAAACCGAGTCGATGTAATTCAATTTTAATTCTGGTTGCACCGTGGTTAACACATTACTCCTTCTACAGAATACACCCGTAAAAGAGGTTGATACTTTCAAATATCTCGGCTCCGTGATATCCTTAGACGCCAAAACTGAATCTGACGTGGAGCATAGAATAAACACAGGGTGGCTGAAATGGAGGTCTCTCTCAGGGGTTTTGTGTGACAGCAAGATTCCAGTTAGGACCAAAGGTAAAATCTACAAAACTGCTGTAAGGCCAGCTATGCTCTACGGATCAGAGTGTTGGACCCCGTTGAAACGTGACTTGGATAGTATTCATGTGGCAGAGATGAAGATGCTGAGGTGGGTGGGCGGTGTGACTAGAGTGGACAGAGTTTGGAATGAGCATATTCGGGGTTTATTTTGGGTGGCCCCCATACCTAAAAAGATAAGGGAAAACCGCCTAAGATGGTATGGGCATGTGACACGGAGAGATGAGGGATGGGAAATGGCTAGGCTAAAGAGAAGAGATAAGGAATGATGTAAAATGATTGGGTAATGAAAGTCTTTTTATGTATTGATATCAGCTTGATATGGCTCCTTAAGGTCGATGCCGTGAAGCCTCAACAAGCGATCTTTTGTCTATTATTTTGGTTCGCTTGCGTGACATCTACATCGAATGTTAAGCGGTGTTTGCATACGCCAAAATAATTGTTATGACAGTTGGTCCATTGACAGTTGGTACAACTGTCCTCTTGACGGGTGGTACCGCCGAAATGTGAGAGCGGGCAAGTAGTCGCAACTCGTCCGTCCTCGTGGTAGGACCGTCCCTCAGGGCGGCCCTTAACGGGCGACGTAATTGACAAATAAACATGTATCGTGAAACAGAAACAAGTTGTTTATAATGTGAACCTGATCCTGCGTCCTTCATCCAGTAAACCGATGTCCTAAATGGAAGAGGAGGATATCAGTATATTATGAACTACATAATCAAATATTATACCTATCTGGGACAAGTAATACAACTAGGACGAAATAACTTCTCAAAAGAAATCGGCAGGCATATACAACTGGGAAGAGCAGCATTTGGAAAACTAAAGTACATTTTTAAAGTGAAAATTCCGCAATGTCTTAATACTAAGGCGTTTAACCAATGCATCCTCCCCGTATTAACTTATGACACAGAAACGTGGAATCTAACAGTAGGTCTTACACATAAAATAAAGGTCACCCAGCGTGCTATGGAGAGATCCATGCTTGGAGTGTCACTAAAAGATAGAATCCGGAACAAGGATATCCGCAGAAGAACTCTAGTAGTGGAGGCTACCCAAAGAATAGGCACACTCAAGTGCTAATGGGCAGGACATATCTGTCGAAGAGACGACGGTCGATGGGGAAGAAAAGTATTGGAGTGGCGCCCAAGAGCTGGCAAACGGATTGCTCTTTTTTGTAGACGGTTACCGTACCTTGAAACTTGCATGTCTTCTTGCGTTGCCATCTCTCGCGCCAGACCAAAATCCCCGATGCGAGGTTCCCCGCGGCCGTCCAGGAGGATGTTAGCCGACTTGATGTCACCATGGATCATGGGAGTCTGAGAAAACGTGTGCAGATACTGGAGGCCCCTGCAAGCAAACCAATCACACTAATCAAATCTCAGATTAAAAAAAAAAATGCTGATAGACAATTATGCTTTACACTCACTGCATTGAAATATTATTATGTAAAATACAGTGGTACCTCAACATAGAAGTTTTATTTGTTCTGCAACCTTGCTCTTATTTCAAATTACTCGTATCTCAAAGCAAATTTCCCCATTCCCCTCTAAGTCACAAAACACGAGCACAACTTATCAAATAACTTCCTAGGTTTTCACGGCCAGATTTGATATTGTGGCTTTTGGATTTACGCGTGTGGAGAACTTTCTTCAACCAATATCAAATCAATAACGCTCATAAAAAAATATATAATCTGAATAAACCAACTCAAAACTAAATAAATCATCAATCCTGAATAAGACCCCTGCAATGGCGGTCGAAATATTGGTTGAAGGAAGTTCTCCACAGACGGCTAAACCCAAAAGCCTTTTTTTTCAGTTTTTCAGTTTTTCAGTTTTTTTTCAAATTGGTATTTTCGTCTTTTTAAAAGAAATAAATTAATCTAATTGAATATATCACTGTGTTTGTAGATGGTCACCCATCCAAGGATGATCCACGCCCAATGTTGGTATTATGATTAGTGGGATGCTCACTTGGCTACGCCCTGACTGATATGAAGGCGTTCACTCCACAGCAAGGGCGGACGCTCGCCACGGCACATAAGCCGTTCCTGTAGTGAGCCGCCAGTCATCAGCTGATAGACCAAACAAGAAGCAGCACCTGAGAAACAATACTAGATTTTATTATTTATTTAGGAATTAGTTTATTTTGTTTCACATACATACAGGTATAAAGAGAAGTGACAATAATATAAAATACGGTCTTAAATAAATACTCACATCACCTTTACTTGAGGAAAGACGATTTCTTATCGACAGGATCGTTATCAGGACACTTGGTGGACATATGAGGAGCAGATAAACACACAAACTTTTTCCGAAGCACATTGACATATATTGAATTACAAGATAAAAATTGACAAACTTTACCACAATAACTTCTTAGGTTTTCATTGCCAGATTTGATATTGTGGCTTTTGGGTTGAGCCGTGTGTGGCGAACCACCAACAAAGTTTATAAAAAAAAGTTTATACCCAGTCTTCTACTCATATTTGCATTAGTTAAGCAGGACCCCTGCAATGGCGGTCGAAATGTTGGAGGTTAGTGGTTCGCCACACACGGCTGAACCCAAAAGCCACAATATCAACTTTACCACGTTGAAACTCAACTAAACCAATTTTTGACGATCGCCATCGAACGACAAGAGTCACAGTACACAGCGTCGAGCGAGCCGGAGGATCAAAGAGGATGGAGACTCATGCGGGATGCTTACGTTCAACAGTGGACGGATACAGGCTGATGATGATGATGAACTATATATTCCAAAGATTTTGACCAATCACAATAGACGTTGCCTTGTGTGAGTGAGCGGCCTTTGGAAAAATAAAAATTACTACCCTTCAAACTTTAAGGGAATGAGACTCTCCTTATCAACATCACATGGAACACAAATTGTAATAGAAAGTTAATAAAAAGATCTAGTATAACAGTTTACAAGCTTTTCATGCCAACAACTCACTGTGATAAATAAGTATCAGTCTTACCTCCGACGCTATAGCCATAGAGGGGCAGCACGTTGTCATGACGACAGATGTTGAGGAACTTTAGTTCCCTGAGGGTGTCATCAGACACACCAGACTTTCCACTGCCATCTGTGTTCTTTAGCTTCTTAATGGCAACCAAGGTGTGCTTCCAATCTCCTGGGGAAAAAAAATGATTAAGCTAAAAATTATTATAAAAATAAGCACACAATGTCCAAATACTGTTTTCTCTAGTACTTATACTCCTGCAAAAAACTCATTGAAAACCAATTTCGAAATCATTATTTTTTTACTCCTTTCATATATGTTGACATCTACTCAATATGTTTCCCCTTCAGGCTCACACCAAAAGACAGTGATAAATGGTCTGTTATCTGTGCTTTACTCGCTGGGACACACAAATAAGAATGTTATCTTAAGGTCTAGAATTAAGATAGAAATAAGTAATTAGATTTATGCCAAATGTATTCTTTGGAGTTGCCATTCATGTGGAGCGAGCATACCTATCCGAGCAGGCATAGATGTCATTTCAAGGGCTGGCCACACAATCTTCCCACCATAATGTTAAGTACGGTACGGCAGAGACGAGCATCAAACAGCCGGCACTTTTGTTCCTGCCTTAGACGAAGACACTTGGCCGCCCGCTGCCTACGCTGCTTCTCACCACACGGATTGACCGTTAGACGCTTTTCGAGCCGTTCGTAAAAAATAAAATAAAACCTTTGAAGACTAAGCCGAAGCCGCCTTTGCCGAGTATATTGTCTGCGTGCCAGTTGTCAGTCGCTCTCGCCAGCTCTTCGTAGGGAATCATCATCACAGCCCCGGCGCTCTCGGCCACCTCGGGCACAATGGCGCTCCTTCCCGAGGTGGACTGGTAGGGAGGCCCGTTCTGGATCTTCTTAGAGTCCTGAAGTTTGGCTGCTCCCTCCAGGTGCTTGACGTACGGCGGAATAAAGCTGGAGCCGCTGGTGTTGTTGTCGGACGTCGTGTTGCTGGGCGTTTTCACTTTTTTGCAGACGTTTGCACCTGCAAAATTAAACTGGAATTATTTTAAGGTTTTAACTCTTGCTTTACGATGATATTGACATCAGCATGATGTAGTCCTTGCTTACTGTTACCGAAAACCTCGACAAACAATCTTTCGTCTTATATTTTTGTAGCTCGCAACACCTTTATGTATATGGCGACATTGGCACTAGTACATAGTTTTGCCACCAGGCGACGCTGCTTGCAGCGCGCACGCCGCGGGGAGTGTGGAGACTGTAGTACGTCCCGAGCCATAAGCGTGACAACGTTAGCGTTGTGGCAGCAGTATGTTTCTGCTTGGCCCAAAGCTTGTAATGTTTTTAAGTGAATAAAATCAGTGTGCAAGAAAGTCTTTGTCTGTTGCCCTGCTCCTCATCCTGCCCCTCGCGACAGAATAAGGCCCCCTCTTTTTTGAGAGAGGAGGATGTTAGTATGTATTTAATACAACAATAAAATATAATAGATACTGAGCTAAGAATTTTTGTATTCCTCCATAAGGAGGAATTTTAAGCAAATTACTTATAACACCATAATAAGTAATTTGTGGAATAATCTGGGATGGAATCACGCGCCTAATCTTGTATCTGCGCGAACGGCTGCGCAGAGAGAGAGAACCGGGCACATGCGCAGCGTCGTGAGTGTTCCACGAGTATGAATTAGGCTGCACACGGGTCAATTTGAATTTGTGGTCTGCGCCAGCTAGAGCTGTATAAGAAATGAGAAAATCCAGAAAAAAGGGAGATTTTAAAACTCAATTAAAATTATTAGAAACAAGAAAGCAACCTCTATGTAGTAGTAGTAAAAAATGGGTTAACCTTTTGAGAGGTATGCACGTGCCGGTACGTTCACACACCCTGGCGCATTATTTTGAATCCCACACTTCAAATAAAATTTGATTACGTATTTTTTTATAAAATCTAAATCGATTTATCAATGGTAAGTGAAAAACATTAGAATTTTATCATATATTTTTAAATAAATAAAAATAAGTAAATATTGCAAAAATAAAATTTTAAACAATGGTGCTTTGACTTCAATACATATGTAGATCTTTATTGTTGTAATCCTCACCAAACAATTTGTATGTATTGTCAGTCTGCCCGCGCTCTCTTCGGAATTAAATCGTGCTATTCAAATCAATTGATTTTATTGGTCACTAAAATATACATAATTGTGAACTTATTTCGATTTTTATAGTGTATTGTGAACAAACCCTTCAAAATAAATAATATACAAGTGAAGAAGAAATAAATAATATATTTGTGGAAAGTGAGGATGAGGAGGTTATAGAAGATCTCGATGATTTGGTGTTTCATATGAATGATTCTTCGGAAGAAGATTTGGAAGAGGAAGAGGCATCTCAACTCACTCTCACGCTATGTATGCAACAAAATTAAGTCACTCTTCAAAGTGTTAAGGATGATTCTTTAAGTGGTTATGACATACCCCTGGGCGGGAAGTCCACTAGCTGGCGATACTTGGGAGGTAGCAGGGGTCTCATGCAGGCCATGGCCGGCCAGTGATCCAACCGGACCAGAAGGGCAAACAGCTCTAGAGCCGTGTGGTTCTGATGTCCCCACCGAGTAATCAGAATGTCAGTCGCCGAGGCTCCGGATCTACGAGCTTCGTTTTCCATCTCCTGGAAATAAATGTATTTTTAATTGCCATCATGTGAAAACATCGCATCAATAAGAAGCAGTCATATGCGCCGAAGAAATGCATAAAGCAATCAACCGACCATCCCACTGCCTGAATAACAACTAACCCCATCTAGACGCCAGGCAGCTTTCTGAGATCCACACAATCTCTCACATCCAGCACTAAAACTGAGACTCCGGTTCTGGCAACAAATCGCATCAGAAGATTTCATTACCCAAAAGGAAAACCACCCAACTGATAAGCCTTGACTGGGAGGGGGCAGGAAGAGTCACTGCTGTGTGAATGGAGATCTGCAGACCACCTCACACCTAAGATCCTGCCCCAGGTGCCCGGCTAGCTGCACATCAAGACCTAATGCTGGGCAGCACATGGGCCATTTACACACAAAGAGAAGATGTGAAAAAAAATCAGGCTTATTTTTACTATTTCTCTAGAAGAAAAATTTTTTTTTTACATATTCTTATTAAAAAAAAAATTACTAAGAAAATTTGGCATGTATGACTATTTCACTAAATAAAATGTGTGTAATATAATAATATGGGATTCTGGAAAAATAATAATCGTAGAAACCACTAAAAGTAGGTAGAAGTTATAAATTATTGGAGACATTCCATGTGACAACATAATGTTACCAGGCTATGATTATTAGCGATCCATTAGTGTAAAAAAGGTTAATGCTGTGTAGCGTGGACTGTATTATAAGTCAATACAAACAAGGAAAATAAGTATGTCTAGCGGAAATACCCATGAATGTCTAAAACGTATGACGCAATAGTCATTTCGCCTTTAATTCAACCCTCGCTTTATGGTGATATATACATTTTTGTATTCCTCCGTAATGTTATTAAGTATTAAATAAAATTATAGTAATTTATACTTATTCATTTGCAGCGATGAAAATAAAATACATATCATTGGAGCTCACGGATAATACGTTGTCTTAACTAAGATTGTGGTTGAGAACAAAAATTTTTTTTTAGATTTCAGCATTAAAATTCAGAGTATGTAGGTAGGTAGTAGGTATATAAAACTTTAATAAAAAATAATAACACGATGAGATGTTGTATATTAATCTAAGACTTCGTTATTGTCTTGAGCTTAACATTCCAATTCGTATCCACAAGTCATCGGAGAGACGAATACAAAATGTCACAATTCGTATGATAACAATCAACAAGTTAACGCTAGTTACCTACTTGGATGTCGAAAACTTTGTAGCTCATATGGCCGCCGAGATCCTTCCAATCGCCGTTCAAGTCTAAAATGCGACATAGCTCCTTGCGCAGCGGGTAGGGCATGTCGTATACGTAGATCTTGTTGGAGGTGTTGTCGTTAGCCATTTTCGCTGATTTGTCGGCCGTGCGGACTCAAGAAAAATAGCGAATGCGCGTGCATCAAGCTCCACGGCGCGACGCCTACTGTTCTGATCCAGCTGATAAACAGTCAATCAGGCCCAACAACATATGTACATAACAACATGTAATACCTCCGTTCGGCATGGCGCTAATTTCATATTAATATAATAATTATATATACATAATAGTTTAGTTTTAGGTAGGTAGTTGGTGTTTAGGTAGATAAGTAACCGTTTTTAAAATATTGATTTGGTATTATAATATGTAACGGAAATATAAGGTTTTCAACAATCTACTCCAGTGCTCCGCAACCGGTGTGCCGCGGCACACCGGTGTGCCGTAAGCCGATACAGGTGTGCCGCGATCAAATAAGGCAATATTATAAATAAATAATTTTACAACGGTCCTCAAGCTCCCAGCGCCTATCGCCTATTTATGTAGACATACAACGACGTACTTGCTTTATTAAGTTTTAAATGAAATAAAAAAAAAGTGAAATTGATCAAATTAATATCTATTTTTGGCTTTTGGTGTGCCGCGGTATTCAAGGTGAGAACTTTGGTGTGCCGTAGAATCCAAATAAGTACTTTGGTGTGCCGTAGATGAGAAAAGGTTGCGGAGCTCTGATCTACTCTATAATATTTTTTTAATTATGAACGTTTTATTTATGTATTTTGTAAATATTGAGTATGCTGTATTATTAGTGCCTGCCATTGCTCCCTCTTAAAAATGTTGCTGATGCTTTTGGGTTTTTACTATTATTATAACTTTTTTACTTTTCCTTTATATTCGATTTTATGAACACATCATCTTAAATAATGAAAGTATTATTTGACCCTCCGTATCATGCTGTATTATAATTCGTCGCTCTGTAATGTCCAGACAAATTCAGTCCTTAAATTATATTATGACTTCATCCATGTGACAACAAAAAACGCTAACGTGTAGGCGTATAAAGGGGTGGCCACTTGAAATTAAAAAGAGACTAACCATCTTTTATTTTTTACTACGGGTCTTTTGCTATAAAACTAACTCGTAGCAATTGTAATAAATCCCGAAAGTTTCGAGGAATTTCATTTTCAAGTGCCTTGTAGCAACGACGGAACCCTAGAGTCTTGGGCTCACAATTTATCATCGATACCTTTTATATTGCACTAATTTGTCTTTCTTGTTGTACTGTACTTGAAGTGTTGATAACATAAAAAGTAAACTGATATTGAGTTCTTTAATTCAACCCAATCGTCATAATATCAAAAAAGATAGCAAGTAAAATTATAATTTCCATTAAGGGCTTCTTCATCCCGGCGATTGAGCTTATTATCATGGCAACCTGTACGCCTATGATAAAAAAAATCATGATCCGAAGTGTCGAAAGCGCAAATATTTTCCACTGCACTTTAGGTTATAACAGCTCGTCGGTCAAGTTGAGCAAATGTGTTTGCCATCCTACCTAAAAGATGGTCCCCAGTTTTGACGCGAAATCGCAAAAGTAACTCGGCGCTATAAAAATATAGACGAGCACCGATTGCTGCTGAAACTGGTATTAAAATCAGTTAGATGGGGAAAGGAAGATACATCGGCATTCGTTGATGTGAACTCTCCACCATCCCAACAAGTCTGCCTTCTTTCCCCAGAAAGCGCTTCCTCGAGGTGCCAACGTTCATCTTGCCTGGTGATCCATGGTTCGGCGACTCCTTCAAATAAGGTTGCTGGAGTGAAGATCTTCACGCCAAGTGTGTTCATCTGGGTATGGGTTCCTGCCATCTGCAACTTCATTCAATCCGTTTTGGATGACCATCAGGAGGATTGTGAGCAGACAGACGTTGCCTACACCCTTTAAGTTGCAAAGATCGAGACTTCGCCGGAGACTCTCATGCAGCCTGAAGTGTAGCTTGAGAGGAACATCGTCCTGCCCTGGATCTATGTTCGACGCAAGAATCGCAGTGTGAACAGTGCAACGATGACTTGAGAAGAAAACATGTATGATATTGACATATTTGGTGTGATATTGCTTCGGATTTAGTGCTAGTGTGGACGAATACAGACTGTTGGATGATTTTGTGACAATAATATCTTGTTTTTTTTTGTGTGTAAATTTTGATGCACTTATGACGTGTTTTTATTGTTACAATACCTGACTGTTCATATTGTGTCTCCATTAGTACCGAACGTAGGCACTAAATATATCAATACTTAAGCATCCTTGATATCACAATTACAAACACTTATATTTTATGTGCTCTGCGCTATTTTTTGTTGTTGTTGTTTGTTTCCATTTTTTTTGTAGACGCTTTGAAATAACATTGTTACTATTTATAAGACTAATAAATAAAGAATTATACTTTAGCAATTTTTTTTTCATTTATATATAATATTTTAAATATTTTTTGTACTTTACAATATATCCTTGGACTTATATATTTATATTTGAACTCCCCGATCACATATACACTCAATGAAGTTTGTTTGATTAGGGTTAAAAAATAAATTAAAAAATGTACATAAAGTGAATGCTTGAAATAACAAAAAAAGCTTAGTTGAAATATGGTGAATCGTCATTGGAAAAAAAATTATAAACACCAAAATCAAAATGATAAATGAAAAGGACTTATAATATTTTAGAAGAAAATTATGGCTCTTATATATGTACTCAGTACCGACTTTCAACCCTGCGGCGCCCTAGGGCAATTTTTTTCTACCACCCTATATTGTTTGTATTTTATAAAATCTAAGAAAGATTTGTTGTTCTCGGCGCCCCTAGCTTATTCGACGCCCTGGGGCACTGCCCACTTCGCCACCCCCCTAAAACCGGCACTGCATGTACTGAAATAATTGTAAGCCAAGGGTGTCAAACTGTTGTTTGTTGTGAGTTTAATACATACAGTGTTGAAAGCGACATTTTGATAATGACATCTATGTAATTCACAAAAAGTTTTTTAAGCACGACGTATAAAATGTGTACATATTATTATTTTAAAAAGTAAACCGTCTTAAATAATTTCATACCTTTTAATAGTTTTTATGAGTTAAAAAATATAAAATTACACTATAATATATATGTGTACAGTATTTAAAAAAAATATATATACCTAGTAAATTGTCAATTCCTGTATTACCGACGCGTCAGCCATAAAATGAAAACATTGCCTATAGAGCACAAACGTCAGTTTCGCTTCAGCCAGGAACCGATCGTGTTACGTCGAATATTAATGTTATTCTAAAGGCCTCATTTTCAGGCCATGGTGTAATATAATCATAACATGTCCAAGATGAGCGTGGTGGAGAAGGCGACCAACGCTATCGACTATCTAAAGAATCCTGACAACACAAGCAAGTACGTAAAAACCTTAAAATATTCCACAACAATCTATAATTGTGCAAACATTTTACAATGCTCGATGGGAAATCCTGGTGTATTAGGCGACTTGTATATGCTTTTATCGGACGTAAACAACGTGCAAAAATAACTCAGATGGTAAAATTGTGATCGGAATCATTTTAATTAGTTGTTTTTGCTATGTGTCGTCATTGTGACATTTATATGATGCGAAGAGTTCTTTGGATTGAATCGATTTGATATAAATCATTTCACGCTGTCTTAAATACGTTTTCTTAAGAAACTATTTAAGCTTATTTTTAAGCTGTATCTACATGAAATGTATTAACATATTGTATCACGTACTTTAAACATAAAACTCAACAAAAACACATTCTGTAATGCAGAAATGTAAATCCGCTAGCAAAAGACAATAATTTAAAAATATTGTCCTCTTTTGCGAATATTGGCTGGGATAATCTCTTAGTTGTGTAATATGTAAATTTACTAGTATAATGAGAAAATCAAAATAAAAGACAATGAACTAGTATCCGCATCCATGTTAATGGAACAAAACAGATTCTGAGTAACCTTGGAGTCATCTCAACCACGAGCAGAGTAAAAAACAGAAAATATCCTGGAATAGATAAAGTACCAAATGAACTCTTCAAATATGGGGACATGAAAGAATTTCATAAAATATTTAACCCTTTCATAACAGCTCGGTGGAATACAAATAATACTGTCAATTATTTATTTATTTGTACTGTCAAGAATTTCATAATATGTTTAACCCTTTCATTACGGCTCGGTGGATTACAAATAATACTGTCAATTATTTATTTATTTAAACTGTCAAGAATTTAATAAAATGTTTAACCCTTTCATTATGGCTCGGTGGAATACAAATTATACTGTCAATTATAAAACTATTATTTGAAGCATAAATGTACTTATCTAGTCTATTTTCATATACCACATTGGTTCCTGTATCCTTTAGCTATCAGATGATGCATAAAAAAGTATTCTAAGATAGTAGCAAAACGATATATCAAGACTACCGATGTCAACGGTAGGGGAATCTTACACGGCTTATATCGGGTACCGATGCGAATAGGTTAATGACGTATTGGAATAAAAAAATCGTCGCTTAGATTATGTAGTACTGTCATATAAAATGTTGTGATTGTTTAAATCATGTGCCTCGACCTTATCGGGTATGCAGACTTTGTGGCCACTAAAAAAAAATCTACGGTTGTACCATTTTCGCTCGTATTTTCGGTGAGAGAATCTATGTTCCATATCCTTTTATCTTAAGAATGCAATTCTTCTTTCTTTTGCGGGTTCTTTCTCTTTAATACTTCTGCAGCTATCACAATTATTCAGAGGGCATTCCCACTGGACTTATCAGTTGCTAACTAATCACAATCTGAATGACTGCATTATCAAGGAGACTTAATTGGTGTCCATCATGATGCGGGTGTGAGGCGGGAAAAGTCCTGTATAAATAATGCGACCATTTATTTTTGTCCTCAAAACAGGACACCTACAAAATTTTACGTAATGATGTGTATATTCAAGAACATAATTATATGAATACAGCTATATTACGCACCACGGTATTTTTTTTGCACTTTTTTTTAAAAGTTGTTTCCATGTGTCTTTTTGTGAACAGGACATTTCGACTTTCCGAAGCTGTGCTTAGAAACAATGGGACAGGCTACGTAAAAACGGGATGTATGGTACTTTATGTATAAGTCATGTATTTATTATATATTGTAAAATCATAAGTATGAAATTTTACTGGTTTTATTGTTTTTGACTTTGTGTGGACCATAATTTAATGGTATATATATATATATATTTATTTATAATTTCAGAATACATGAGTTGCAAAACTATGCCGGGGTACTGGGACAGTGCATGGGAGCCATCGGCGGTCACCCATCTATGGTGGAGCAGTTCTCCATGCTGCTTCAGCAGACCATTCCGGTGCTGCTCTCCCTTTGCAGCCATTCGAGTGTGAGTCAGCACTAAAAGGCTCTTCTGGCAAATGTGTTTCCTCTTTAGCGACAGTTTTTGAAAGATCTGACCTAGATCAGTGGTCATCATTAGGGTGTTAGGCTGTTAAAATATTGGGAAAGCTTTACTCAAAATTTAAAATTTGTCTATTGAACCTTAAGAATTTAATTTTTGGAAAACGCCACACAGCATGTTCAATGTCTCTTTTTGTCGGCCGTCTTCTTTTACATATTTCATGCAACGGAGGCCCAGTTCAGACACCTGCTCCACGAATTTATTTGGAGGAGTAATTTATAAATATTTAAATAATATAAAATTGAGAAAATCATTGTCTCATTGCAAGTTGTCAATACACAACACATACATATATATAATATAAGGACACATGAAAGCCTGGCAGTTTTACAGCGGACCGACTGAATGTGACTGCGGCATGGAGCAGACCCTGTCACACCTTCTGGAGTCTGCGCTGTGTCCGAGTAGCTGCACCCAGAAAGACCTGATGATGGCCACTTCTGGGCAGACAGGATCTGACCCTGTTGTTTCCGACACGATTATATTACACATACAAAAAAATACCGACAGAGGGTTTTTAATAAATTTTATAAGAAATGTCGGTTTGCCAACGTCATTAGACTCTACTATGACCCGTGTAGAATTTAGCAATTCACAGCAATCAGGGTTATTTATTGAGCGTATAAAATGATTAGAAATATTTTTATTTTAAGCTTCTCCGGGTATCCAACCCATCTTCTCTAGCATGGTAAGCTAACGATATACCTCTAATCTATACCCGCCGGCAAATATATATTTTATAAAATTCTTGTTAGCATTTAGGACAAGGATTTTAAGAGAATGTCATTTTTGTATCTGAGGCTTACTCTGTCGTTTGTAATCAGCTTCTTCCGTATGATTAGAGAAAACATGTAAAAGTCATGTTAAAATGATGTTTTTTTATTATAGGCCGAGGTGAGGCTGGTGGGAGATGAGACCTTGAACAGAGTGGTTGTCAGTGGCATGCCCTTCCATGCTTCCAAGGTCCATCTGCATCTTCACAACAACATCAGTTCCAATAAGAGTCCAAGGTAAGAATAAAGGTGGAAACAAATCCATTTCATAAATTAACTTCTTCCACAAACTTATCCAATGTCAATACGGCATCCACGAACTCCGCTGAGTACATAGTATGTATAGTTCCCGACAATTTTCTAAGATTTAAGTTTAGGGTCTTGAAGAGACGAGCGTTGTAGTATCAATAGGCAAGTTTGTGGATTTTTAAAATGCGTTTTCAATTTTTGTTGAAGCACTGCTTCTCACTAGATCGTAGAACTTAAACAACATCGGACGTGGAAGGTTATTGGATGGTGAACGCTTGGAGAATTGATTTTAGTAAAGAAGCCTTCAATATTACAGTGCATCAAAAGGTGAAGGTGGTTCTGATAGAGACATGTACTTCGGATGCCGCAGGAGAGCGTAAACTACAACAGCCTTCTTCAAAAGTCTCCAAGAGCCAAATCTTTTGCTGTCTTCGAAGGCCGTCGGGAACTATCTACAGGATGAACTTGGCGGAGCTTCGGAAGGCAGAACTGACGTGGGAAAGCATGAATCAGATTGCAGCCCACGTGGGGAGTTGCACCTTATTCGACTGCTATGTCCTTGATTGGCGGAGAATCACACGGTTCTCTCTTTGGCTACCTGTTAGCAGGGGCGTTACTGGTTATATATAATGAAGATCGATCAACAAGACCCGGAATCAGATCACACGATTCATCCTTGTTGATATGCTTGTTTATAGATGGTTACGAGCGGCTCTCTCCCGCATCTGTCTGGGTCGCGGTTGGTTGAGAGCCGGCGGTGGCCGTGGTCGTCTGTTTGCACAAAACACTCTTCCCAAGCTTCGCGAGGCCGTTGACAGACTGAGGGATCCGGCCACGATTGCCGGCAAAGGAGACGTTCTGCTGATGGAATGTTTGGAGGCGAATCTGCCGAGAATCATGAAAGCGCTGGCGCCGTTCGCGACAAGAGATGAGATGTTCGGTGGGTACTATATGACCTGACAATTATTTTTACTAGTATATTGCTGGTGTATTTCTGTAATACTCCCGTCTAGGGCGCCCCAGACGGGAGTATTTGCAGCAAGTGTTCGAGGACATGAGTTGTAGCTCTTATGCTGAGCTGAAGAGAACTGCAGAGGATCGAGAGGAGTGGAGAGAGTGCAAGATTTTGTTGCTGCAAACCAAACCATCATTGATACTACGAAGAAGATTTAAGTAAAATGTTTCTTCTTTATTCATAAATTTGAAATGTTATTTTTATGGTTGTTCAAATTTAATGTTATCTTTGTTTCGATTTTCTATTGTTTTAAAAACGTATTAACCAAGTTGTAATGTCTTTAAAAATGGGAAAAATAAATTAATTGAATATACAATTAAGGGGGCCCACAACTCTCAAAGATTGATTTTTATGCTTTTTACTCTACGATGTAGTCCATTCAGTATTATTTATATATGCTTGGAAGGTAAGCTGTGATCTATTTTATTTAAAAAATTTCTTAGATGCATTTTTTTTAATTTTTATTAGAATATTATTTTATTATTTCAATATTCTAATCTACTTTTATAGATCATTGACTATATTACATTATTATTATTAATTAAATATACATATACTATACATAAAATTCTTTTTTCAACGCGTCAATTTTTGTGCTTGGATTGACGCGTTGAAAAAAGAATTTTATGTATAGTATATGTATATTTAATTAATAATTTCTTAGATGCCTTTATTTCATGCCCCTGAGCTCTCGCTGTCTTGGAAAACAGTCGAGAATTATGCATAGAATGTACTCCGAAGAGCTTCCGGATACAGAACTGACATGGGATGAAGCGAGATCCGTGGCATCTGACTTAACTTTACAATGACAGTTTGTAACAATAGTGTTATACAAATAGGGAGCATAATATATATATATATTTTTTACATAAAAGTGTCAATGTTTTTTTTTTAGGTTTGCTGAAGAGTTTTTTGCAGCACGTAGATTCTTCTACAGCTCCAATCAGAAGAGGTTCAGCAAACTGCATAGCCGACCTATGCCAGTATCATCAAAAGAAGTTTGTCATACACATAGTCAATGCCGCTCTAGGTAATTCATGTGCTTCCATTATGTTTCTTGTTATTATCCTTGTCAATCTATGTTTGATGACAGTACGAGTATACGACCACCACAAACCACCACCATGCTCTTCACCATGAGTGTCCTGAACATAACAAAAATTCATGTGTGAAAACATCGAAAAAAAACATGGATAAAAATGATGAAGATTTTTTCTTTATACATTTTATATGGAACGACTTTAAGAAGTATACTGGTGGATGGCGTTTTTTGCATTATCGTTTTGCACACAACGCCATCTCTGACTAATTATGTTTAAATATTCATTGAAACTCAAAATAAAAAACTGAATTAAAATTAGCTGAAATAATTAAACACAACGTTTATCGATTCTGAGGCGGTACGAAGTTTGCTAGGTCGGCTAATAATATAACAAATATATAAAAATAAATATTTATATATTTTTTCCAGATGCCCTGATGATAGAGTCTCCTAGTCAAAACTCTATAATAGGATGGTTTGGAACGCTGAGAGCTCTCTTCAACACAAATGCTGTTGCCGAGCTACCGCTTGATGTTTTACCTCTCGAAAGATGTATGCAAGTAAGTAAAATCATACGAGTTAACATCCCCTTTTTCAGAGAAAGAATGACTCACGTGGTGGGACAGATGAGGACCAGATGAGCAAAACGCAGACTTTTTCAAAAGCACATATATTTTCGATAAACTTGATAAACTTTCAGCCCGGGCGGAGTTACCTGCTATCAGGCACCGCGCCGCATCACAACACGCTACTTGTCGCGGTCGGCGCACAATTTATTACTGGCCACCGGGTGCCCATGGTCGGTGACACCCAGCGCCGCAAGTGGCGATATAGAGAACTTATGAGGCGCCAATGACAGACAGTCATTTACAATACCAATGACATACCCATGACCGAACTTGTTTTCAGCACCAACCTGCAAGGGCTATATCAAGCTGATATGAAGGTGATATCAGAGTATTTACTTCTATTGTTTCATTTTAAGATCTAGAGTAATCTAATCTAAAATTGTTTAATTTTAAGATCTAGAGTAATTTAAGATCTAAGAGTAACACTAACTAACTATTAACACAGTAATCATATTGCAGAAGAACTCAACCGGTCATGACCAGTGTACTCTATGACGTTCAACCAGAGCGTCCAGATGCTGCATACAGGAAACATGTGTTGTGTTTGTGTATGCGGGGGGCTTTGGAGATTGCAATCCGGTTCTTGAAGAGATCGAGATTGTATGAAGGAGGAAAGACATTTGCAGAGCATTGCAGAGCATTGCGGAGCTTACCGGTGGTATTTAGGAAGTATCCTTGGAAATTGCAAATTCTCAGTAGACATTTATTAACTGTGATGTTTGAAAAGTGAAAGACGAGTTTGTCGGCTATGCGTACGTGCAGCAGGAATTAATTCTTCCAGTTCAGAAAAGCAATGACCGTTGTAGTAATGTTAGAAAAGACTTAGTGTACTCAAATAATGATATTTTTAAATACATTTTTTTTAATTTTTTCTTAGATCTATCAGGTGTGCCTGACGTTCTTAGAGTCCACCGCCAATGACCACAACATCCACAATGCGGCCATGGAGTGCCTCAATACATTGCTTAGTGAACCCAGCGCCGCCATCAAGTCAGCTCTCATCAACCCAGAAGGTCTGGCTTCTTTGCTGAGGGCCACCCATAGAGGTCACTTCAGAACACTGAGTAAGCCTCTTGAAAAACTAATTCATTTTAAATGACAAGGTTTATGTCAGATATAGAACTTTCCACCCTACAGTTAGTATGTGAGATGTTCTCATCGTCAGCCTGTGTCCGTACATTGCTATACGTAGGCCTCCCGCATGAGCCTCCATCCTCTTCAATCCTCCGCATCCAGGCTACTTCCGCTATTCTTCTGATGTCGTCAGTCCATCTTGCAGGTTCATGCCACTAGTCCCCACTACTACTCCCTAGTTCTTCCTCAGATATCCTTGTTTCGAAACCTTTCAGAAATCTTTCAGAGAACATGGATCTCTTCATAGCACATTAGGTGACCTTTATTTTATGGGTAAGCTTATTACCCATAAAATGTTCTTCAGGTGCAGCAAAAATGCATAAACTATAGCTGACTTTTTTCAGGCTGTAGGAAACTAAACGTAGAATGTGCTTTGTCAAGATTCAAAATGTTTTATTCACTTTATTTTTGTTTAATAACTAGTGTATGTTAGGGTTGATCTGATTCTTACAACGAAATGTTCCATGGCAATTGACATAAATAAGTGGCAACAATCTGTGGTTATATATTAAATGTACAATATATGAGAAGGAGAAGTATGTTACTTTTGTGGAAAGAGTATGTAGTGGTTATATGCATGTACGTATTGAGGCGAGTGTTGATTTATCTGATTTTTGCAGAGAATCAGATTCAATGTGAGAGATTAGAGATGCTGTAAGAGTATTCTAAAACTCACCTGCCGTGTGAAAAGCTGAAGAAGCTGAAGAAGCTGAAGAAGCTAAAGAAGCTGTTCATCCTGAGTCTTATGTATAGGGATCTTTGGAAAACGTTCCATTGGGTTTGATTAAAAAGAATTAAGTAGTTTGGAAAAGCGTTGCAAATGATTGTAAAGACAAAAAAGTTTCATAGATTTGAGTGAACATCTGTGGTTTATGGGCGATTACATGTAAAGGTTCCATTGTTTATCGTATCGATAAGCAATGATGTGTGCTGGATGAGTGGTGATGCAACAACTTGAATATTTCAGGTTCCGCAAGTATGGTCCAGTCCATAATATCGACGGCTTCATCGACTGCCAACTTATCTGATGACCTTCTCAATGACCAAAGTGAATCTTTTGCCTTCCATGGCACACTCCTGTTGGGAAGCATGTCTCAGCATCAGACGCCTTACAGGAGCCTCGAGGATCTTAGCATGAAGGTAAGCTATCATTTAAACTTCATAATTATGTATTATCTATCTATGTAAATTGATAAAAATATATCTTGCATATGATCACCAAAAATTGCCATCACACAATTGTCAGCTCTTTATTGTTCATGTCCCCAAGGCATCTCTGCATCCAAAGATCAACATAATGACATCCTCCTTTGAAGTAAAGAGACTCCAGATCGCCGGGATCGTCATTGCCTAAGCAAAGAACTCGTCGAGAAGCACATTTAAAAAATATTTTGCGTTAAACTAAAAAGACTGACAAAATTCATCCCCGCCTGGGAAAGAACATGCTGTTTACTTTACGGCACCCGGACGGAAACTGCCTTGCAGTGGCAGTGAGAGTCACAGCGCCCGAACACTTATAGCGGCCATCTATGGAACTAGCCGCCCCACATCACAGGGCTGGTTTTCAAAACCAAGTACACAAAATAGTGGATGCAAGCGCTGCGTCTTTTAACTACTGAAATATAAAACTTAGACTTACATTATTATATGCAAAAGACAAAATATCGCATATTGAGGCTTTTCGGCACCAACCTGCAAGGGCTATATCGAGTTGGTATCAATATGTGATATCCCATTATTCATATTTTTTTGATACTTCATTTGGCACAGTGAGGGAAAGGTTAACTTCTACTTGTAATAACACAGATGATTATTTTTCTTCAGGGAATCAACACACCAGATTCTCCGTGCGATTCAATGATGAGCGAGATGAACAATGACATGATGACTGGCGACAGTCTGGCTTCTTACGTCAAGGAGAAGCTGGACTTGAAGGGAGACGACAGGGAGGCGGAGAACAGCGAAATGATGCAGAGCATGACGGAAGACTTCAAGGACGAAGAACAATCATTCAAATTCAAGGTTAGTAACCACATACTAGAAATATTTTGTTGTTTTCATCAATGAATTCCCTTATACATTATTAATTTTCAAAACACATATACCCATCACACAATTCATATCCATCTTCTCACTCACTCTTTGCTTTATACAGAGCCAACACTCACTGTACTAATTGACTTGAAAATGGCCACTCGACGATGCCGAAACATGTCATCTACAAATATATTGTGGGATAAATTTTAAATATTATTTTATTTATATCTGACATACTAGGAGTTCATAGGCATGTCAAAATGTATTATCACCGTTGTAACACAGTGTTGGTATGCGAGTGTGTAGTTTGATCGTGAAGGGAAGATGGGAACATATAGGATGTGAATCTTCTTCACCAGATTCCGAACTTGAAGGAAAATAAAGAACAATGAATATTGACATGGGGAATTTACTTTAAAAGTGAAGTTTAATTTACATTTGTTGAATCACCGTTCAATATAACAATGGTTGAGTTAGTTAATAAATGAATTAGCGGGTTCAAGTTCAGTAAACACCAGACTTTTAAAATTTAAGTAGACTTAGAAAGTTCTGGAATGGATTGTCGGCGGGTCCTAAAGTAACGTCGGTAATCTGGCAGCACTAGTCTGGCGGGAGGCAGCCAGAGGTCGGAGGAGTGCTGTCGGTGACAGTGGAGCACAAAAAGGACTGACCAATGTGGTTTCCCCTTTATATAGGCGCCCGATCCAACAGCCGCTCACTCACACAAGGCAACGTCTATTGTGATTGGTCAAAATGTTTGGGATATATAGTATAATACATTAAAAGCGAGTCATAATAACAAAACTATACACTCGATTGGTCAATCAATTCCGCCTCAGGCATATAGAAACCTTATATGCAATAAAAAATAATGAATCAATATATCTCTATCATTTTTTTTATGTAATCTCATGCAGGAGAGCACAGCGGGTCAAGACCACTGCACTCTATGACGCTATATAATACACCTGGTTTTTTGGAAGCGAATCCGGCTTTATACTTAATTGACTCGTAATATTTGACATTATCCGAGATTGACACTCCAAGGATGTTGATGGAGATTGCTTTTAGAAGAGAACAACCACAGAAAGATACAGGATCCATTTCAGTCTTCTTGGCGGTGAATGTGCATGATTGGGTTTTGGAAATGTTGAAACTGATCGTGTATTATCATTTCTTCTATGAATTTTTGATTAAAATTTTTGAATAATAGCTTTAAAGATACTTTGAATGATACGTTTAATGATGGATATATTTATTTTTTTAGCTGAATATCGGGTCATTCTATGATGCCGACGTACCCCTGAAGTACTGCACAAGACTTCTTGTGAGCCGCTTCTTATTGCCCGGCTATTCAGGTAATATTATTATAATGGAATTTATAGAGTGCTTTTTATGACCAAATGGTCATTCCAAAAGCTTTGCTTCTTTTCCTCTGTTCAAGCAAAAAAGTGGGTTTTTAGTGTGCCTCTCATTTACCGGCAGTGAGATAAAAGCCGTTGGTACCGTGAAACTGAAAGCATGTTTACCAACTACTAGGACATCTACCTCTTGTCAGCTGCAGGGTACTTCTATTTACTATGAGTGATCTGAGTCTCTCTATACATGCCAGATCTCTAATGGCTTCATAATCTCTGTCAAATAGCTCGGTGCAATTCCGTGGAGTGCCTTATAAGGTAAAAGGCGGAGCTTGTACTGGATTTGGTTAATCGGAGTAATGTGACAAAAATTTGGGTGCGTTTTACAGAAGTCATGCTGCTGCGTTTTGTATTGAATGCAATCACTTTAATTGCTTATCTGGCTGGTCTACATAAAGTGTATTACAGAAGCCTATTTTGGTTACTAAACGCATTTAACAAGCCATAATCATTTGATTTTTATAAATATTCTGATTAAAAAACCCCCAAAAATATGCCTTTATATAATGTCCTCTTCGTAGTATCAATCCGGTGGATTGGTTTGCAGCAACCAAATCTTGCATCTCGTTCTTCAGTCTTCTCGATCTTCTGCTACCCTCTTTAGCTCAGTGTAAAAGCTACAACTCATGTCCTCGAACACTTGCAATTTCTGCACCTAACCATCCGTTCCACAATGTCGTGAAGAGGACCATCGTGGCGCATGATGTGACCGATCGCCTCTCTAAGATGGTTCTTAACTAGGTGCCTATCTTCGTTGGTTATGCTGAGAACCTCATTGTTCGTGACGTGGTCTCTCCAGTAAATTCCGAGAATTTTTTGTTGCTGCAAACCAATCCACCGGATTGATACTACGAAGAAGATTTAGATTGGAACCACATAAGTTTCCAGATGTACCTAGGACGTGGACAATGGGAACTGACATATTTGAGTGGCGACAATTTGTGGTGACCATATAGTCTTCCAGATAGATATGGGTAGAATGAAAAAAATCATAATGAATATCTCGCATGCAATTTATTTAACTTTTTAATAATTAAAATGTGTATTTTTGTTCCAGGCCAGATAATCTCGGATAGAGTTGTGAGGGTCTCTGTGAAGGCTTCCGCCATTTCCTGCCTTTCCTCCATTGTGGCCATCTATCCCGAGGCCATGATGATGTTTCTGGATAAAGATGGCGACAATGCCACCCACAATATTTCAGGTAAAGTATTAAGTATTAATTGTGTAATAGAACTCATAATAAGATTATTTAATAATAAGATTAGTAAAAGTCAGTTAATTACAGGATCATGTCGGCTGACAGAACTTAGTAGTTGGTGACGACCATATGCAATATGCTAGGGAGCGAATATAAAATAATGTAAATAATAATAATTGTTTTTGTTGTTGTAGGAAACTCTGAATTCAGTAATGCTTCTGGGCACGAGCAGCTGAATGATTTTGTGCTGGAACGAAACGTGTGCTATCAGGAATCAATGACAGACTCTTACTGCCAAGAGATGCTCAGCAAAAGCATCGACATGATGAGCCAAGCCAGCGGAGCCTCGTTCAGCCACAAGCATTCGTCGTCGCAAAAGAACAGATTGAAACCCAACGCCATTGACAGCCCAGACAACAGCTCATCACTGGCGGCCGTCCACAGCAACATATTAGACAGCAAACAGCAAAACACGGGAAACGTCAATCAAATGGGAGCTAGTGTCTTCAGCGACATGACTGGCAGCAACTTCACGATGGGCAGTAACATGACGGCGTCAAACGATCCTCTTTCGACGGATTTTTTAATGACGACGAGCGTCGAACCGCTCACTTCGAGCCTGGATTTAGAGATGAAATTCGATCATTTTGGCGAATCGTCGACAAGCTTAGATGACCCTGCCGTTCACACGGAATTCGAGCTGAATCGAACGAGTTTAGAGCAGCGTTTCAAAAGCGATCGGCAGATTTCGAGCGATTCAAAGAGCGATGACATCGAAGATGCAAAGATTTCAAGAAAACAATCTTCAGATAGAAATCACGTTCTCACTGTGTTGCAGACGGTGGAAGAGAATTGCAATGACGTGTTTCTTAAAAGTCAAGATAGTGAAAGGCCGCTCGTCAAGTCTCACGCAAAGATTGATTACGTCGATAAGAATGATGATTTTTTTCATCAGCACGTTTGTGAAGTTGTACCGTTGCTGGAGGGCCATCTGGATCCTCAGATCCGGGGTCTTGTGAGGGTCTGCGTTGGGAGTTATTTGAACGCGGCTTTGGATGCGTCTCTCGGAGATTACGCCCGTTGGAAGCCGCTGTGTTCGCTTATTAGACCGTTTGTCGACAGCATGCAGATGGACAAGTTGATTAACGTAATCTTGAAGGTGCGTATATTTTTTATATTACTCGTAAATGCATGCAGAAGAGCCTATAACCAATTGAAATCATAGCAGATGGGCGCAAAAATATGCTATGTTTGCATACTAATTTGTAAAATTGTAAGTGTATATTGATCTGTTACTTGAGATCTAAACTATATGAAGAAGAAAACTCAGTGACATCAGCATGTATATGTATCAGCATCATTCAGGTATAGCCCTTGCAGACTGATGCCGTAAAAACCTCGATATACAATCTTTCGCCTCTTATTTTTCTTCGCTCGTCGGACATGTATTTGTCGCCTTTTTTGTTGTTTTGACAGAAGATGATACGTCAAAGACCGACAGGTGGTAGAAAGGCACTGCGGTGTTTCAAAGCGCGCCCTCAGTTCAGCTCGGCCTTCAATGGAGGTAGATATTTGAGTTTCGTGGCCCGAGACGAATACCAAAGTTTGTCAATTTTTATCTTGTAATTAAATATATGTTAATGTGCTTCTGAAAAAGTCTGTGTGTCGTTCATCTTTGTTCATCAAATTTTTCAGAAGAACATATATTTTCGATAAACTTGACAAACTTTCAGCCCGGGACGGAACTTGCTTGCTTCAGGCCCCAGACAGATCACAACACACTACTCATCGTGGTCGGCGCACAACTGTATAACTGAATAAAAAATGATTTTGATTCCTTTAAAAAACTATAAGGAATATGTGATATATTGGTTTACTAGAAAACTTACAGTTTGTATAATTTACCCAAAAATCGATTAAAAAATTTAACCCAAAAATACGCCGCGTTCAAAAAATTAAACGTGGTTTATTTAATTCCAGGGTTTCTCTGATGAGATTCATTCGTGCGTGAACAACTCCATAAGTGCTATAACCCGCTGCATCCAGCCCCTCTGTACGACACACCAAGACGGAGTAGTTTCCAGCATTCTTAGTGGACTGCGCTGCATAGAGGACAACGCCTACTGGCTGTGTAAAGTCAACCTGTGTCGACTGTACGAGAAGCTGCCATACCAAAGGTAACTATCTGCATACAGCATTTAACCATTCACTTTGATACCAACTCGATATAGCCCTTGCAGGCTGGTCTCGAAAAGCCTCAAAGCCGGCACCAGCCTGCATGGGCTATATCAAGTTGGTATCACTTATTATTCGTCTTTTGCACATTGAATGCTTAAACATGTAATGGACACATATTTCATGCATAAGTAATTAAATATACACATATTATACATCAAATTCTTTATACGCATCAATTCGTTCAGAAAAAATATCGGCAGAAGCGGGATGCGAACCTGCGAGCCTTGGAACCAACCATTGCTTAAGTTCATTACCCTAGACCACTATTATTTTTTATTATTATTCAATCAGTCAACATTTATTCACAAGCTTAGTATAATAATAAACAAATTGATGCGTATAAAGAATTTGATGTATAGTATGTGTATATTTAATTACTAATAATATTGTAATATAGTCAATGATCTATAAAAGTAGATTAGAATATTGAAAAAATAAAATAATATTCTAAAAAATATTTAAAAATCCATATATTTCATGTATGTTTTAGAATGAGTATAATCCTGCCTGATTGGTCCAACCGATGCATCATCATCCTGGACATTGTGATGAAGCTTCTGGAGGACCAGGACCACAGAGTGAGAAGAGCCGCCACCGAGGCCATTGCTAGGTAATGAAAGTTATAAGACGCGGCGTGCATGCGTCATTTTCTTTATTTTGAGAGTCGGCATAGTTCGCTAGATGGTCGCTATAAGTGTTCGGCGCAGGCACTCACTACTCCTGTCTCACACTCTGCCCGGGTACCATAAAGTAAACAAGCTCAGGGCATAAGACCGTATTTCGTCAATCTACTATTATTTACTTAAAATAAATATAAATGTGCTTCTCGACGAGTTCTTTGCTGTGGCAACCTGCTCTTATCCATCCACCACACGTCCTGATGACGATACCGGCTATCTGGAGTCGACTTTATTTAGACGGGTGATGTAAGTATATTTATACACACATATATATATTTTAACATATTTTCAAATATACGAGGTATACTCTAATGATTTAAATATCTTCATAGGTATTCGTTGCCAGATTTGGAATTGTGTGTAATGGCTTTTGGGTTAAGCCTGGCGAATTTGTTATCTTTTCTGATATTTTGACTGCCATTGCAAATCTTCAACCCTCGGGATGACCCCTGCATTGGCGATCGAAATGTCAGAGAAGAGAAGAAATTCACCACGCACGTGCTCAACCCAAAAGTCACGAAATTCCACTTATGATTTAAGCAACATTTAAATTTTTTGGAGTGTCTAATGTGTTTGGCTGACATTTTCTTAATCGGTACATATTCATTTAAACATTGAAACTGAAGAAGCTTTCATAGATCGTGAAACTGCAGTCTTCCATCAAGTGAAACAGTGCTCAAGGAGGTTCATATTTAAACAAGGTATGTGAACTATTATCTATTTAATTATGCAGAGTAATTTCTAACAAATAACATTGATTTTCAGGTTTCCGTCGGTGCTGCACATGTGCTCCACAAGTGATTCGACCGCCTTATTATCGAACCTCGCCAAGTCCTATTCGGAAGACGTCCTGTTCTCCGGCCTTCGCTTCGATCCCGAGCTTCTGGCTGACTTCAAGAACACCTTCGTCCTCTCCGAGCTTCCGGGAAGCTTCCGAGACCTGAAGGAGGAACGGGAGACAAGTGGAAGCAATTCCGAAGAGAGGCTCTCCGATAACTTGAAAAGCATCGTGTCGCTACTCAGCTTCAAACTCATGGAATCCAATTGCAAATTCTTTACCGTGAGTGGAAACTATAACTTTTTAATGCTTAGGCCAGATTTGGAATTGTGGCTTTTGGATTTAGCTGAATGACCTTTATTTTATGGGTAAGACTTGCTGTCAGATTCCACGGTCTCTGCGCCATAAGTTAACACATGGATGACGCATTGGTTAAACGTCTTAGTTTTAAGACATTGCGGAATTTTCGCCTTAAAAATGTACTTTAATTTTCCAAATGCTGCCCATCCCAGTTGTATACGCCTGTCGATTTCTTTTGAGGAGTTATTTCGTCCTAGTTGTATTACTTGTCCCAGATAGGCATAGTTATGTACAACCTCTATGTTTTTATAACATTTTAATTATTTAACTATACTCTTTGTTTCAGAAATGTAATTTTGCATTGAGTTTTGTTACACTTTATGACCTCTTCTTATATATTATAAGTTCCGGGCTTTGGTAAGCAAGTTATAGTTTAGTTTTTTTTTCTAATGTTGTAGTTGAAGCATTGCTTCAAGGTGTCAGGGTCATCGCGACTTCGCTGGAGACTCTCATGCGGCCTGAAGTGTGGCCTGAGAGGACCATCGTCTATCTTTGGATCTGTGTGCGACACAAGAGTCTCAATGTGAATGGTGGAATTATCACTTGAGGATATTGACATATTTGATATAATATTGCTTCGGTTTCGATGTTGGTGTGAACAGATACGGAGAGTAAGATGAGTTTGTGACGGTAACACCTTGCGTTCTTTATGTTAATTTGATGTAACGCAGTTTTATTGTCACAAATCCTAACTATTGGCTCTCCAGTTTGTCTTCACTTGTAATGAATGTGAGATCGCTGACACTAAATATGTCAATACTGAAGAATCCGTCATAATATAGACACAGATATTAAAATAATTGTTATTTTTATTTGTAGTCCTTTATTTCCTTATTGTTATTTATAAACATATTGATTAAAAAATTTGTAACTTTCATAAAGAAATAAATAAATAAAAAATAAAGAATTGCTCCAAAAATTATTTGTCGATTCTTCACTTGACCTTCATAACAAATATCATTTATAAAAGTGGATGGTGTTTGTAATTTCAGCAAGGATGTTTGGAAACACTTCTAGAGCTGACTCTGCGTCATCCTCCCACGAAGTATCCCGAAGCTTATGCCGACTTGGGACTGCTGGACGTGTCTTTACAACTGCTGGAGCACAGAACGCTGCCGGCCTCCTGCTGTCAAACTCTTTTGGCCTTTGTGACACAAATATATGCAAGTAAGTGCCTTTGTGCCGATACTCTTCTACGTGTGTTTATATATGAGGTTTGTCATAACAAAAGTCTTACGAGGAAAGTTTCAATGCAAGATATAACAACACTGGCATATAGCTTGGTTCTCAATCTACAGATCAGCACCACTTCCAGCTGTCTACGACGCTTACATCCTTATGCAGAGACATTCCTTGACTTAAGGTCACCAACTTAATACCCATTTGGAGAGTGTATTATAGGTAGTGTCCTAAATATGCTCAGATATCAATAGATGACGCAACAAGTCTTTCATTTGTTATGAATTTGACAGAATTTCAGCCACGGCCACACTCACGCGCAGGTTAATATTTATCATCATTATCCTACCATGTCCGCTCCCCTAACTGGAGCATATGGCATTCACGAACCACCGCCACAAAGTTGTGTCAGCCGCCATATTCTTCGCCTCATCCCAAGACAGCTCTACATCCCACAGCTTTGCTGAGTACATTCCATGTATAGTTCCCGACGGCCTACCAGGACGGTGCGAGCCCGGAGGCTTGAAGAAAAGGCAACTATAGTTTATGCTCTTCTGCGGCATTCTTAATAGATGTCTCAGCCAGGTCCACCTTCGCCTCTTCGCCTCATCCCAAGTCAGCTCCACATCCCGCAGCTCCCGCCGAGTCTGTCAATATTAGAGTATTGAAATATATTTAAAAAAATAAATTGCTTTTTTTAGTTGAATCTTGGAACACGTTGAAGGCGAGCGGCGATTACGACAGATACAACGGTCTGCTTCCTTTGGACGACTCCAAGCAGGATGGACCGCCCAAGCCGTGGGTCCACCTGGGCCGCGGGACCTTCTCGGCGCGCGCAGAGGCCCTGCTGAGGGTCACCATGAAGATGCTCTACATATTTGTGCACGTGATCGAAGACGTCGTGCCGATAGTGTTCCAGAAATCGACGAGCATCATACCGGCCAGTCCTATAAGACGAAAGACAGGTTAGTACATCCAACCTTACCTAACATCACATCACATAATCTATTTCAAGTTAACCCAACCTAATGGATATATATTTTTTTTAATTATGTAAATACACACAGGAGAATACGGACAGACGGTGATAGATGCTTTTGTAAGTTTTGTAAGCTCAGATTGTCAATGCCTTGTTCCAGAACACCTGTATCCCCGGAGGTTCCTCAAGGGGATTTTTATGTAAACACATACAGGAGAAGACCGACAGATGGTGATAGTAATTCTAAAGTCTCATCTGTGGATTATATCACCTTTACCATGTTACTTGTGGTTAAGTGCTGTATTTAGAGTGTTGATCCGCCAACATCATAAACTACAGCCTGACGTTCACACACCATCCTTATTATTACAGAAATTAATTATGGATAAGTGGCGTTCATGAGACGACTTTCGTCTACTATCAATTTTAATTAATAGGCTATGACTGGTAGTTTACGGGTAAGGGATCAAATTCACACCAACCTGGGTATTTTAGATCCCAAAAATAGATTAAAAACATTTTTTTTTAATCTCGGTCGGGGATTTAACTCGCGACCTTCTGCTTGCCGAGCAAACACTTTAACCACTAAGCTTTACCCGCTGGCATATTCTTCTAAAAAACAACTTACTGACATCCCCCGTCTAATTAAAGCGACTTCAGATCGCGGGATTGTCATTGTGATGCATGGTGGATTTGACATTTATTTTACGCTAAACAAAAAAGACTGACAAAATTTGGTCCTCCGCCAGGGACGCAGAAATGCTGTTTTCTTGACGGTGCATGGGCGGTGACTGCTGCTAGCGTGCAGCGACAACCACCATGTCTAAAGACTACATAGTGGCCATATGGAGAACTACCCGCTTCCGCATGACATGGCGTGACTTTCAGAATCAAATAAACGAAATGGCGCATACAAGCACTGCGTCTTATTACTACTCAAATCTAAAACTTAGACTAACTTTCACGTGTGTGTCAGACGAGTAAACGAAAATAAGAGACGGAAGATCGCATATCGAGGCTTTTTGGCACCATCTTATAGCGAGTTGGTGTCATTACTAATCAATGTGATTTATAAATTGAACAAAATTCCCCTCAGCGAGAATTTCACCCGCTTTCTAAAAACCTAAAATATCCACAATATGTTAACGCATATTTAGCGCCTCATCTTCGCTGTATTTTGAGATTAGGAAAACTATTTTTGTAACTTGATTCTGGATGAGATTCAAATTGTAATATTACTTTGTCGCACGTTTAAGTTTTTTTATTTTTATTTAAACGCATTAAGGAGAGCACACCCGGTCAAAACCAGTGCACTCTATGAAGCTCAGCCAGGGAGGCTGGACGCTGCATGCGGGAAACGTGTGTTGTGTTCGTGTTTGTGTGTGGGTTGGGAGATTGCAAGTGTATATGTATCTGTTTCTTGACGAGATCCAGATTGTAGGAAGGAGGAAACACACGCTGGAAAAGAATTCCATAGCTTACCTATCCATAGTTCTTGGTCGACATACATTAACCGTGTATGGATGTTCGGCAAGTGTAAGACGAGTTTGTCGGTTGTAGGTGGGTGCAGGAGGAATTAATTCTTTAAGTTCCGAAGAGCAGCGACCGTGGTAATAACGGTAAAAAAGACTAAGAGAACCAATCTTAAGCCTGTGTTCCATAGATTGTAGATTAGACGTAAGAGTGTCATTGTTTATCAAACGAATTGCTCCTCTTTGAACTGAGTCAATTAAGTTTAGAAGGTATTTTGGGGCTCCAATCCAAAGGTGGCTGCCGTATTCAAGGATAGGTCGGATTTGTCCTTTATATAGAAGAAGAAATTGTTAATCGTTGTAATACCGACGTGATCTTCATACTACACCTAGTTTTTTGGAAGCGAGACCGGCTTTACACTTAATTGACTCGTAATATTTGACATTATTCGAGATTTATAATCCAAGCATGTTGGTGGAGCTAGCTTTCGGAAGAGAACAACCGTTGAAAGATACAGGATCCATAGCAGTCTTCTTGGTGGAGAAAGTACATGATTGGGTTTTGGAAATGTTGAAATTGACAAGGTTGAGGTCGCCCCATCGTGAAACCCTTTTAAGAGACATGTTCATTTTCTCCACCAGAGATTCCCTAGCAGCAGATAGTTCCAAATGTTTCGGAGGTTTATGGAAGATTATACTCTCATGGACAGTGCTGTCGTCGGCATAACAGTGAATGTTTGCGAATTGAAGCAAATCATTCACATGCAGAAGGAAAAGAGTGCCCTGAGGAACTCATGAGCTGATTTTATGGCAGGAAGAAGAAAAGCCATCTAATGATGATTTTATGGATCAAATATTTATTACAATATTATTTTATTTTTTCAATATTCTAATCTACTTTTATAGATCATTGACTATGTTACAATATTATTAGTAATTAAATATACACATACTATACATCGAATTCTTTATACATTAAATCCTGTGAATAAATGTTGACTGATTGAATAATAAAAAATAATAATATACATACTCTGAATATATACTATAGAGACATCTACCGTCATACGATGATTACAATGGTATAAATACAAGTTCTAATGTCTGTCAGCTCAGGCAAAGAAATAGCCGAGGTGGCTAAGTGGTATATAAAGACCTGGGCAAAAGTCGGTTCCAAGGCCCGCGGTTCGCATCCCGCTTCTGCCGATATTTTTCTGAATGAATTGATGCGTAAAAAGAATTTGATGTATAGAATGTGTATATTTAATTACTAATGATGATTTTGTTTTTCAGGCGACAGCATTCAGAAGAGAAACAGCAACACTTCCAACAGCATGGACGCGTCACTGCCCGAGGACAAGTCCACGTCCAGGAAGAGAGTTCCTTACAACTCCATGACGGGGCAGTTCACTGCAGTCGGCTATTGTGCAAACGACGGCGTCTTCATGAAGCTCTATGGAAGTCTCCGCGCTGCGTATTCCAGTCACAAGGTGAGGTTATGTCACATTATAGGTTAGTCCTTGTTAATTTATCAAGAAAAAGGAAATAATAAACTGCATAGAATACAGTAACCCATTTTTGCCACAAATCGTAAGTGTATGATACAAAACATTTTAAATAGTTTAAATAGTAAAGCATTTTACAGGTATACCTTGTTGTAATATGGATCACATTGAGCACTTGTTCACTTGATGGAAGACAGCAGTTTCGCGATCTATGAAAGCGTCTTCAGTTCAAATGTGTACAAACATATAAATTAACATCCCCTCTACTTAAGGAAGAACGACTTCACGTCGCCGGTATCGTTATTAGTACACGTGGTGGACAGATGAGGAGCAGATAAGTAACACACAGTCTATTTTTTTAAGCATATTCACATTTGTATTTTGGTAACCTTGACAAACTTTCGGTCCGGGGCAGAGCTTATGCTTTCAGACCCCAGACGAATCACAACACGCTACGGTCAAAAAGTCCAAATTTTAACGTCTGTTGGGTGTTGCTCATCAAAGCCCGTTACTTGTATACGGAGAAATTACTCTGAAAACAATGCCTTGGTAAGTGCTTCCAAGGAGCGCAGGTACAAGGCGACCGGCCCGGGGGCCTTAGACCCAAAAAAAAAAACATCCATGTCCGACGAGTGAACAAAAATATAAGATAAAAGATCGTATATCCAGGCTTTCGACACCAGCCTGTTAGGGCTATATCAAGCTAATATCAAAATGTACGTGTGAGTGAATATTTACTGATAAAGAAAATGTTTTACTAGAGTGGTGTGTAGAAGTGGGGATAAATAGGTAAGATAATAACTGATAAAGATTTTCACTAGACATAAGGTAGGAAGTTAATAAGTAGGGGTAAGGGATGTGGTCAATATGTGTACATCGAGGTTGCAATATATTTGTCTATACGTGTCTGTCGTTTATTTTTTTTCAACATTGATGAGAAAAATGTCATTAAAAAAGATGATATTTGCTGTAGATTCGTATGCGTGTGTAAATTTGTTTTTTGTTTTGTTCAGGTGAGCGTGGACTCGTCTTTGAGCGTCTTTCTCAAATTCGTCTCGACCACGCTCGACAGTCTTGCCGTTCAACTGGAAGTCATGACCGAACGGGAAGCAGGTCGAGTGGCAGAAGAACTGCTCTACTACCTCAAGTGCATCCTTCCGCTGAAACCTGACAGTGTGGTCACGTGCGTGACGCAGATCTTAAAATGCCTGTCATCCGTAAACATGACAGCGTACCGCCACGACTTGAAAACATTTTTCAACAAATCATCCAACGAAGAAACAGAAAAAAACATAAACAGCTTAGTCGATTATAGAGACGATGTAAGCTTTTATAACGACGTGCTGATGGCGAACTTAGAAGAAAGTGTTGGGAACGCCGTTGATTTCGGATCGCAGAGACGCGGATCTAACGATTCTCGGTGGAGCGCTTCATCCGCGAGGTTCCGGAAGGAAGACAGGCTCAATCCGGACAGGGAGTGCTACGCGAGAGTGAAGAACTTCGCCAAGAGCAAGCTCGACAAGAAGTGGAGCGCCAACAAGCAAGAGTTGGCTAGATATCTGCGGCTGATTGAGCCAGTCGTCATTCAAGCACTGAAGGTATTTACTTTTGTTTTTTTTATAGAATAGTGTGTAAAGAAATAAATGTCATTTTTCAATTCAAATTTCCTTGTCTATTTTTTTCTTTCTTTGAGTTTTTTAAAATGATCTTTTACTTCTTCTTGCGATGTAAACTTATTTCTGCCCAGTATCTGGCAACATCGATTGACCGTATGTTGCCCAGCATTAGGTCTTGAGATGTGCAGCTTGTTTGGCACATGGAGCAGGATATTAGGTGTGAGGCGGTCTGCAGGTCTCCACAGTTGCACAATAATGACTCTCCATGCCGAAGCATATTCCACCGCTCGAGGTTGTCCTTTGTTCTACTGTCTCCGGTTCTTAATCTGTTCAGGGATTTCTAGGTCCGCCAGTCAAAGTTCTTGCCAGTTGGGAGGTCTACCTTTGCAGTAATCAAATCTTCTGATGCGATTTTTTGCCAGAGCTGGAGTCTCTCATTTTTAGGGCCGGATGTGAGAGGATCGAATTCTACCAAATGGTTTACTGTGTCATCATCAATTTTTAGGGGCCGTCCTGATTTTGAATAATCCTTCAATTCTCTGCTGCCACATTTGATTTTTTAAAATATCTATGACATTTTCGAGAATTCAATATGTCTATGTAGTTTTTTCATGCTAGTTGTAACAGCTTCTGTCACAATGATGTATTTCATAATCAAATGAATATTTAAGTTAAGTAGTTAAGTTTAAACAAGGTAAATAAAATAAATTCACTTTGGTTATAGAAGGTAAATAAAGGGTTGTGTAATACAAGGTAAATAAATATTTATTTATTATTTATTATGGATGTCAAAGTGAATGCTGAAAGCATTGTTTTATTTTCTTTTGTTCTACACATATGTGTTTGTTTACCTATACATCATTTATCAAGCATTCAGCCATCCAAAGATGACATGTTCCAGATAGCTATATATGCTAAAATCTGAAAAGCGTTGTCTAATAAATACTCGTTCCATTCAAAGATACACATGGATAAAATTAAAACGTAAATTGTTGCTAATTTTCAGAGTTACACCATACAGAACAACGTGACGCTTCAGTGCAAGGTTCTCGAGCTTCTCAACCAGCTGCTGGCCTTGAGGGTCAACTATTGCCTTCTGGACAGCGATCAGGTCTTCATAGGCTTCGTGCTCAAACAGTTGGAGAACATTGAGCACCACGAGATACTGTGAGTCATCAAAAATCTTTACCAATGCCACAACAATACAGCATATTGAAGGTGTCTCGGGAAGAACATTTGATATAAAAATCAATTAATATATTCCACGCAACGGAGGCCCAGCTCAGACATGAGCTCAAGCAATTTGTTTGGAGGAGTAATTTGTTGAAGTCGTCTGTTTAATGAGCATTGGGACTTTCTGTTGCTTGTCTTTATTCTTTTCTATTTTTTTAGTTTTTTAGTACCGGGTCTGGCTGTAGGTGTTGTATGTTCATATCCTTTAGCAACATGTAAAGTACATGTCCCATCTACGTCCATCTTCATCAATTAACCGATTGTAGTATGTAATGATATCAGCTTGATATAGCTCTTTTAGGCTGATGCCGTAAAGCCTCGAAAAACAATCTTTTGTCTTTTATTATTGTTCGCTCGCCTGACATGCACATCTAATGTTAGTTTTAATAGTATAATGTTGCACGGCGTTTGCATGCGCCATTTTATTTGTTATGACAGTTGGTCCATTTCATATTGGTGCAACTGTCATCTTTAATTTCCTTTTTTGACGCGACTGTCTTGTGGTGCTAGTGTTAGAGTGATCCGCCAGTTGTCAGTTGACTTTTGGACCGGTATGGCGAGTGTCATATCGGTCGGACAAGAAAGTAAGTCTGTAATAAAATAAACGAGAATCGTGCTTCGAAAACAAGTTCTTTGTATTGTTAAGCTGCTCCTGCATCCTGTTACCCAGTAATTCCATACCTGATTTCGAGAGGAGCACTTTGTTATCGGAAACTATTCATAGCGTTTACGCATTGGAGCTTCGGTTACAGATGATTACTATAATTATGTTTAATAACCATTATTTAAATTTTTTTTTGTTCATTTTTTAAATTTTAATTAAGATGCTTTTAACACTTTTGTTACGACTCGGTGGAATACAAATTATACTGTCAATACGATTTGAATTTTTCAAACCATTTTTTTTGCTTAAAACTAGTATTTGAAGCATAAATGTACTTATCTGACCTATTTTCATATATCACATTGGTTCTTCTATCCTTTAGCTATCAGATGATGCATATAAAACTTTTATATTTAACAAATGTTCATTATGTAACTCCATACATGTGGTGGCATTGACACATGTGGTTTACAGAAAAATCGCTCCTGTGACGAAACCTAACGATTTTTATTTACATGCTTTACAGATTCCTGTAAATAATACATGTAGGTTTAAAAGGAAGACTGCAGTTCCAAGTTCCTACTGTAGATGTCACAATGAGTACTGAAAGTAATAAAACGATATGTCACGGCTACTGATTTCAACATTAAGGGAATCTAAGACGGCATATATCGGCTACCGATGCGAAAAGGTTAAAAGTGTGTAAACCAAGAAATACTAGTATAAGGTAGAAAAACGTAATTTTTTTAAGGGTCACCTTTCTGATGTAACTGTAGCTTAAACCAGGTTTCGGTTGTGAAAATAATCGCTTTATTAATTTTTTAAATTGGTTTTAAGGGAATGCGGAGAGCTCGTGAGATGTATTTTTACGTTCCTGGTCCATCTTTCTTCGGCCAAGCATCATTCCAAGCAACTCATGGACATTCCAAAGGTAAAAACAATTATTAAAAATACAATTTTATGCAAAATATTTTTTTTATGAAAAAGTCAGTAATATTCCACAAAAATTTATTTTTACCTGCTATATGTCTCGCCTTTAAATATGGCATATCAAAATGGTCATTTACGAACTAATGAGCTCCCTGAATGAATGAGTTGTGTCACATTTCACTAATTTTTAAGAATAAAATTAGTTACAATATGCCTTTGAAACATAACCTTATTGGAACATGTAACTTTTCTTTGCCATTCTTCTTTACGGCTGTGGATCTCAGCATCTCGCCAAAACCCTGTATTAGGTTTCAAAAGTAGATGGCTGCTACATTACAATCTTTATTTAAAGGGTATCAATTAATAAATCGATACTTACGTACAAATTCACAGCAAACATCATCTTATATGATTTTTCTCTCGTCAATAAATCAGAAAGAGAAAACGGCGGACGCTGAGATTCAATCTTGAACCATTTGCAAATCCAATGTTCAGTTTGTACTCGGGCTCGCAGCTATTTCCTCCACTCACTGAATCGAGAAACTGACATGTATGATATTATTGATACGTATTATTGTAACCCACTGCATATGACATATATAGCGGTCATGAGCTTTACATATAATTTGTAGCCTCATATTACAGTTTTATTCTACTATTGTAATGTTCAAAATTAACATACTACATAACTGATTATAAAATATATTTAATTCCATTAAAAAACTACAAGCAATATCTTATGTATTTGTTTAATTTGCCTAAAAATCCATTAAAATATCTTCCAAAAAGGCGGCACGTTCAAAAGACAAATAGAGTGCTGTTGTAAATTGTATGTATATTTATTATAATTCAATCAATTTTATTCACAAGTATCATTATTGTGTAGAAATGTCGTAAAAGATGACGTTTGCTGTTAATTTGTATATGTATCAATTTGTTAAAATATTGGTATAGACCACGGGTCGTCAACCTGGTCCGTACCGCTCACTAGTGGGCGATACGGGCTTCCGTGGTAGGCGGTGGGTGATTTTTGTCTCTCTACAATCTCCTGCATTCCTTATATATTGAATTGAAATATAGCGAGGTTGGTGGGCGGTAGGGAAATTTTAACATGAAAAATAGGCAAAAGTAGGCGCTAGGCATAAAAAGGTTGACGACCCCTAGTATAGACCTTCAAATATCTTTAAAGTATTAAAATGTTGAAATATATTTTTAAAGACCACAAAAAAATAACATTTTAATGCAAAATAATAAATTTTCTAAAAAAGGCAAAAGGTAGTAAAACAGTTGATTTTTATTGTAGTTGATCCAGTTGTGTGATGGTCTGATGGCCAGCGGCGTTCACGAAGAGTGTGTGGAGTCTCTCCATCCCGTGGCGTATCGAGTGTTTGTTTGGGGAGGACCGACCGAGGGAAGACTGCAGGCTCAAGAGGCACAGGTTACCAAGGAAGTGTTGTTTGCCATGCTGCAGAAGATGATGCATCATGTCAAGGTCAGTGACGATCACATAGTGTATTTGATGATAAGCTGTAGTGTTAGTAACGGTAGTACCAACAGAAGTAAGGCTGCAATCAATACAGGTATCTGTTTCAGTGACGACCTCTTCATTCCATCCAAAACTCTTACTGCCCAGCCATTTATTTTGGTTTGGAAACAGGAAACAGTTGCGGGGGGTAAATCTGGTGAATATGCTGGATGAGGTAGCAGTTCGTAGCCCAATTAATGGATTTTTACTCCAATTAATGGAGTGTTGATCCGCCAACGTCATAGACTACAGCCCAGATAAATATGAAATACTCCCGACTAGGGCGCCCTCTGCAGTTCATTTTTCTATTTACTTCGTGGGAAATTAAAAAAGTCGCTGATTTATCAAGCTGCCCTCGTGATAACACACTTTTACACTTATAGGTCATCAATTTAGTGTCTTCGATCTTGCTGTTCTCCGAGGAGCACCCCGAGGGTCACTTCCGCTGGTCGCAGCTGGCCTGTGACACTGCACTTCAGCTGCTGCGACAGAAAGCTCTACCTTTGCACACAAGAGCAGCCTTTTGCAGTCTCGAACGCCTGTTGGGCTGCATTCATGGAGAAGTACTTCTAGAACCGGGGAGGCTGGAATCAGTACTAGGCATCATGCTGGACAAGCCACCAGATCAGGTGAGAAGATTATGAGGTATAATGTTATGTTTCATTGGTCTTTAGCGGCCTTTTAGAGTCTTGATTGCCTTCTGGGCTGTATTCATTGAGAAGTTCTGCTAAAGCCGAGGAGGTTGGAAGCAGTATTAGGTACTTGACCACAATATTTTGCTTGAAAAGTGAAACAAAAAGGAGTTTCTCATGTCCGCGACAATTTTTGGGGCGCTACATGTTACAGTGCTGTGTCTGTCGGCTCGTGTCGGCAGTTCCCATCCGACCGAGGCCCGCTATACATTATGTGACGGTTGGGCGGGAAAACCGAAGTCTTATATTAAAAATAAACGCGAATTTTGCTTCTTAAAAAGTTCTTTGTTTTGCGACCTGCTCCTGAAGCCTTCCTCCACGCGGCCCGATGACGAACCCGCGACTTGTTGTCGCCCATTTTAAAGATGGGCGATGTTAGTATCTTTTGGCTTTTACCGATCATGCACTTTTTATACACATTCAGGAGTACCTTAAGGCTCTAACGTAGGACCGTTGCTATTCTCGATGTTTATACATAAAACACTTAGATTTAGCCTGTGTAACTTTGTACATATTAACATCCTCCTCTCTCTCAAAAGGTTGTCATTCAGTTGCGTGAGGGCATGATGAGTAGAAGGTCAGCAAAACTTTTTCAGAAGCACATTGATATATATTTATGATAAACTTTACAAGCTTGTGGCCCGGACCTAGTCACAGCAGTAGGCCGAACCACAATATGCTCTTGCCGAAGAGCGGGACGCACTGGCTCCGCGGGGTCGTCGGCTCATTTAATTAAAACAAAGTCACAATAACGTAAATTAAAAGTTAAATGCTTTAATGTATTTTTCAGGATTACGCATCAAAGGACGCCAAAGAGCGATGGCTTTCGACCGTTCTGCTCCTGCTGCGCAAGATAGTTTCAAACCACGCGGAGAGCGAAGTCCTTCTGTCCCTGGATCAGTTGAAGACTGCGCACGTCTCGCCAGCGGCCATCTTCTTCAGCGTTCGCTCCGACATCGATCCTCTTAACGTTCAGACCTTCAACGAGAACTGCGCGAACCTCTCGCCGGACGTCGTGTTTGTTCGGTTCTTGTTCCGCGCCTTAACGTACTGCATCACCGAGATGGAGGGTAGCGATGAAGGGGACTTAAGCAACGCTTACTGGAGCTCATTGACCGTCAGCTTCATATGTCAAGTCAAGCATATACTGCATCTAAAAGGTACTATTTATCACCTAGCATGCTGTTCAATCACTTTTGTTCCTTATTGAAATTTACTATTTATTTTGACATTAATTTAATCAGAGATTCTTGAATGCTTTGATTTTTATTGTTACAATTCCTAACTGTCGGCGCTCGGTATTGTGTGCTGAACGAGAGGTCGTTGACTCTAAATATGTTAATACTTGAGCATCCTTGATATCACACACAAATATTTTATATGCCTTTGCCCCGTTCTTTTGTTGTTGTTTGTATACATTTTTTTATTGATATCAGCTCAATATAGCCCTTGCAAGCCAGTGCCGAAAAGCCTTAATATCTGATCTTTTGTATCTTATTTTTGTTGTGGGCAGAATACCGATGTTTGTCAATCTTTTATCTAAAATATATTTCAATGTGCTTCTCGATAAGTTTTTTAATTTGTGACTTGCTTCTCATCCATTGACAACGCGTTCCGATGACGGTCCCGGAGACATGAAGTCCACCTTTGATTAACGAGGGATGTCACTATAAACGTTTTGAAATAACATTTCTGATGAATTTAATTGAATCTTTACTAATTACAGATGGCTGCCGATTTCCTCTGCTTGCCAAGACGGCACAGAGTGTTCTGCGAAACGAGCAGAGCGGTCTCAACACAGGTCTTTATTCCCCCGAAGAGAACATCCCTATACCGACACTAACCCAGACATGCAGCAAGCTGGGTTGGAGGAGCCCTCTGCTGGCCCTGCACTGGGACCATCTGTTGGCCAGGTTGGGCTTACCGGAACCAGGAGCTTGTCAGGGAAACGATGGAAAGTGCCTCCACAGGAGTTTGCTGCGAAGTGGAGCCACGTTAGCTGCTTGTGAACACTTTGTAAGTATCAACAAATCACTGTACATAAGTTAAGAATTAAATAATCAAATTTAAAGCTTTTGGCTGCTTGGTTGTATTAAATATCTTTCAATAAAGGTAGAAAACTTTTGTGTTATCCAATTTATTCTTTCCATATCCGTTGTATATTTAGAAAATATACTGATACCGGTCGTCGCCATCGTAGTTCTCTCATTTGCAAAAGCTAACGAGTAGAGTCACCGACAAATAGGTGGCTAAAGAGGGAACTGTATGTTTTCCCGTGTCGCAAAGAATCGTGTTGAAAGAATCGTGTGTTCCCCGGTAAGTGCCAATCAAGGACAAACGGGTCGAACAAATTACCACTCCTCACATGGCCAAGCAGTCTGACACCTACCACGCGTGGAGCGGGTCGAGGTTGAGTCGGTTATGCTTTTGGATCGCTCTCCTGGCCGTCGTGCAACCTCGAATTCTTGTATTTTTCATGGCTTTCGTCAATTTACCCCTTGGTATCAATACATTCATATGTAACTCGTGTATTATTTTATATGATTATTGTTGTCACTAAAAAAATTATATTAAAATTGTAAAACACTGTGTAACAACTAAATTAATAAATATGGTCATCGAAAATTGCCACTATTCACTACTAATACGACGCAGATCTCTAGAAAAATATGGCCACAAATTGCCGCCCTCTTAGCTGCTAGTTACCACTGTTGATGCCCCATCCCTAGACATCACTGCACCCGAAAGTCCACCTGGGAACATTTATGGTTCTGAGAACTTCCAAGGCAGAATGTTGTTCTATTTGGATAACTTATTTCAAACAATACCTAATGATATCAGCTTGATATAGCTCCTTTATGCTTTTGTCTCTAATGTTAGTTTTAATTGTATTATGTTGCACGGCGTTTGCATGCGCCACCTTGTTTGTTATGACAGTTGGTCCATTTCATGTTGGGCACTGTCATATTCACTTCGTTTGTCTGCCGCGACGATTGACGGTGCCAGATGTCAGAGCAGGCAGTCGCTTGGACAACGCTCGCGACCGTTATGGGCACGCCTATATAGCGTGTGCCACAACGGTCTCTTTAGCAAGTGCTTAACAAATAAACGCGTATAGTGAAACAAAAACAAGTTCTTTATATTGTGAACCTGATCCTGCATCCTGTCATCCAGTCCGATCTCTAACTTTGAGAGGAGGATATCACTACATGTTGTTATTTTTTTTTTTTTTTGTATAACGCTAGCAATGCAAATTAATGTATATATTTTTTCAGGTTGATAATGGCTTGGATGAAGCTATCAGTTTGACATGGCTCTTGGTGAACAGGACCCATGTTCTGGTGCAGCTTTACCCAGAGAAGATCATCCGACAACTGCTGGAGAAGGTCAACGCTAACCCCAGTGCTTCCGGATTACTTCTGCAGGCCATTGCAGCGAGGTGCCAACCCAACATCAAGGTTTGGATGATAAAGCAATTTTCTTGGAAACAAGTGTATGAGCGTACAACGCGTGCGCAAATGGTGCAGAGAGTTCAAGAACGGGCGTACTGACATGCATGATGAGGAGCGTTTCGGACAGCCATCTGTTTCTGACAAAATAATCGTAAAATTGGAGGCAGCGATGCTTTCAGATCGAAGAGTGACGGTTCGTAAGCTCCCCGAAATGATCCCTGATATCACCCTGATATCAGCAATACCTCTATTGACATGATTTTGAAAAAGCATCTACGGTATGCTAAAGTTTACGCATTGATTTGATTTTTTAGCCACCAACAAGCTCATCGCAAAATTTACATGGGATATTGTCAAACATCTACCCTACAGCCTGGACTTAGCCCCAGGTGACTACCGTCTCTTCCCTGACATGAAGAAACACCTGGGTGGAACGCATTTCGGTGATAGAGAAAAGCTGGAAGAAGCGGTTCTCAGGTATCTGCGTGGCTTGGCGGCAGATTTTTTTGACTTGGGCATTCAAAAGCTCGTATCCTCCATGCAAAAATGCATTAACCTCAGTGGCAAAAATCTCTCCTCTATGTAGAAAAATAGATAAAAGTCTGAACTTTCCAATAATGTACGCATTCCTGGAATTAAACATCATAAATTACCCTCGTACTTGCTATTCCGTCCGAATGGGTTCAATAAAAATTGATATCAGCTTGATGTAACTCCTTTAGGCTGATGCCGTAAGGCCTCGAAAAAGGATCTTTTGTCTCTTATTTTGTTTGCTTGCCTGACATGCACATATTAATATTAATTGTGTAATGTTAAACGTTGTTTGCATACGCCAAAGTATTTGTTATGACAGTTGGCCCATATCCTGTTGGTACGACTGTCATCTCGAATTCGCTTTTTCTGAGCGACTATTGGCAGCACCGAGATGTCAGTGCACCGGCAGTTGACAGTTAGAGTTTGAGCTCGCCACCGTCAGGGCGCGAGCTTAATAGTGTGCGCCATAACGGTCTTTTTGTTGTAAGAGTTAGACAAATAAACCGTGTTAATATGTGAAACAAAAACAAGTTGTTTATATTGTGAATCTGATCCTGCATCCTTCATCCAGTTAATCGATATCTAAATGGAAGAGGAGGATATAAAAATGTTCATGCAATTTCAGGGTATATTTGGTCTGAAGGTGCACCGTATACTGTCTGGCTGCCACGCTAGTCAGTCTGGCCCCCTGCTGCTGCTGGTGTGCCGACTGCTGGCCCACCTGGACCCCTCCAACGCGCGGAGATTCGCGCACCTGGCCGTGCAGCGCTGCCGCCATCTTGCGGCGCTCACTGTGGACGAGATGGCCGCCCAGCTGATCAAGGAAGACATGCAGCTCGTGATAGAGGCGCTGCAGAGAAACCAACTGCACGTCAGG
Source organism: Glossosoma conforme (assembly GCA_022606575.1). NCBI lineage: Eukaryota > Metazoa > Arthropoda > Insecta > Trichoptera > Glossosomatidae > Glossosoma > Glossosoma conforme. The sequence continues at coordinate 394,313 of JAGTXR010000203.1, read as the reverse complement.
TGAGAACGATGATTGTTGTCATGCAATTGTTTTTGGTTGATTATCAGAATGTATTTCAGTAAATTTAGGGTTATTGGGTGTGTGGTATAGTTTGTCCAACGTAGGAAGAACCCTGTGACACATTTATTGCCCTGTGTAAAAGGGATTCGAAGTGAATAGTGAAAGTTGTAGTTCTGATTCTGATAGTGACAAAGACAATTTAGAATGTACTGCTTTATCGGATTCTGACTAAAATATGTGTTTTTAAGGTTATGTGCTAATATTTATCTCTACACTACTTTTTATTCATAATTTACATATTACTAATATTATTATTTGTAGTTTGTTTTACATGTCTCTTGAAACCAGTTAATATTCACTTATTATTGATAATAATTCTAATATTTCATTTTAGTAGGTATATACAAAAACAATAGTAAATATTGATATATACCCCAACACTGGTTTTCGCAGCAATGTGAGTTAGCCTTATACGTGCGTCAGATTTTTTTTTACAAATTGCCGTAATTTTGCAAATTTGTAACAATTTGTATATATTTTTTATTATTTAGTTTGTATTGTGATATATTTACCTAAAAAACTTATTATATATAAGAAGAGTAGAAAAATTAATATAGGTAGTGAACGTTTTTACATTATTTATATCGGACGATATTTAGCACAGTGCAATAAATGTGTCACAGGGTTCTTCCTATGTTGGACAAACTATATAAATCAATATGTGGTTTGACAGTCTCACGGGCGTGTCAGCAACGGCTGATACAACCTCTCCTTGAGACGGGTCAAGAGCAACTGACGCATTGTCATCTCAGCTAAGGTTTCCAGCCGTCTATATTGCCCATCATATTTTGAAAAGTCTGTGCTTGTTGAGAATCCAAGTGACTACTGTAAATGGATATTATATGTATTTCTTGTGTTTTTTCCAGGCACGCGAAATTGGTGCAAGAGGTTAACGTCCTGGCCTCTGCGTTCTTCGATCTTTCCCCCCTGGACCTGTCGCAAGACAGACCCATCAACGCGCAGTACATCAAGACCACTGGGGTGGACACCGGCTGGTTTGTCAAGCAGGTCAAGAACAGGTCAGATGATTGTTTTGTAGGTAATCTATGCTCTTAACATCCCCTGTCGAAATGAAGCAACTCCAGATCGCTGGGATCGTCATCGGGACGCGTGGTTGGAAAATGAAGAGCTAGCCGCTTAAGCAAAGAACTCATCGAAAAACAGGTTGACATTTATTTTACGTAAAAGACTGGCACCGGTAGTGAGTCAATGGGCTGAACACTCATAGGGTCCCCACCTGACGAACTATGGCGCTACACATGACTTATCAAAAAAAAAAAACAGAATAGTGCATGCAGTGCTGTGTCTTATTACTACTTAAATCTAAAACTTAAGACTAACATTTTTATACGTGCATATCGAGGTTTTTCGGCATCAGCCTGAAAAGGCTATATAGAGTTGGTATCACTTAATAAAATACATAAATTTGCTTTGTCGAATAACCAAAATCTTAATTAAATTATGAATCGAAAATAATGGTCTTTATTATAAGATACATTTAACCTTTTGGATGCCATGTCCCTAAATCAAAGATGTGAACCCCTAAATGGTGTCCAATTTTAAACATTTTTTTTTTCTTGGGCAGAAGATAGATGTCGCTATAGACCCAAGCTGTAACATTGACCGAAAATATTCAGTTTTATAATACACCAGTGTGCTAACGGCACTGGCGGGCTTCTCGTAGCGAACCCATGTTTGGGCTCCTGGCATCCATACAGTTAATCATTGTTATAATTAAAATAATTTTAATTTCCAGGTGCTACCAAACGGTAAACGAACCGCAGATATTTGGTCGATTCACCAGCACCGCCCAACTCCTCGTCACGCTCAACGCAGATCAGCTGAAGACAATTGTCGACTGTCCCGAGTTTGACAATCGAATCCTGCGCAAGACCGTATCGCTCGGAACAGAGTCCTACGTCAAGCGTCTCGTCGAGAAGATATCCGAATGGGAGTCCGCCAAAGTCGAGATAAGAAACAAGAAGATCAAGATACAGCAAGCAACCGAAGAGAGAAACAACGCCAGAGACGTCTCCAACCAAGATTCGAACATACTCAACATCGCAAATAATTTCGTGCGCTTTAAAAAGAACGAATCTCAATCGCAGTTTTTTATAACCGTTAAAGATGCGCCAGAGCTGATAACTGGAACAGACGACGGGGATTCTTCTCCGAGAGAGTATGGCAAATTAAAAATTGATTCCAGAGACGAAAAATCGGATATTGTTTTACCTGAATTTGATGCGTTGCTAACGATATCGTTGGTTGTGATCGAAAGATCTGTTGCAGCTCTTGTGAGCTTGTTTCCTCGACAGAGTCGGCCTTTGAGTCAATTTGATACCGGAGCGTTCAACGAGAGCCACACGATGGACAAATACACCAGAAGGTGCTTTCAAGTGTTCCGCGATAAGCTGTTTCATCAAGAGTTGATGTCGGTGCAAGCTTTGGTCACCAGTTACTTAGAGTGTTTGGATGGCCTTGAAAACGTGTTGAAAAGTGTCGATTGCGATATCGCTGAAAAAATCATCAATTTGTTTATTCCAAAGAGTTTTGCTAAGGCTTTGATGTCTTTTACAGTCATTTCGTTACAGTACACGTCCTATCTCATAAAACTTAGTGAAGGAGATGTGTTTGCTCTTGGAGATGCTCCTTCGTATAGGGGAAGCGGCAACAGGTTAGCTGACTCGTTAGGGCTCAATAACGCTCTTGACGTCTGCATAGGGAACGCAGCGAGAGCTTTCAGTTTGTGTTCCGTGTGGAAGGAGCTGAACGCCGAGAGCAACTCGACTAGAGTGCAATCTGCGATCAACTGTCTGTACACTTATGTCAGACAGACTGTTAAAGTAAGTATGTTTCAAGTAAACAATTCAAAGTATTTTTGCTGTTATCTCAAATATGTATAAATAAAACTGTATAAATCTTTTTCTTCATCAACGTATAGAAGACTTTACTTGTATCGAAATGTTTGAAAATATTTTGGGGTGAAGGTCACTAAGAAGTAGCAGAAAGATACGTTTGATTTTGTGAGGAATGACAAGGTTAGATAGATCTTACTGTCAGTTAAAAGACAAAGTTGAACCTGGCTGGGATATATTCTTTGGATGCGGCAGGAGAGCATGACTCCAGCTGTCTTTTATTCAAGTTTCCGAGATCTGGCCATCCTGAAAAGCCATCCCGAACTATATATTAAATGCTCTCGGCTTAGCTCCGGGATGCCGAGCTAACATAGCAAAGCTGTCAAAAAAAAATGTAAAGGCCTCGGGAGCATCGGACTGATCATCCAAACTCTCCTTAAAAAAATACTCTGATAATTGAACACCCAAATATTTCTCTGGTACTACATGTATAATTACTCTATGCAAGTTTGCGGATTCTTGCCCTGAAGGCTCCCGGGAACCATTTATGTTCCCATGTAGGCCTTTGGTATACAGGTGCTCTGCGACAAAGCATAAACAATATGAACTTACAGAACTGAGAAACGGCAATTTGTGGTGTCCTTGTGCTCCAAATATGGAGCGAATACAGTAAAAAATAAAAGTATTACCCAGACTAAGATATATATTATAATGATATTGATCTGATTCACAGGATACTCTTCCACTGACTGCCGGATCGTTGGCTTCCAGCGACAAGTCTTTTGAAAGAGGTTACAACGAGCTGTCAGCCACGTGTGACAGATTTCTGTCTCTGCTACGGTATTGGGAGAAGAACATCTATGACAAGGTTAACACACAACCCAAGAACATCATGTCATTCAAGATATTGAAAGCTGTCGAAAAACTCCTGGTTATGCTCTGCAGGTATTATTTTTATCATATTTTATGAAAATCTTCCACTTACATAATGTTTGAAATTGAACATCTTTCGTCTCTTATTTTTGTTCGCTTGTCGGACATTTTTTTTTTTTTTATTCAATCAAATATAAAGATACAATTTTTTACACAGTAATTTACATTCCAATCTTTTTTTTTTTTCTTTTTTTTTTTTACATTCGCTTACCACACCGCTTAAAGATAAGATCTTGTGTGTGGCGTGGGATTCATGTGTCGCCATTTTGGTTGTTTTGACGGAAGATAATTTGTCAAAAGGCCGACAGGTGATAGAAGGGCGCTGCGGTGTTATAAAACTCCCCGTCTCAGTTCGGTTCGGCTCTCAACAGCGGTAGATCAATGATTGTCTGTGGCCTGAGCCGAATACCAAAGTTTGTCAATTTTTAACTTGAATATATCTCAATGTGCTTGTAAAAATGTCTGTCTATTGTTCATCTGCTCCTCATACGTCCAAGTGTCCTAATAACGATCCCGGTGATGTAAAGTCGTTCTTCTTTAAGTAAAGGGGATGTTAATATGTATCAAAGTATATAAGATATACTTATGGCCTGGTTTTTATTGTTACAATTCCGATTCTCCAGCGCTCAGTATTGTGTCGTCACTTGTGCTGCATGCGATTTTGTATACTCTAAATTTATCAATACTTGAGCACATTGATATTACAAACGTGAGGAGCACTTGAACCATTTTTGATGTTTTTTTTCCATCTATTTTTTTAATTTTTTTTATGTTAAATCCGATTCCAGGTGTGACTTTGCCAGTATGTTTACTCTTATTCCTCCGCTCGCTTGGGGAGACTTGGACATATTCGAGGACATGACGAAGCCGACCTTGTCTGATCTTCAGGCTGATGATGAAGCCGTAAACAAGAACCCCAGTAAACCGGAGAGGAGGCTGAAAAAGCAGATAGTCATTCCCATCAACTGCCTGCAGGATATGGATGTTCTGGAACAGTTTCTGTTCAGGTATGTCATTAGTTGAAGAACTTTAGTTGCACGGACATAGAAGACTAAAGAGAACTTAGTCTTTTGAGTTAGCTTAGTTAAGTTTATGTTACACACGAGGGTTATTCGTAATATAAGAATCCCATGGCGCCATAGTCCTGAAAAGCGCTTTTATGGTGGATCCCGCGATTCTGTAGTGTACCTTGATTCCTCCACTCCAAATCCCTTCCCAAGCAAGCTGCCCTCGGAGCTCAGTCTTGGCTTGGCAGCTGTACGTGATGGATCTCTCCTTCGCTTCGCTTGCCAAATGTGAGCTGCACTCAGTGATCCGTTTCCTGTCAGCGACTCTGGGTGCTTCCATTGTTTAGACTGTTCTTTGGTTTCGGGTGTGAGGTAGTGCACTCAAGTCTCGTCTCCAGTGATGATGATGGAATGGATATAAGGATGCTATTTTTTTTTGAGGATATCACTATCTGTCGGTATTGTCCTGTATGTGTTAGCGGAAAATAAATGATAGTGTTGAAGTGACAAAAAACCTTGTACGCTATTGTTATATTCAATCAAATTAATTTTTCGTTTTTCCATGATAGGGTGAATCTTATTGGCTGGACGAACAAAAATACGTTTGAAGAAATATGGATGAGTCTTCTTGCCGCCCTTCAAGGGAACGGAACTCACTGGGCTGTACGCGGCATGATGCAACTGTTGATGACGACAGACAACGACCACTGCGCTAGAGGGTACACCCAGGCTGGACCGAGGTAAGTCCGCTTCTTGTTCCTGAATGTTCTTACTATATTTTTAAAGCTTTTACGTTATAAGCCACTACATGGAACTGTACCAAGCTATTTGACAGAGCTTATTAAGCCATCGGAGATAAATGCGCGTCGAGAGACACTCAGATCAGCCAGAGCAAGTAAAAGCACCCTGCAGCTAAAGAGAGGTACTCCTAGTACGGTCTTTGGCTTTCAGTTTCGCGGCGCTAACAGCATGAAACTCGCTGCCCGAAAGGATGATATAGCCGGGTCATTTAGGTTGAGCTGCCTCTCAGGACCAAATAGTCCAGGTTAGGTGACTTTTTTCCATTTGTCCTGGTCAGGGCTGGTCTCACCGTTGTGTGTTACGTTGTATTGAAACATTTGTTTACTTTTTTACGTACACTTTTGCTAAAGCTGTTCTACATTTTAATGTGAGTGTGTTTCGGACTTTCAATCGATAAAAACATATCAAAAAAATTATACAAAAAAACAAAATAAGTAAAAGGGGCAGATATTGAACTTCTTTATCAACTCTTACATATGAAGAAAGATATTTATTTTTATTTTGTATAATTGTTATGATTTGTATTATGTTGGTAAATTCAATAAAGCGTTTTTTTTATTGTTTTTTTCTTTCATCCAAATTTCCATAGTCAAATAACGATCCCAGACAAAAAACTTTGAAAAATAATCCGTCTGAATGGGTTAACAAATTACCTGAAACTTGCCCCAGAAAGCTCTTATCCTGGAGGTTGTTGGGAACAAGGCTCGACAATGGTAACTGACAGTAGTGAGTGTCAACAATTAATGATGACAATATGTTTCAGTTTTTTCAATGTTTTCAGCATTCACTTTGACATCCATTATAAATTATAAATATTTATTTATTTACCTTGTTTTTACATGGATCACGTAAGATAAGTTAGGCTACGAGTTAGTCGAAACTGCAGTCTCCTAATAGAGAACTTATCTTACATAACATTAAGGTTATCAACTGACAATACTTGGTGAAACTGCATAATTATAATTAATATTAAAATTAAGAATTATTTTTAATTAAAAAAAATAATAAATTTAAAATATTTAGTTTTGATTCACAATTTATTTTAACGATTACATGTTTCGGCCTTCCTGAAGACCATCTTCAATAATGAAAAACTAAAAACAGGCATAGGCTTATATAGGCATGGACAGTTAATTAGTTCCTACACACATATTTACAAGTTGTATATGTGTGCGGGTAAAACAATTGAATTTTTGTTTTTCAATATTTTTAATTTATTATTTTTTAATTAAAATTAATTCTAAAATTATAACTCATCTTATGTGATCCATGTAAAAACAAGATAAATAAATCAATATTTATAATATATGTTTAAGATGTAGAATGGATATGGGAAAAATAACTAAATAATGACATTGGTATACTATCTGTGTTTCAAATCCTTACCTTCACTGATTTTATGTATAAAATCAATCTATGAAAAAAGAACACACATGAGATTTATTTTTATTTTTTATTTACTTAACAAATATAAAGATAATGACAGTTACATAATTAGTGATAATAAATACAATTCGCTTACCACGCCACTTTAAGATGAATCCTGTGTGTGGCGATGGAGATGGTGTTAAATATATTCATATTTTTTTTTAGCATCCAGAAGTTGAAGAGTGTAGCGTTGGATTGCAAGCTTTACGATCAGCTGTTTTCCGACGTCAACTTGGAGAGCGTTCCCTTTGCTGGCTGCACGTACGCACCGCCAAGTATTGAGTACCTACAGCACGCAGCAGGTAATATTTTTTTGTAGTAAAAATTAATGTTCAGTCAAAGTTAATTCAATTGGTTCGTTTTTTTTTACGTGTTGAAATTATTTTACGTGTTGCTTCTAAATGATTGATTGTTAAGTTTATAGCAAATGAATCGCTCTATAAGAAAAAATCAAAAAGAAAGAATTCAATAGAACACTATTTAAATAAGATACAAAGGGAACAAAGAAATAAAATTCTATGTGGGAAGGTTAATGTGTGAAGAAAATTGATTTGTACCCTGCGTTGCTCAGTGCTTTTTTAAATCTTAAATAGTTTTCGACTGATTTCTAAAATGTAGTTTAATGATAAAAAAATCTTTTTTCTCATGAGTAATTTAACATATTTTCAAAATTTCATTGTAATTGGATAAGTAGTTAAGACATCCATAAGTAATTTATATACATACATACAAACATGCATGCATACATACATTTTAAATTTATTAAGATAATATAATATGCGAGTAACTATTGACATCCCCATCTTTAAAAAGCGGCAACAGGTCGCGGGTTCGTCATCAGCATGCGTGGAGGAAGGATACAGGAGCAGGTTGCAAAGCAAAAAACTTGTTGAGATGCAAAATTCATGTTTATTTCACAGTTAAGACTTCGGTTTCCCCGCCCGATCGTAACATGTTGTATCGTGGGCAGCGGTCAAGCAGAGACTGTCCGCGGACACGGGCTGACTGACAGGCACAGTAGCAGTCAGGGCCCCAAAGGTTATCGCGGCTAAATAAGAAACTAAAGTTGACAGTTGAACCAACATTATATGAAGCAACTGTCAAAATAAATAAAATGGCGTATGCAAACGCCGTGTATTATAATATATAAAATGAAGAATAACATTATTAGATGTGCATGTCAGGCGAGCTAGCAAAAATAAGAGACAAAAAACGTTTATCGAGGCTTTTCGACATCAGCCTGAAAGAACTATATCGAGTTGAAATCACTATGTAATTTGGGGTTTTTGATATTTTTTTATGTCTGTTTCACTTATAAACGAATGAAGTATATATTTGTAATGTGTATAAATGTAAAGATAGAGAATATTCTATTTCCGGAGATCACAGTGTCATTATTTCTCGCTTATCACATGTATATTTCCGTTATTTAAAATTAAATTCCGATTATTTTCAGGTCTTAATGACAATCCTGACATCAAGGTGCAGAATGCCTTGAAGAGAAACACCAAGAACCTCCAGTCTTCTGGGGTGGACTTAAACAGCTGCTTGCAACTCTTGATGGACATCGCCACACAGATGTCTCTACCACAAGTAAGATTATTCATACAATACTGTGGTATCACTGGGGTGGCACAAATTTAATTGGGCGACATAAGTGTATATGGGTGACATAAGTGGCAAACATTGCCATTGGGACACGGATTTTTTTGTTTTTGTGAAACTGCTATTTGATTGCTGGACCCGAAAAATCCGTTTTTGGAGACTGCTTCTAGTTTGCGGGACCGAGATATGTAATTGGACGAGGCATGGGTAGTGGCAATGGACGTTACTAAGATATGGAACGAATATCGGAATATGGATGTGTATGGATTCTGGATAGTTATCTCCTATACACACATCTATTTATTCACTCACACCTTACATTATATAATCTCTAACATCCCCTTTACTTAAGGAAAGAAGGCGACTTCACGTCGCCGGGATAGTTATCGGATCGCGTGGTGGCGGAACGAGGAGCAGATGAACAACACAAAGACTTTTTTTTTTCAGAAGCACATATATTCTCGATAAACTTCACAAACTTTCGGCCCGGGGCGGAACTTGCTTGCTTCAGGCCCCAGACCGACCACACCCGCTACTCGTCGCGGTCGGAACTCGACTGACTTGGCCACCGGGCGCCCTTAATCGGTGACACAAAGCAAATAGTGATCTATAGAATTAATGGCGCACCAACGACAGACAGCCATGTACATAACTACCACACATATACTATAAGAAATCTCCACTTTGTACTTGTACTTGTAGTACTTGTATACCTTAGTATTGTATTGTTTCAACAAGCTCTGCCTTTTAGCTTATAAGACACTGTACAGAACTGCGCCTAGCTATTTGACAGATATCTGATCAATCGATCAAAGATAAGTACCCGGTAATTGCGGACACTCAGAACAGTCAGAGTAGATAAATGTACCCTGCAGCTGACGAGAGGTAGTCCTATCACGGTTTTTATCAATCGTGCTTTCAGTTTCGCGGCACGAACGACCTGAAACTTACTGACGGAAAGTATAAGAGAGCTGAAAACGGAGGCATCCTTCAGAGACAGACTCAAGACCCATCTTGGGATCCAAAGAAGTGCTTTTGCAATGACTGTTAGGTCATAAAAAAGGGACTCTTTAAATGTTTTTTTTTTTAAATATTATTTTTATTAACTGTTTGTTTTGTTGCAGTCTGGTTGGGGGCTGGGAGCAAGAAGCGCCTTGCTCTGTTGCTTGGTCCACGCAAGCGATGTCTTTTGCAGCAGTGGACAGTGGAGGTGGTTGGCAGAACAGCTGGCCACGGCCCTGGCTTCGTGTGATCCATCGGACTTGCTCGCTCATCAGCATTTAGTTCTCGGACTTGCAAAAACGGCTTGCGTACTACGCAGCGTAAGTACCATAGTCATTATTATTACGTAGTATAATATACTAGCTGATCCTGCAAAACTTCATACCGCCTCAGAATCGGGTATAGCTCAGTGGTTAAGACGTTTGCTTTTCGTTTGGCTTGGAAATTGACAAAAAAAACTGAAAATAAAAAATAAATAAAATTTAATCGATTTCTAAGCTCTAAATACGGTTGTTGGCTGTTTAACAAATTCACACCAACCCCCGGTTGGTGTGAATTTCACTGTCACCCGTAAAATGCCAGTCATATCCTATTAATCAAAATTGGTGGTAGACGAAAGTCTTACTGTGAAGACCACCCATTCATAGTAAATTCCTGTAATAATAAAATGATGCTTGAATGTCGGGCTGTAGTCTATGACGTTGGCGGATCAACACTCCATATGCAGCGCTTAGCCATATGCAGCATGGTAAGCTTCAAGAAGACAATTGCCTTACGCATTTCTTCAATCCATATAACTTTGTGTCTTATGTTTGGCAATGCATTACTAGCCAAGGAGTATAGCTTTCAGATGGGTGTTGGTTCGAGGCAATCTGTGACGACTTCGCCATGCATCATTCAGGGCAATATCTACTTGTTTACAATGGGCTGATCGACCAGCTGAGAAGCAAAGTGCTAAATTTGAGGTACGAAGAAGGTTGGAAGGCTTTGCGTTTTGCTGCCAGAGCTTGAGTCCTCTCAGTTTCAAGACCGGATGTAAGAGGTTAAAGGTTACCGTTTTTGCTCATCGCAATGTTTATGTTATTTCAGGAGAACCAGGATACATCTTTGCTGACTACATCTCTCACTTCTACGTTTGCGCCTCTACGTGTGGCCGCTCTGCGCGCCGCCATCTTGCATCTGTCCAGCAGCTTAGAGAGCTCTGCCGGCAGTCGAGAGATAAACAAGCAGTCGTTCAACGGACAACTGGCAGGAAACCTTATCCCAGCTATTCTGCCACATCTGACATCACATGCAAAGTAATTGTATTTGCTACATTCAATTGTTTTTGGTGGATTTTTAGAATATATTTAAATGTTCTAATATTTATAAATCCTCGAAGATACATACCAATTTTCAATATTTGATACACACATCCAAATTCACAGCAAACATCATCATGTATGACATTTAGTTTGAGATGTAAAATATCATTTAGTTTACATATTTCTAGGATATCTTACTATGAGCAGTCTCTGTGTTGGTCTGCTCTGTTCTCGCTGGTCGACTGTGGCAGCACCGATTTGCTGAAGACACCCCAGGACTTGCTGCTGACCAACCACAGCCACTTCTGCTATGAACTAATACTTAGAGTGAGTACAATATGTATACATAAAAATACAGGTTCCATACGTTTGCGGCTGGTAATCTTAGAAAGTAATCAACGGATTAACTAAAAATTTTCACAGGATATTGCATTTTGTCTGAATACTGTTGTTGCATACTTTTTGTATTGAATGATAGTTATACACTTTTTACTAACACTGGTGTGAATTTGATTCTTCTAAATTTCCAATCAAAACTTATTAATTAAAATTGGTGATAGACAAAACTCGTCTCGTGTACACCACCCATCTACAGTGAATTCTTGTAATAAATGAATGATGCATGAATGTCGGGCTGTAGTGTATGATATTGGCAGATCAACACTCCATATGTAAAATGGTCAGCACCATATAATCGACAGATGAAATTTCTGCATCACTATCACCACTGCGGATATTCACCTGTATGTGTTTACATAAAAAAAAACAGTGGCTAGTACATGACATCTAATGGATAGTTCTTTAAGGTTACTTTATTGATGTTGTATAAATTTAAATATATTTATTTTTGTGATAAAAACAACATTTCGGGGTCCGTTTTCGACTGTGTGGACTTTTTTGTTTCATGTGATTTTGTAATTTTTTTCAGGGAGTTTGCCGTGCAATGTACGAGAGAAGTGTCTCCTACAAGTATGACGACAAAACTTCTCTGCTGAAGACCATGACCTCTCAGCCAGAGTTGGCTCGACAGCTGCTACCTTTGCTACTGGTTCAAACATATGCGGGTGATTCACTATTCAATTCAATTAATTTATTCCACTTTTAAAAAAAATACAATTTGGTTATTTCCTTTGTAACAATTTAAAGTCAACTAAAAAATTATTAAATTATTAAAAAAACATTAACGTGAGGTCGTCTTCTCTCTTAGTAAAGGGGTACTAAGAGAGAAGACGACCTCACGCCGCCGGGATCATTATTAGGACACGTGGTGGACAGATAAAAAGCAGATGAGCAACACAAAGACTTTTTCAGAAGCACATATATTTTAGATAAACTCTACAAACTTTTGGCCCCAGACTGATTACAACTTCGCTACTGGTCGACGGACGGTACACAACTGAATACTGGCCACCGGGCGCCTGTGGTCGGTGACACCCAGCGCCGCAAGTGGCGATCTACAGAATTAGTCCTGCCAACGGCCTGTTAAATAATTACGAAATACAGCGACACATGCGTGTCTGACAAGCCTTTTATACTATTTACTATCAAAATATTTAGTGGAATTTTAAAGCAGCTTTTCTGAAGCATTTATATCTTAGGAAAATATTGAAAAACCCGGCTTGATTGAAACTGGTTTTTGTATTCAAGTCAGCGAAAGAATGTGAAAGTGCACACTCAATTGTCCTCTAAGTGAAAAATTATGATGACTTACCATTAATTATTTGGATGCGCTTTTGTTTTTTTTGTATTTGTTTATTATTTAAATTTTATAAAGAATAATAATAAAAATCCGGAGGATATAAAAATGTAAAATTTATTTTTGTGGATAAAAAAAAGTGTTTTTTTGTGATGATTTTTACCAAAAAAAAACCGTGAAGTAACGGCACTGCTCAGAATTCTGTTGTTTTCCAAAATACAGTCGTATCCATATAATTTTATCCGGGATATATTGGGATACAATGAGTTGAGGGCAACAAAATATGTGTTTGGGGATGAGGCATGGACAGCGGCATCTGACAGAATAGAATAGAATAGAAGTGATTTGTGGTGACCATACATTCCGGATATAGAATGGGGATGATACTATTGCAAATCAAAAAAAAAAAAAATCTTATGAATATTTTTTGTTGTATTTCAGGTGATGGTCTACCGGCGGATGGCGCTCTAGAACCGGAACAACTGCTTGCTCGTCTTCAGACAGCAGCATGCTTGCAAACTGCCGCTTTGGGCTCGCGTCCGTCAGCCGCCAGATCCCTCGCCAGAGCGCTCGCCAGCGTCTTGGCCGCTTTTCTTCCGCCTGCAGCAGCTCTCAGTCGAGCCGCTCAAGGACTACTGGACTGCTGTAAAGCGGCTTGCGACAAGCAGCGAGGAATCAATCTGATGCCGTTCTACGTGGAAATGATGGCGGAGATCGTCAACAAGGTATGCCACATTCAGCATCATCAGATATATCCGTTCACTGTTTGAATTTTACTAAGATCTGTCGGTCGTTTTTTTTATACATACTTTTAACATTCGGCACCAACCTGCAAGGGCTGACTCTGACTGACACTCCGGCAGTCGTCACAGCCCAGCACCGAAATTAATATTGTGGCCATTCCATTCTATGAAACTATGGCACGCCATAGTTCCATAGAACTATGACAGGACTTGTCAAACAAACAAAATGGCAACGCAACACCACGTCGTCTATATAATTTTCCTTTTAAAAAGATTTATTTAATTACCTTGTTTTTAGTATAAGCATATTTATGTAGGTTAAGTTCTCTATTAAAAAACTGCAGTTTCGAATAACTCATAGCCTGCGCAGTCGAAATTATATTGAATTAAAAAATAAACAATAATCACAAACAAAAACCTATTATAAAAAATAATGTTTTTAGATTAGATTTTTTTATAATTACTCATAAGATAAGTTCTCTATTAGGAGACTGCAATTTTGAATAACTCATAGGCTGCGCAGTCGAAACTGCAGTCTCCTAATAGAGAACTTATCTTACGTGATCCATATAAAAACAAGGTAAATAAATAAATATTTATAATTTACTATGGATATCAAAGTGAATGCTGAAAAAAATGCTTTTTGACACCAGCCTGAAAGGACTGTTTTGAGTTGGTATTAGTATGAAACAGGAAACACAGATACTGGAAAAGCATTCCGAGAGCTGTGGTGTGTTGTTCTGCAAAACATCAATGACATTATTCTATGGATTGTATATTATATATTGATGCATTTTAAATTTGTAAATTTTAAAAATTCTAAATTATTTTTTCAGGTCTTTGAAACGTCAATCGAGCAGTCCCAACTTCCGATTCTAAGCGGCTGGCTTTTCGACGTACTCGGGCATCTCTTTGAGGGCAAAATTCCCAACAGCCTAATACCCTTCGTGCTTCTCAGCCTCGTGACTTGCTCCAGCGGCTCCGCACCGATCAGATCAATGTCTCCAAGTGTCTTCCATACGCTGAAGACAGGATTCTCCATCAACCAAACAACCAAAGAAAACCGCCACTCCTATCAGTCCGACTGCAGCGTTTTAGTCGGTATCAACGCGCCAAATAAAAATAATTTGAAGTTATGTTTCTCGGATAGAAGGCTGCTCTGCTTGGGCGCCGTGCATTCCGGATACACCAACGTTCAGATAGACAAGTTGAAGGGTATCTGCGTCGGGAATGAAATGCTAGATGATTTGAATGCGTGCTTAGAAGGGTTGTAGTTTTAAAAAATAATCTGTAAACTGTAGCTGCCTTGATATTGTGGCTTTTGGGTTTAGCCGTGTGTGGCGAACTTCCTTCAACCAATATTTGGACCGCCATTGCAGGACGATCACAGTTCGACATGACGTTCGTAGAGGTACAATTCTTAGAACATACCTACCGTATTCTTAGAACATACCTTCGATTCTCCGGAATGAAACTTGAGTATGTAGTTGCCATGGAGATGTAAATCAATAACGCTCGTAAAAAAGATAATCTGAATAAACCAACTCAAAACTAAATAAATCATCAATCTTGAAGAAGATCCCTGAAATGGCGGTCGAAATATTGGTTGAAGGAAGTTCGCCACACACGGCTAAACTCAAAAGCAACAATATCAAATCTGGCCGTGAAAACCTAAGTATTGTAGCTGCCTTGTCTTGAAGCTCCTCTGACTCTTGTCATACTAGAAGTTATGTACTGTGCACAGCTGCTTGTAAAATTTTAAATTTTTAAGGAAGTATACAGTACGCTTGAAACTGTTTTTTTTCTTCTCTTAAAAGAAGTTAATACAAGTTAAACACTATTTTTTTAATCTTCCTTTTCATTGTTAATACGATTATCATTCAAAATAAATGTTGCATTTTTTGTTTCTGAAAATTAAATCCTATAATTTTAAATTAATTGTTTTTATAAATAAACAGAAGAAATTAAAACTTTTTTCTCTTACAATTAATATGTCATTAAAATATAAAATTTAGGTTTGAATCACACTATCCTGTATCAGCATTATTTGTGTTAGGAATCTTACACTTCAAATTATTGTGCATAGGTTTTTCACTGCACATTTGTTATTCGTGGCTTTTGGGTTGTGTGAGGCGCCCTCTAAATTACTGCATTGTAGAATGCACTAGAATTAATCCATAATTACCTTCGATTATTATTGCTCGCAGAAAAAAAAATTAAAGCTTGAAAATAAAATAAATAAGTTTTGTATCAACTAATTTCCCACTTTCTTTCGTAGTTAAACACGGTTCCGCAGCATTTCGATCCCAGACAATTCGTTCAATGACTCATCGGTAATGACGTGGGGCGCACTGGACGTCTGGTGCACTGGATGTCTCGGTAACCTAACATAACCTAAGATATTCCGTTAACGAGACCTATGGATCTCTGGACTCTATGATCACTGGACAAATCCTTATGTTAGGTTAGGTTAGCAAGACATCCAGTTCACCAAATGTCCCGTGATAATGGTTGTTATTATTTAATGCATAGGTTTTTATAATTTTGAATTATTATCTCATAAAAAACATATTTAAAAACAATCTGCAGTTGATACATTCAGTGTATTAAATATTTTATTATTTTTGTCCCCATAACCGTTCCATATCTGTTCATATGATCACCACGAATTGCTGCAATACAGTTCTGTCAGCTGACATCGTCCTATGACATCTCTACACCTAAATGTCCACCTCGGAACATGAACGATTCCCGAAAACCCCCTGGGAGAGAGCCTGGGAACTTTGAGACAACTGCTGTAGTATCCAGTGCATATTTAGGTGCTTATAAATCAGCATTTTTAAGAAGATCGCATTTGTAATATACCTTGTTTTTAAAATTAAGTTTTTTTTTATTTGCGAAACTTTATATATAGTGCGTTTTTTTAGGTGCACGAAAAGTTGTCTATGGTTTGACAGTTGACAATGTCAAATTGTCTTGACATTTCTGTTCAGTAAGGTTTGGCAATTAATCATGAATCGCTTAACGCCAGAACAACGCTTTTAAATTGTGGAAATTTACTAAGAAAAAAATAATTTACTATTATTAATATTTTTGTTTTGTTTTATAGATATTTTTTAAAATAAACATTTCGCATTTCACCAAATTAAATGTGAAATAAAAATAAATATTTTTAATTTTTATGATTAAATTATCTACAAGATAACAATATAAAAATATATAGTTATATTTATGTAGTTTATAAGTACCTACACGAATCTGTTAGATATATTAAATAAATGCCTTTACTATGTAAAATAGTTTAATTGATACGATTAAATATAAATCATATGTAATTTAATAATGCTACTCTTTATGTGTATTTTCTGATCAATATGTATCTTTGATTAGTTTCTGCTTAATATGTATCTTTGATTATTTTTTGTTTAATATGTATCTGTAATTATTTTCTGTTTAATAGGTATCTTTGATTATTTTCTGATTAATATGTATCTTTGATTTTTTTGTGATTAAAATGTATCTTTGATTATTTTCCGTTTAATATGTATCTTTGATTATTTTCTGTTTAATATGTATCCTTGATTATTTTTGTTAGTGAAATATAAAATGTATTTTAAAATTATATTGAATTAAAAAAATAAATGATAATTACAAAGAAAAATCTATTATATTAATAAAAATAATATTTTTAGATTTTTTTATGATTACTCTTATATAATGGAAAAGAAAAGTATTGGAGTGGCGCCCGAGAACTGGTAAACGAAGTATTGGCCGACCCCCTGCAAGATTGACTGACGAAATAAGAAGAATAGAGAAAGTGGAGCGGGAGGTAGAGGATCGAAGAGGATAGAGATTCAGGCTTACGTTCAACACAAGGCAATGTCGCTCCTAAATAGCCTACCAGCACACCTCGATCCTTTTCTTACATCCTTTTCCTCTTTTGTCGATGGTATTGTTCTACTTGATCTCTGTGATCCTTGACACGTGTCATCTTCTTATTCTTTTATGTTATTTTTATTTTTTATTATTTTCTCTATTTATTGTACATTTATGTATACTTTATGTTTCTAAATATTTGTAAAAAAAATTGGAATTTCGGTTCTGTATACAAATAAATAAATAAATAACACTGGACGGATACAGGCTGATGATGATGATATATTTAAAAAAAAAATTAAATTCATTAAAGCAAATGATAGTCGCCCCTACGATTAGTCTAAGTTTGTACATCGAATATGATTGTATGAATTGTTTGCGTAACTAAGGTGACTAAAAATCAACAAACGACAGTTTTTCGAACTTTACTACTGGATTTTTTTCATCATAAAAAACGGTTAGATTCACATGTAAACTGGTTTGAATGATACAAAAACCTTCTCGAGGTCGCAATTAATGTACTCGTATTTATAGAGCATCCTTATTCATACTATAATGTAATCAAGAAACGAATACTCGAGAAAACGACGTAGTTTTTTATGAACAATTTCAAAAATATATTCCAAATTCCATATTACAAATAATATTTTTAGATGACATATTCAGGATGCATATTAATATATTTTTAATCTAACGTACCCTGAAATATAATAAACCGGATTGCCTAAAAACATAAACCAGTAACCAATTATTCATAATGAAATTTTCACTATGTGGACTTACCTTGCTCCGATAATACTCGCATTCGGTGGACCAAGGACGTTTGATACCTGGACTCTGGAGTCAATATTGTAGTTGTATATAGTGTACAAAAACACTTAGAAAACTCACATATTTCGTTCGTTTACACACTTCGAAAGTATGCTATTATACCAAAAATTTGTTTGAAAAAAATACAAAAAACACATAACTATCACTACACAGTAACTATCACTAATTCACATAGAAACTGTCACCAATTCACACAGAAATTATCATTTATTCTCACAGAAATGATCACTAATTCACACAGAAATTATCAGTAATTCATATGTTTCACATCCAATCGATTATTATTGGAAATCAAATGATTGTAACGCTTTTAGTTAATCTATTAATTATCAGATGTTATTTTATTACTGGTCTACATTAAAATTACATTGTTTCTTTTTTCAAAAGTTCCTTTTTTAAATAATATACCTAACCAAATAAATGCTTGATTATAGGTATTTTTTTTATCATTATTGAAAAAAAAAAATGTTCACCACAATATTACATGTAACACACTATTTTAAAACAGAAGCCTTTGAGATGTGGTCTTATAGAATAATTGTCGGAATTTCCTGGAGAGACCATGTCACGAACAATGAGTTTCTCAGCATAATTAAAAAAGATTGGCACCTAGTAAGAACCATCTCAAAGAGACAATCGGTCACATCATGCGCCACGATGGTCTTCTTCACGACATTATGGTACGGATGGTTGAGGGTAGAAATTGCAGAGAGCGTCCTAGACGGGAGTATTTGCAGCAAGTGTTCGAGGACATGAGTTGTAGCTCTTATGCTGAGCTAAAGAGGATTGCAGAGGATCGAAAAGAGTGGAGATAGAGGTGCAAGATTTTGTTGCTGCAAACCATCAGTTAGATTTCAAATAGACCTCAGTCTGAGGCTGCGAAGCTAGTATACGTTAGTATAATATATATATATAAGAATAATGTTCACATTATTCATTAGTAATATAATAGGCAGCAATATGTTGAACGTCATGGACTAGTTTAAACAATTTGCAGTGGTTCTGCATTAAATAACATTTATTTATCATAATTCATTACTAAAAATATACTAGGGCGGTCCGATAAGTACTTAGGCTTAATCCACGGGATTGATACTACGAAGAAGAATACAATCTTACTGCGTTCTCTAAATTTGAATTATTTTATTTACCTAATACCTACACTTAAATTTATTAAATAATGTTTGATTGTTAAAAGATTTTCTTTTTACTTTGACTTGAAATCCTTTGGTTCGTAAAGAAAAATAAAAGTTTATGAACACTTTTAATACTTTCAAAGTGCATTTAATTTTTTTTTTATTAACTGTTTTAAGTGCTTTTTCAATGATGTTTATTTTCTGCGGTTCATTTTCAGTATAAACATTTAAAAACCGCTTCTATTGAAAGTATGTATTGCCATGAAATGGATGAAAAAAAATAGTAATGCGATCTGTGCAATTAAAACTGTAATTTGTGGTGTTTCACATTTATTGTGTGCCAGCTGGCGTGGCTTAAAAGAACGTTGGGAGGTCTTTGAATTCAAATCTGAACGAAAAACTTTAACAAATTAAGGTACCAATACGTATTTAGCTAACCATTCGATCTCCTTAAAATGTCAATGAACAACGGTCTGAATATAGCTTAAATACTTCATCGGGCTTAAAGCACAACAATAAAAGCCAACAGTATGATAGGAAAATTCTTGGAAAAACTAAAATGTAAAGGATTGTTTGGTTTAGTGAGAAATTATAAGCGGACCCGTCAGCATTTCGTCATACATACAATTGGTCAAGAGACGAAAGTAAAATTGTATGGTACTTATGCTTTGATATCAGCTTGATATAACTCTTGCAGGCTGGTGCCGAAAACCTTGATATGCGATCTTATGTCTCTTATTTTTGTTCGCTTGTCAGATACGCTTGTGTCGCCAATGGTTGTTTAGGTCCTGTCATCGGTGCGCCGTTAGATCTGTAAATGGCTGTCTGTCATTGGCGCCTCATTAGTTCTCTAAATCGCCACTGGATGAATTTTGGTTTTGGGTGTCACCGAGTACGGGCGCCCGGTAGTCAGTAATCAGTTGTTCGCCGATTGCGACCAGTAGCGAGTGTGATCGGTTTGGGGCCTGTAGCAAGCAAGTTCCGCCCCGGGCGAAAGTTTGTCAAGTTTATCGAAAATATATGTGCTTCTGAAAAAGTCTTTGTGTTGCTCATCTGCTCCTCATCCGTCCACCACGTGTCCTAATAACGATCCCAGCGAGAAACGAGCTTTTTCTGCAGGCCACCGTTCTCTTTCAAGATTTACAGCCGTATAAAAAAAGAAGTACAAAAATATAATATATATTAATAAAAAATATATCTCGAGTTGAGATCATCTGACTTAATAAGCGGTGCTTATTCTTCACTGGCAGTACTGCAATCTAAACATCATTTATAACAATAGTCTGCGACACCTTTGGACCGAAATACAAAGGTTACAATTACACCTATTAAAGTTTCCGCAGCACTCGTTAGCTACAATATTAATATTGTAATATGCGAAACATCTAACACAGCAGGCATAAAACAATGGCCACTGGAATATCATGTAAATTTGTGAAATATCTATAGCAAGGTTGAATGTGTAACGAGAGCTTCATTCAAAAACAATAAGTGTCAATTTCCATGTCGATTTCCATCAAGATCCATGTTTGGAGTGTCTATATAAGATAGAATACGAAACGAGGATATCCGAAGACGAACTCAAATAGTCGGAGGCTCATATCAAGAATCAACTTCCCGAGGAATAACTAAGCCTTTCTTTCCCTCTATCGAACACATTAACGTGGAAAAAGACGAACTCCGTGGACTTACATCTCACGCAAGCGTTTATCGGACACGGAATTTTCAGCGAATTCCTACAAAGATTTGGCCTATCGTCTTGCGACGCATGTCTATGTGATCCAGGCATAATACAGACTGTGCCACACACTCTCATGGGTGCATCATCCATGAGAATAAGAGATGCATTCTGTGTTGTTGTCTGAAAGTCTCTGCATTTTTTGGGATGATTTTCCTGCACTGACGGTTCCTTGCTGTTAAACTTCATCAAGAAAATCGTCGAGGCTACGCGTGCGGTTAACGAGGCTGACATGGAATAGGCTCCTAAGTTCTTCAACTATTTGTCAGACGCATAATCTAACCTTGTGTGTAACTTGCAGGGTGTAACATTAAACTATATTATTTTTTCTACATTTTTTTAAGAAAATAAAAAGTAGTGGAGGCTACCCAACGAATAGGCACAATCAAGTGGCAATGAGCAGGACACGTTTGTCAAATAGATTACGGTCAATGGGGAGATAAGTGTTGGAGTCGCGCCCATGAACTTGCAAACGAAGCGTTGGCAGACTCCCTGCAAGATGGACAGACGGCATAAGAAGAATAGCTGGAGTGGCCTGGATGCGGAAGATCGAAGAGAATGGAGACCCATGCGGGAGGCATACGTTCAACAGTGGAACGACACAGGCTGATGATGATGATGAAGTGTCAATTTTAGAAAAATTTAAGTAGTTCGAATCGATCAAAATCTTGCATCTAAAAAACTGGTCATTAAAGAATGTTTTTTTAGTACAAATATATTATATTCATAATTCATACTAGAGATGTTAAAAAAAAGGTGGCTTGTTTTTTTTTTGAAAACTATTTTATATTCATTAATTTATATTTTATCCTCTTCAAAGCTATCTCTCTCTGATATATGTAATACACTTATGACAGATCTTCTACCAATCCGTGAAGCATTAGAGATTTATTTTGGTATCTCACTCTTCTTGAAGGGTGATATTCTGATATGCAAGCAATTGCTACTTTTTTGTTGTTCTTCTCGTATAGTCTAACCATGTGTACATTCGTAATTTACAGGGTTAACTGAAGAAAGTTTTTCTTCTTTCAAATACACTTTCAATACTTTTAGTTATCAATTATCAATCTCGAATAATGTCAAGTATTACGAGTCAACTAAGTATAAAGCCGGTCTCGCTTCCAAAAAACTAGGTGTATTATATAGATCACGACGGTATTTCAACGATAAACAACTTCTTCTATATAAAGGACAAATCCGACCTATCCTTGAATACGGCAGTCACCTTTGCATCGGAGCCCCAAAATACCTTCTAAACTTAATTGACTCAGTTCAAAGAAGAGCAATTCGTTTGATAAACAATGACACTCTTACGTCTCTAACCTGCAATCAATGGAACACAGGCGTAAGATTGGTTCTCTTAGTCTTTTCTACCGTTATTACCACGTCGCTGCTCTTCGGAACTTAAAGAACTAATTCCTTCTGCACCCACTCACAACCGACAAATTCGTCTTGCCGGACATCCATACACGGTTAATATATGTCGACCAAGAACTGGCAGCTTCCAAAGTTCCTTCCTTAATGCCACCGGTAAGCTATGGAACGCTCTTCCAGCATCTGTGTTTCCTCCTTCCTACAATCTGGATCTCTTCATGAAACAGATACATAAACACTTGCAATCTCCCCAACCCACACACAAACACGAACACAACACACGTTTCCAGCATCCAGCGTCCATTCTCCCTGGCTGAACGTCATAGCGTGCACTGGTCTTGACCGGGTGTGATCTCCTGCATGCGCTTACATAAAAAAACACAATTTGCATACGAGAAAATTTAAAATTTTCACATATTTTAAATATTAAAATTATCTTCATTATCAACTGTTGACTTTATTTTGTAAATCATTACGTAAAAAGCGTCAAAAAGGTGTCTAAATGTACGTAAAAGTATATACTTTGGATTCCTAAATGTCGGCTCTTCAAAATGCCATGACCTTGCGAGTTGTAAGGCTATCCTTAATCTGCGAATCTCTCCGTCGCTAATCTCTCCATAACTTTTATCACCAGAGTAAACAACGCCATTTGTTTTCATTATAAGCAACGCCATTGTATCATTTTACTTCAACGCGTCTTTAATTGCCGGCCGAATGGACAGAGTCGGGAGAAAATTTGCTGGACCGGAAAGTTTTTCAATTTATATACACGAAAGTGTCCACCGGAAAGGTTGCTGTATCGCATTAGCGACCCAAAGGTCACGGTTTCAAATCCTGCGTAGATTTCAAAACAAATTAATAATATTTCAACCAAATATCAGTTTTTTTTATTTTAACACATACAGGAGAATATCGGACAGATAGTGATAGTATTCGAAGACATGAATTGTAGTGCTTATGCTGAGCTGAAAAGGGTTGCGGAGGACCGAGAAGAATGGATATCGAGATGCAAGATTCTGTTGCTGCAAACCAATCCACCGGATTGATACTAAGAAGAAGAAGTGATAATAATTCTGAAGTCTCATCTGTGGAATTCTATGACGCTTACCATGATGCATTTGGCTGAGCGCTGCATGTGGAGTGTTGATCCACCAACGTCATAGACTATAGCCCGAGAATCACGCATCATCCTTATTATTACAGGAATTTACTATGAATGGGTGGTCTTCACGGGACGACTTTCGTGTACCACTAATTTTAATTAATAGGCTATGACAGGCATTTTACGGGTGAGGGATCAAATTCACACCAACCGGGGATATTTTAGAGCTCAGAAAACGATTAAAAATCCTTTTTTTTTAATCTGCATCGGGGATCGAACCTACGACCTTTGGCTTGCAAAGCAAGCGCTTTAGCCATTGAGCTGTACCCGCCGGCAAATTGAAAATCTATTATTGTATTTCTACACGAAAACATCTACTTAACGTTTTTCAAAAACGATAAAGTCTTAACTTCTTCTTCGTAGTATCAATCCGGTGGAATGGTTTGCAGCAACAGAATCTTGCATCTCGATCTCCATTCCTCTCGGTCCGCCGCAACCCTTTTCAGCTCAGCATAAGCGCTACAGTTCATGTCCTCGAATACTTGCTGCAAATACTCCCGTCTAGGGCGCCGTTCTGCAGTAATGTTCGAACATTCCAGGTGGCATATCTTGTTGGCTGAAGGTTTTTCTTATTTGTCTTGGTTGTTTTGTCTCGAGCAGTCCCCACCCGGAGATCCGATTGGGGGACTATTTTATCTCCGGAAAATTATACTTGAGATGCAATCATTTTTTGCTGATACGTGGGATGTCTTTAAGACCTTTAATGTGGTATTTTCCCCTTTATTTCCACATCCTAATGCCGTTGACAGTTAATGTCAGTTATAGCCTATTAATTAAAATTGGTGGTAGATGAAAGTCGTCCCGTGAAGACCACCCATTCATAGTAAATTCCTGTAATAATAAAGGATGATTTGTGAATCTCGGGCTGTAGTCTATGACGTTGGCGGATCAACACTCCACATGCAGCGTTTAGCCACCATGGTAAGCGTCATAGAATTCCACAAATGAGACTTCATAATTACTATCACCATCTGTCAGTATTCTCCTCTATGTGTTTACAAAAAAAAAACAATAGCGTAAAATGAATGTCTCGCATATAGTCCTGTTTTACTAAAATACTTGTATGTAAAGCCAGCAATTGGGTTAGTAATTAGGCCACAGCTCCGTTTGCTGAAGCCAATTGTCAGTGATTAGCCATGGTCAGTTGGTCTAATGTTCCGTGCATGCGGAGTTTACTTGTAATAACAAGTGTAAAGGTACTCTGGAGTCCATTATCTCCACAGCAATGAGGCAATGTCATGCGACACTTGATAATACACCTAGCATGAAAGTAAAATGTTCGCATAGCATGCCAAATGTCGCTGGTTCAATCTCAGATGAAGCATTAAGTAATAGGAATTCTTACTTTACTTATTTTAAAATCTATTAAATAAGGTAGATAAATATATCGGAATGTGTCAGTGTGCGTTGTGTGTCGTGTGATCAGGAAGGAAAAAGTTGACGATAGAGGATGTGAATCTTCTTCACCGGATTCGGAACTTGAAGGTAAAAAAATAATACTGAATATTGTCACGGGCAATTTCATTTCAAGGTAAGTTTTAATTTACATTTGTTCGATATAAAAAAAATTGATACAAATTGGTTGAGTTTATTAAAACACAAGAAAAATATTGAAAAAAAACTTGAAGAAAGTTTTGGCATTAATTTGACAGCGGGGCGCGGAGTTACGTCGGTAGTTTTGACAGCAAATGATCGGACAGTGGTCGCGCACAGTAGACTAGCGAGTGGTTTAGCGTAGGTCGGAGAGTGCTGTGACAAGACTGATCCAATGTGGTTCTCCTCCTTATATAGCGCCCGCTCACTCACAAAATGTAACGTCTTCTTGTGATTGGTCGACATCTATGGAACATATAAGACAAACATCAATAGCAAGTCATAGATAGAAAGTGAAGTTAAGTAAATGTTTTAAAGACAATACTATTAGTTAACTTTTAAACTTGTAGGTCTAAACCCCTTCTTTAACTCCTATGAGCTCCACTCATCCACCTCCTTACAATACTATATATATTTTCCTATTGCGATTATACTTTAGAAGCACATTGATGTATATTTTTGATAAACTTGACAAACATTCGGTCCGGGTGGAGTTACATACTTTCAGGCGCCGGACCGATCCCAACACGCTAGTTGTCGCGGTCGGAACTCAACTCGCTACTCGCCACTAAGCGCTAGTAGTGGGAGACAGCCCAGCGCCGCAAGTGGCGATCTAGGAGAATTAAACCTGTCTAATAATCAATATGGCGACACATGCGTATCCGACGAGCGAACAAAAATACGAGATGAAAGATTGTATATCGAGGCTTTTCATCACCAGCCTGCAAGGGCTATATCAAACTGATATCAATATCTACAGTATTTAATAAGTATTTATCTATTTAATATTTGAAATAGATCACAAAATGAATTGTTAATATATAAATAATAATCTAACAACTATTTATTCTCTATATAAAATATATTATAAATATACTTAGTTATTGTGAAACTGATTCGTTACATGCCTGTTAATCAAAATTGGTTAAAACTAAAAAATAATCCTGAAAAACACCCAAGAAAATGATTCGAGTAAAGTGTCTTACTAAAATATCTGAACCCAGCTTAAACTCAAGACTGGTACGATATATTTTAGAGGCAACACTCATGGTGGAAGTGCATTCCATCATCCACTTAAAATATTAAGGTTGTTTTATCAAATAAGTTACTCATTGGTTCTTTGAAATATAACGTGTTAATTGATTCAGATTGCAATTAAGATGAAACACTCATTCTGTGAGAGTATTCCAGCATCTAATTGTGGAAATACGATAATATATTATATTATTAATTTTACGAATACTTCTAATTCATTCAGTGGGACTTGCGACCATCTTAGTTTTCTGACGTATTATTACCAGTATATGATATATTTTATAGTACTCATACAACATGTTTTGGATATAAATCTTTTTTAAGCACCACCTTAAAACACCACATTATGAAATCATTTGAACATGATATTGTGGCTTTTGGGTGTAGCCGTGTGTAGCGGATCACTATTTTACAATATTTCTACCGCCATTGCATGGGTATTCTTCAGGGTTGATGACCTAAACTGCAATGGCGGTCGAAATATTGGAAAATAGTAATTCTCCACACACGGCTAAGCCCAAAAGCCACAAAGTCAAATCTGGCCGTGAAAACCTAAAAAGTTATTATCGTTTGAATCTGTTGGAAATATCATTGAAGTGTTACCAGACGGCAGAAAAGGGTGTATTTAAAATGAAAACTTGAATATTACGTTACATTGTTGGCAGATTATAATGATATCGTATTATTATTATTATTTAATATTTTTTGTTGCTTTTATTTGACATGGTATAATTTGTACAATACATGATTTTTGAGTAGTTTGAAATTCTATACGTGAAATTATATCCAAATTCAGTGAAGTCTTATCTGTGGATTTTATGAACTCTGCCATCGTGAGTATAACTAAGCTTTTGGTGGTGAAATATTAGTGGAATACATTATGAAACAGACTCGCTGTGAATGGGTGATGTTCACGGGAAGACTTGATTTTAACACCTATTTTGATTGATAGCATAACTTTAGGTATTTTTTGCGCAAGAAATCAGTCTTAAAACTATTGGGCGCATTTATAAAAAATCTTGAAAGAATTTAAGCTTAATTTAATAGGCTATGACTGGAATTTTATAAGTTATTATTATTATTATTATTATTATATTAGTATTTGTATAGCGCTCTTTTATGACCGAATGATCATTCCAAAAGCGCTTCTTTGCCTCTCTGAGTAAAAAGGTGGGTCTTGAGTCTGCTTCTGAAGGATGCCTCCGCTTTGAGCTCTCTTATGCTTTCCGGTAGTGAGTTCCAGGCCATTGGTGCAGCGTAGCTGAAAGCCCGATTACCAAAGACCGTGCTAGGACTACCTCCCGTCAGCTGCAGGGTGCTTCTATTTGCTCTAGCCGATCTGAGTGTCTCTCCACGCGCGCTTATTTCTGAAGGCTTGATAAGTTCTGTCAGATAGCCCGGTGCAGTTCCGTTGAGTGCCTTGTAAGCTAAGAGGCATAATTTATACTGGATTCTAGCCGAAACTCTCAACCAGTTCAGTCGGTGTAGTATTGGAGTAATGTGACAGAATTTGGGCGCGTTGTAGACTAGTCGTGCCGCTGCGTTTTGTAACGACTGCAATCGATTTAATTGTTTGGCTGGCTGGCCTGCGTGCAGTGCGTTGCAGTAGTCCATTTTGGAGACAAAAACGCATTTACCAAACTCTTTGTAGCGTCTCTGGGTAAGCATCTTTTTACCGACCGTATCTGCCGCAGGTTAAAAAATCCAGATTTCACCGTTTTTGTGATATTACCGCTAAGATTGAGGAACTGGTCAATTTCTACTCCCAGCAGCTTGACGCTTGTAGAAGGGATGACATCATTACCACAAATGGCCAAGGGTTGTAAGTCCAATAGATGTTGTCTTCGAGCTGTGGCCACAAAGAGTATTTCCGTCTTTTCCGGATTAAGAGCGAGCCTATTTGCTGACATCCACTGTCCGATCTCCTCTATACAGCCGACCATCCTTTCTTTCATGTTGCCAATTTCCTCGGGTCCACAAGAAGAGTAGAGCTGGCAGTCATCTGCGTAGCATTGTACTTTTATTTCCCATCTCTCAGCAATCTCTTCAATTTCTTTGGTGTATAGAATAAAGAATAATGGGCCGAGAACTGAGCCTTGTGGGACACCACATGATAGAGTAGATGGTCTCGACATTTTATTCTGTAGACAGCTAGCTGGTTTGCTTACGGTTTTCTAGGTATGACTGAAACCAGTCTAGGGCCTTTCCAGATATACCGTAATGTATTCTTAGTTTCCTAAGAAGGATAGCATGGTCTACAGTGTCGAACGCTGCACTCATGTCTATCAAGTTGAGTATCAAATTCAAAACAACAATATTTTATAGAGTTAAGATTTTTTTTTAGTCTCCGTCGGAGAACAAAATCACGGCATTCGGTTTGGTAAGCAAATGCTTATACCACTATACCATACCCGCCTGTAAATTGACATATTCATATTAATATGTTTATAAACCATTTATTTTCATTATTAAATTCATATTAAGTATTTTTTTAAATTAAATTTCCAATTCTAAGAGTACGCCAGTGATTGTTTTACTCGCATTACGTAATGTAAGAAATATATATGTTTTTTTTCATATTGGCTCAAAAAAGCAACTGCATTAAACTATAGTTGATTATTTATTTTCCATCAATTTCCATTAAGTAAACTACTGCAGTGACTCGAGCAGTGGATATCGTACATTTTCGTTCCGGTCTAGAAAGAGTTTTCCACTTTTTATTGGAAAAGTTGTGCGGAATCCCCATTAATCTCACTTTCCAGTGCTTTTCCACCTCGGAGCCATCAGGACGTTCGGATCCACATTTTCCAGACACATATGTGGATGTAATTTGACGTCAAGATCGTCTCTAACGCCATTGAATTATATTTTTTCAGTCGCATATTGAATAATAATATGATGTATTGGTTTTGATTTTGGTTTAAATTATCAACTCAAAGCAGTTGCATAATACAGTAAAACCTCGATATAATAGACTTATCATAAAGGGAATGTCCGTTAAAGCTTCTGGTTTATAAAAATAGCTCAAAATATTTTTTTTTTCAATCAAACTTCAACTACCTACGTATAACTTTTGAATAATTATAAAAATCAATTCTAGAAACTTCCAAGGAACGAAATTAAAACGAATCACTAACTAAACTCAACCGTTCCATCTTATATTACTAGTAAATAATTCCGTTTACTATTCTAAATGCGATATAGTGTAAATATAAATTATAATTGCTAACCTGTAATTATTATCTTGGTATTAATCGTATTATTTATTTTCTTTTTATGTTCGGAATGTTCGTGCCTTATCTAATCATTTCCTAACACGCACAACAATTCCCTTTCTTACAAATTCAATTTGGCAAATAAGTAAAAAAAAATACACTTAATGCGTCCATTTAATTCGAGAACACAACTTAAGCTGCTGTAGAGTTACGTGAAATTGATGGTTCTGGTTTCGATTCCCGACGGAGATCAAAAATAGAAAAAAATATTTTTAATCTATTTCTAAGCTCTATAAATACCTCCAGTTGGTGTGAAGTTGTTTGCTCACACGTAAAACGACAGTCATAGTCTATTAATCAAAATGGGTAATAGACAAAAGTCATCTCGTGAATACCGCCCATTCAAAGTGAATTTCTATCATAATTAGATGATGCGTGAATTTCGGTCTGTAATCCTTAACGTTATTGAATCAACACTCCACAAGCAGCCCTTAGCCATACGTAGCATGTTAAGCGACATAGAATCCACAAAAGAGACTCTAGCTTCACTATTAACATCAACCGGTATTCTTCTGTATGTGTTTATATAAAAAATATACAATATTGACGATTTAAATAAAAACGGAAATATAATATCACTTGAAAATTGAAGTTTCATTTATAAATCATTTTTTTTTACAAATATGCGATTTTTCTGACATTGTAGAGGCATAAAGAGCAACATTGTTGATGCAATTTCGTTTGTTCAGAGGTGGCGCTTAAAAAATGTACTGAAACGAAAGCCATGAAATTCAACATTTTCAGCACGCGGCTGTATAATCGCCCAACTACATTGTGGCCCACTGCAAAGCTCTCTTGCTGCTTTCAGTGGCTTTCAATGGCTTTCAGAGGCTTTCAAGCTGAAAGCTTAGTTTGATTGCGGCCTGAAAAGCTCCAAAATACAATGAATTAATTCGATTCGAGTATAAAAAATGTATACTTTGTACATAATGTTTTCAATCATTATACCATCTTCGCTCTCAAACTAGAACATATAACATTCACGAACTGTTGCTTCAAAGCTCTGTCAGCCACCGTAGTCGTCGCATCCTAAAGGATAGCTCAAACCACCCAACGACACGCGGTAAGCAACGAGCGTTAGTCTACCTACGTTTTAATCCGCATCTAATCATGCTAAAGTTTCGTAATATAACGAGAAATGCGTTTGATGTGTATTCATAAATTATTTAGTAGTTAGTTAACTCTCGTCCGGTCGGTGAAACGGCATGTACCGGTCGGACGGGGAAATCAAGTCTTTATTAAAAATAAATGCGGATTGTGATTCAAAAAAAAAATCTTTTTGTTATTAATCTGCTCTTGTGCCTTTTCTCCACGTGGCCACGTGACGAACTCGCGACTTGTCGTCTTTTTAAAGACATGGGAAGTTACACTAAAATAATATTGAGACGATAAGGTTCTTCATAATCGTAATTTTTCCATATCCGTTCCATATATAGAACATATGATCACCGTAAATTGCCGCCACTTAGTTCAGCTGTCACTGAACATTCAGTCGGGGATATATTTGTACCTAAGGGTCTACTTATGAACGTATATGTTTCCCTACAACCAGAGCAGAAGTCTTAGTACTTGAAAAAGGGGTAGCTGTAGTATCTGAGGCATATTTTTGGGTAATTTGTTAATCTGTTTTTTTTTTCAGGAAATAAGATGATCAGACCGATTCTCCTGATACCTGGACCATTTTTTTCTAAAGGGCGGCTCAGCCTGTTGAGATAGAGTATCGTCACATAATATATTCTGCTTGTACAGAGTTTTACTTAGTGTATTGAAAATATAGATCGGTTGAGTATTCGAACATTGTTTGAATTCCTCGTTAAATATTAATATTTAGTTTGATTGATTATGCTGGCGCACCTGCGTTGTGTCCGAATACCGATTTGTTTTCGAATACCGAATACTTGGTACGTGAAAGTTAAGCAGGAAAAAACTAGTACGTCAAAACATTTTCAAACATATTCAGTTATGCAGCGCGCGGAGAACATTATCAAGCATTTCATTATAAATACTCCAGTCATTGCGTTAACCCCTTCTGGCCAGTGATGATTTATGTTCAAATTATTTTTGAGTAAAAAAATATGTTTAGAAATAAACTGATATAATTCGATTTTACTTTGGAAGTACATCGATTGCCCAGCGGCAGAAAGAGCTGAGATGGGATGAGACGAGAGCATAGGTGCCTGAAAGAGCTTTGTCGCGGCGGTTTGTAATGGCCATATGCTCCAGTTAAGGGAGCAAACATGGAAATGATGATGATGATGTTCAGCAAGCGCCTAAGTAAGGAGAAAATCAATTATTTTCTTTATCTTTTTTGTAAAAAATGTGATTTAAGCATTCTTTATATATGTAATATTATTATAATGATTAGTAGATATTTTTTTTGTATCATACATTTCTTCAATGGAATAAATCATCGTTAAGGTTAAGTTAAGGTGATGCTATTAAAATTCCTATTACTTAAGAAAAACGACTTCACGTCGCCAGGATCGTTGTCAAAACGCACGGTGGAGGGATGAGGAGCAGATGAGCAACAAAAAGATTTTTTTTAGAAGCACATTGACATAAATTTAAGTTAAAAATTGGCAAACTTTCGGTCCGAGGTGGAGCGTATACTTTCACGCCCCGGACGTATCACAACTCGCTACTGGTCACGGTCGGAAGACAACTGCCAACTGGCCACTAAGCGCTCGTAGTAGAAGACAGCCCAGCGCCGCAAGTGATGATCTACATAACTAGTACCTGTTAAATAAACAAAAATGGTGGCACAGGTCCGTGTTTTTTATACACCTTAAATATAGACTTATACCAATACATTTTATGTATGCGTGTCAGACGAACGAAAAAAAAAGAAACGAAAGATCGCATATCGAGGTTTTCAGCACCAGCTTGCAAGGGCTATATAGAGCTAATGTTTTTCTTCTAAAATATATTTTTAAATATTATTAAATAAAAGGTTGTGATTTTAAGGTAAGTTGGGAACAAAACGAGTTAAGTGAACTATTCAGTATATTCATACAACTTTTACGTCTGCTGAAAACACTGAAACACTCAAAATTTGGATGTAAATTCTGAAAATGATGCAATATAACAAATATTTGAAATTTACGGTGCGTTCTGGAATTATATTTTAAAAAATCACGGGCAGAGTGGATAAATGGATAAAATGAAATCGTTTAATTTAATATACATATTTATTATGATGTTATATTATTTAATTTGAAATAAGAATATAATATATAAATAAAATATTACATTTGAATAAGACTACTTCTACAGCTAGACTCGTATCATTTCTACTAGTGTATCAAAACAAATAAAATGTTTTAGATGCCAATTATTACCTTCATGTAACAATTTGCCACTCTTTAACCCTTTCATTACGGCTCGGTGGAATACAAATTATACTGTAAATTATATAACTAGTATTTGAAGCATAAATGTACTTATCTGGTCTATTTTCATATATCACAATGATACTTGTATCCTTTAGCTATCAGATGATGCATAAAGAACTATTCTAAGACAGTAGCAAAACGATATATCACAGCTGCCGATGTCAACGGTAGGGGAATCTTACACGGCATATGTCAGGTACCGATGCGAACAGGTTATTATGTTCCTATAACATGTTTTTTTCAGCACACTCTAAAATAAGTACACTACCTATTTTGAGACATGCAACGATTCATCACTACAAAGTTTCACGTTTATTTTATTTCTAGTACTGAGACGATACAATAATAAAGTAGTTAAAAATTTAATAAAATAATGTTTTGGAATATTTTATTAGCTTTGTAAAGATTGCGAGGGCTTGACTTCGTGAGCAATGAACAGGTAAGAGAGCGGACGAGGCAGCCTACTACAGCATACTTTTTTGACGGGCATTCAAAAGCTCGTATACCGCATGCAAAAATGTAATGACCTCAGTGGCGACTATGTAAAACATAGGTAAAAGTCATAACTCCCAAAAATATGTACGCATTCATGGAATTAAACATATTTTACAAGGGGAAAAATCACTGGGATAATTATTTTATGGATAAACCTCGTAAGTATGTCAAATAGCGAAGGTGGAATTGCCTGGCACATGTCTTTCAAATGCCGCAGGAGAGCATCAACTATGGCTGCTTTTTCTTCAAACTTTTGGGCTCTCACCGTCCTAAAAGGCCGTCGGGAACTATTTATAGAATGTACTCGGTGGAGCTACGTGAGGCAGTTCTGATATGGGACAAGGCGAGGACCAAGGCGACCAGTGATGTACATATGCTTTAGTTGAGGGAGCGACCATAGATGAATGAATAAATGATTTCAAAAAGCCGAGTTAATGTAGATGGTAGAGTCTTATTTCAGAATTCTTATAATAAAAAATACAGTATACATTTTTTTTTATGTAAACACATACAGATACTGGAGAATACCAACAGATGGTGATAGTAATTCTGAAGTCTCATCTGTGGAATTCTATGACGCTTACCATGGTGTAAATGGCTAAACACTGCATGTGGAGTGTTGATTCGACGACGTCATAGACTACAGCCCGAGATTCATGCATCATCCTTAATTATTACAGAAATTAACTACGAATGGGTGATCTTCACGGGACTACTTTCGTCTAGCACCAATTTTAATTAATAGGCTATGACTGAAATTTTATGGGTGATGGATCAAATTTACACCAACCGAGGGTATTTTAGAGCTCAGAAATCGATTAAAAATCCTTTTTTTTTTTAATTTCCATTGGGGATTGAACCCACGACCTTTGGCTCGCAAAGCAAACGCCTTGACCATTAAGCTATGACCACCGGCAAATAAAGTGTAAATAAAAAATAAAGCAATATTGTAAATAATAAAATTAAATTTGTAACTCTTTTAAGCAGTGAGTGAGAAAATTAATAATTGAGTTAAGACGACGACACATAGTTTTTGAAGTGAACAAAGTATCAAGAGTATTCCCTCTTGTGTATTTTCAGGACGTAATACTTCATGATGTACAACGTTTCAGGAGATTGCCTGTGAAAGATGTTGCGATGTCACGTGGGCTGCTTGCTGTCTTACAAGAAATGCGGGTAAGGCTTAAACTGTAAAACAGATACAACATAGACGAAGTATGCAACATGGTATTGCACTATTTAATAAACATTCGCATATATTTTTCATGTCATATCAATTTCATGTTTTTTTTTTTTTTTTTTAAATTCGCTTACCGCACCACTTAAAGATAAGATCTTGTGTGTGGCGTGGGATTCATCTATGTTATTTTACAATTTTATATATTTTTACAGAATTTTACATATACACATTTATACATTTACATGATTTTGATATAATACTAATATTATATAATTAAAAAATTTAAGACACTATATATACAATTAAATCTAAAGTATATATAATTAATAATACATTTTTAGTACGTTTCATTATTTCAATTTGTTATGCAGTGACGTCGGTTCTGTTCGTTAATCTTTTACAGTACTGTTTAACCTTTTCAATCAAATTTTTAATATCACTGATCGCTTTTATTTCCCGAGGAAGATTGTTAAAATTAACTATTCCGTTATATTTGTAACCATTTTTTGCATGTTGTGTGTAAAGTTTTGGTATTAATAAGTTGTACATATACCAAGCAGAATGACAAGTGTGCCAATTTTCAATTCTCCTTTCTTTAATAGTCTGTAATATAGTGTATTTTTGGTATAGTGTATCAACCGTTGGCACTTTGAATTTATTGTATAAGCTTTCTGTTGGGTAGGTGGGAGGCCTTTTCAATATCACTTTGATGATAAGTTTTTGTTCAGTTCTAATGGGGTCCTCCCCAACCAACAATGCCATATTGTAGTTGAGATTGGACAATGGAGTAGTATACCATTTTTAGATCTGCTTTAGTTAAGATGTTTCAGAGTCCAATGAATATATAGATGCATTTGCGTATACGTTTTACTAATTCAGCTGTGTGTTTTTTTCATTTTAAAGTACTGTCAATAAATATTTGATCAACACATATTTCTGACATTCAGTTGAGACCCCCCATCTAATCAAAGCGAACTTCATATCACTAGAATCGTCATCAGGATGCGTGGTAGATGGATAAAACAAAAAACTCGTCGAGAAGCACATTTGATATTTCTTTTACTTAAAAAGGCTGACAAAATTCTGTCTTTCGCCCGGGACATAAGCTAGCTGACTTCAAAGCACCCGGATGAAAACTGACGGCGGTAGCATATTAGCATATATGAAGTAATAAATAAATAATTTATCAAATACATAAATAATTGGCACCTTGTTTTAAGATTAATTGCACTCAGCAAAGTTAAATCACGTGCTCGAAGACCATAGAAGACCACATCTGTTTTTTCACTGTAGTAATGCTGTTAGGAAAGTGCTATTCAAAGCACACTGTATGGAATTATATACCTCAGAACTCTGGTCAAGCTATCCTAAACGAGAGTGGGAGAAGCTCAAAATTGCGTATAATAATTCATATCGCCAACTTATGCAACTCGCTGGATTCTGTAGCGCATCTGACATGTTTGCGGAGGGCACAGTCCATTGATTCCCAGCATTATTGCGCTACCGTGTTGCCGGCTTCTGGAGCTGGATAAGGAAGTTCAACAACACCATCATCCTGGCTGCTTCTGAATGGCTCAACTCCTCCCTGAACCATCGCTGGATGGAGATGATGCAGCGACCGCCATGAATTATTATATACATATGGATTTAATATTTTTTTATATTTATTATTTTATTAATTTTAAATTTGTTGTCAATATATCATAAAATATATAAATTTATTTAAAAATATGGCAGATTTGGTATTGCACAGCCCACCCAATCTTACTGGAATAAAAGAACTTTATCATTATTATAGTTTAAATTTCAATAAAAGGCTTCATCATTTTTCGCTAAACAATACTCAGTGTGATCCATGTTAAATCAAATCAGGAAATATTTATATATTCAATATTGAAATGGATCTCAAAGTGAATGCTAAAAATATAAATAAATTTTATACTCACCATACTTCAGTCTGTAACCCTTAGTCTTGCGCATTGTACGTGTTTTGAAAGCGAACAGTATACAGATAAGAAGCGAAATGCTTCCTTGCCGGCAAAGGTGGCTCACCTGTCAGCTGCCAAGCCTCGCGATACCTTGATCCACTTTGTCTGCTTACCGAGCAAAGCCGATGAGAAAATGGCCGCCATTGTAAGGAAATGCTATTCAGATTCTGCAGGAGAACAGATTTGTACGTGTCGACCATCTTAATATGCACATCTGGTGACACAACAAACAATGTGCATAAAATTTTTAATTTTTTTTTTTTTGTCGAACGGTCCAAAACATCATTATTTTTTTTGCTACCTTTTTTAAATGTAAGCACATACAGGGGAATACCGACATGATGATAGTAATTCTGAAGTCTCTCTGAAGTGGTCTTCACGGGATTTATAAGCAGGGTATAGCCCAATGGTCAAAGCGTTTGCTTTGTAATCCAAAGGTCGTAGGTTCGATCGGCGACGGAGATAAAAAAAGATTTTTAATCGATTCCTGAACTCTAAAATACCCCCGGTTGGTGTGAATTTGATCCCTCACCGTAAAAAGCCAGTCATATTCTATTCATCAAAATTGGTGGTAGACGAAAGTCGTCCCGTGAAGACCACCCATTTGTAGTAAATTCCTGTAATAGTTAAGGATGATGCGTGAATCTTGGGCTGTAGTCTATGACGTTGGCGGATCAACACTCCACATGCAGCGCTTAGCCATATGCAGCATGGTAAGCGTCATATAATTCCACAGATGAGACTTCAGGATTACTATCACCATCTGTCGGTATTATCGTGTATGTGCTTACATAATAAAAAGCCTTTATTAAAAAAACTCATTGGTGAGAACCTGATTTCTTACCCGTAAAATTTCCGTCATAGCCAATTAAGCTGTTATTATTGTTTAGTACAATATTATAAACTTAAATATTATTTGAGTAAGCAAAGTGATCATAGATTTTTACCTACGACTAAAATAAATTAATCACAGAATTACCAGGTACTAATACATAGGAAATAAATATCGTATTATAGATATTTAGTCCATACACATACCCACGCTAAGTAGAAGACCTGGAAGACCACAGGCAACCTGGACTGCAACTGTAAGGAAGAATCTGAAAACCCTGGGTTTGATCGAGAATGCAACGCAGGACAGACAGACATGGTGAATGTTCACAAGGAGAGCCGACCACAGATGATGGGAAATGGCTAGGATAAATAATAAAAGAGATAGTTATTTGGTCCATGTTGCAGGAGGTCAGCTAACGCATCGTTTGCCAGTCTCAATAAATCACTTTACTAAAGGTATTTGTCTTTAGTAAGTAGCTAACGTCTAACGTAAAGTCTGTAGTAAGTAGCTAGCAAACGAAGCATTGACTGACGATATAAGAAGAATAGCGGGAGTGACCTGGATGTGGAAGGCAGAGGATCGAAGAGGATGGAGACTCATGCGGGAGGCCTACGTTCAACAGTGGACGGACACAGATGATGATGAGTAAGTAGCTTCTGAGGAAGGTGAGGTGGCATCAAAACCGGTTAAGTGATTATATATTTATTAAAACTCAGTGGTTTCACACAGTGGTTTAATTTTGTTTTATTATTTATTTTTTACCTTTGTAAAGGATTGAACTCGTATTCTTTAACACAGTAGTTACACCTTTAAGCCAAATTATAATACACTCTAATAGAGAAGAATAATATTTAAAAAAATGGACTTTCGATTAAAACTTCATAAAGTTTTTCATAGTCAATTAATGAATGACTGAAAAATTCTGAAAAAAGCACGATAATAATGAAAAAAAAAGCTTTCGCAGCCAAGTCGATATAATAATGAAGAATTCATTAAATAAAAAAATAGTAATCATCAATCACGTTGAAAAATTCTTAAGCCACGCTGGTCTTGAGCGTGACTTGACATTTTCTTTAATTTTCACCCATTTTAATTCGGCGACCCAGGTCCACAGAGTCGCAACTCTCATGCGCTTAACAAGAAACGTGAAGCGTTTCAGTCGCAAAATATTCAATGTATTTTTTTCAGGATATTTTTAGCTTACCAAGAAGTTTCATTCATGCTGACGAATAATATATGAATGGAGCATTAGAAAAATGTTTTTTTTTGTATGGAAACACAGCGAAATATTCGTGATAACGTAGCAAGTGTTCAAAGCAATTTTTTCAAAGGTATCTTACGGATTTTTTTTTGCTGAGTTTACGTGTCTAGATTTTCATTAGAAAGTAGTTTTATTATGTGACTGAATTAATGAACGATATTCTCTTATTTTGAATACTAAAAATCTTGATTTTTTCTTTCGTTTTAACATCCTCTTTACTTAAGGAGGAACGAATTCACGTCACCGGGATTGTTATTAGGCCACCTGGTAGACAGATTAGGAACATATAAGCAACACACAGAGTTTTTCAGAAGCACATATTTAATTAAAAGGTTGACAAACTTTCGGTCTGTTCGAGGAATGACATTTTGTTAACGCTTCGAGCAGACACCGACTGGCGACAGAGCGCTCTTAGCCGGTGACACTCAGCGCCGTAATTCATCCAGTGAGGATCCACAAAATTACACCTGTCAAACAAGCAATATGGCGACACATACATGTCCGACGAGCAAACAAAACTACAAGGCTTTCGGCACCAGCCTGTACGGGCTATATCAAGTTGATATCAGTTTATATAATTTAACAGATATATATTCGTACGTCGAAGATAATATCGTGGTCGATAATTTGGTCGACTTATATTTAGTCGAATTTAAAATTGACTATTTATTAGAAGATTGTTAAATGAAGTTCTTTATGTAAATAAGTAGTCTTCATGTGATGATTTTATTTTTAATATCTTTTTTGGATTAATAAAACGATAAGTACTTTTACGAATTGGGGTCAGTCAACCAAAGGTACTTAAATTTATTATATAAACATTCATTAATTATTTCCATACCCATTCCATATCCGTAACATATAGTCACACAAAGTTCAGCTGACATTTTATATGACTTATCCCAAAATATTTCTGTCTACCTGGAATAATATATGGTTTCTGACAACATGGACAAGAAGAGCTGACAGCTTCAATATGTGAGGCTTATTTGTGTGAATACTTAATCAGGATTTTAAAGAAGATTAGATAACTAGCCCAAGGCAACTAATAAATGAAATTTATTTGTAAAAATAAAAATGCTTACAAATCGAAAGTCATTTTTAATTTGGTTGGCAGTTGAAGAATAAGGTATTTTTTAAATGCTATTTGGTGATTAGACATTCATGATATTTTGTTAGAAATCGGTTTGTTTGTCCCTGACAATTATTAAAGGATAAGGAGGCAAATATTGTTTTTTTCTTCCTAGAGGTAATACTAACCTGCCAGGGACTATGCCTCTTGGGATAGTGATCAGACTGTTCAACGATATCGCCTCGAATATTGATATATTCCACTTGAGAGAAGCCCAGTTTCGATATGAACTCCACGAATTTATTTATCAAAGTAATTTCGTGGAGTCTTCTGTTTAGCGGGCTCCGGGACTTTTTAAATG
This sequence comes from Glossosoma conforme, assembly GCA_022606575.1. NCBI lineage: Eukaryota > Metazoa > Arthropoda > Insecta > Trichoptera > Glossosomatidae > Glossosoma > Glossosoma conforme. Next base: position 354,275 of record JAGTXR010000203.1, on the reverse strand, counting down.
ATTGTATTATTATTGTGTTATTTATAAATTGTTATTTATCCTGTATCCTGTTTTAGAAATGAATTAAATATTAAAGTTATTTGTAATGTTTCTAAAAGAAAAATGAATTGAAATTGAAAAAAAAAAAATCAGACTGTTTCACCATATCACCTCGAATATTGATATATTCCACTTGCGAGAAGCCCAGTTGAAACATGAGCTCCACAAATTTATTTATCAATGTAATTTCGTGGAGTCTTCTGTTTAGCGAGCTTTGGGACTTTTTATTGTATAATCATTTTTAATAATTGTTGTTGACTTTCTTCTTTTCCATTACCTTGGTCCTTAATCATAAGTATATACATATATTTTATGCATTGTTTCTTCTACTTTCTTGTACCTTAGAACTTCTTTATTGTGTTTGTTGTTTGTATGATTTATATTAATTATTTCATAATTTATGAACGCAATAGACAAACGTTTATAATATTGTGCCTTTTGGGTTTAGGCTTCTTAAGTATTGATGACTTAGTTAGACCCCTGCAATGGCGGTCGAAATATTGGTAACAAGAAATTCGCCACACTCGGCTAAGCCCAAAAGCCACAATATCAAATCTGGCCGTGAAAATCTAAGAAGTTATTAAACGTCTGTAATGTTTGTAAATTAAAAAAAAATTAAAAAAAAACAACGATGCTTGAACCATTTGACAAAAGTGCGGCTCAACTCAACCCATCCACCCTATGATATTAAAATAGTCAAAATTTATGTATGCATATCAGCAAATATATTTTCTCATTTAAAAAATGTGTACCAAAATATATTTCTCAGAAAGCTTACATAAATATTGGAATTTCATTCATTTTTGATGTTTTTTTTAGCATTCTGTGGTAACCTAGACATTTACACGACTATAGTGTTATTTAATGTATACGAAACATATTCAGCATATTGATCGACGATGTCAAAACCACACAAGCTGTTTTCTGCAAAATATAACATTGTAATAGCATATAACTAACTATATTTCAAGAACATTTAGAAACGAGACGTTTCAAAATAAAACACGGTATTTTTGTCGATGTTCAGTGATTTAATCGCTTACCATATTATATATGGTGATACGGTGATTTAAATTTGTTGATCAGCCAATATCATACACTACAAGTTGACATTCACGCATTATCCATTTATTATAGGAATTCACGCATTATCCATTTATTATAATAATATAATAATAATATATATATATAATCGTGTCGGAAACAACAGGGTCAGATCCTGTCTGCCCAGAAGTGGGCGACGTCGATGGCGTTACTTCTGGCCATCATCAGGTCTTCCTGGGTGCAGCTATTCGGGCACAGCGCACACTCCAGAAAGTGTGACAGGGTCTGCTCCACGCCGCAGTCACATTCAGTCGGTCCGCTGTAAAACTGCCAGGCCCTCATTTGTGTCCTCGTCTTGCATACTCCGGTCCGAAGTCTGTTAAGGGACCTCCATATATTCCACCCTTGGTCATGTCCAGGGGCTAGGTCCTCTTTCGGGGCAATCCAAGTATTCCCCTCAGTTGCGCTTCTCCACATGTTCAGCTGCAGGGTGGCCTCAGGTATCTCCAGTTCCGTTGTCGATTGTAGGAAACTTCTTCTTGATTTGAGCCGTGTAGTTATCTTTTGGTACCCAAACATAGGGTGGAGTGCGTCGTGGGTTGCTTTGGTGAATTCCTTCTTGGTAGTAACTTCTCGCCGTATGTTTGGTGGGGCAATGCCCGAGAGTTGACAACATCAACTATAATAATAATAAAAGCTTTTATTCCAGCAGGATTGGGTGGGTTGTGCAATACCCAATCTGCCATATTTTTAGATACACATATATTTATATGGTACATAAAAAATAATAATTAAACATAATAATTCATGGCGGTCGCTGCATCATCTCCATCCAGCGATGGCTCAGTGAGGAGTTGAGCCATTCAGAAGCAGCTAAGATGATGGTATTGTTGGATTTCCTTATCCTGCTCCAGAAGACAGGGTGATGTAATAATGCTGGGAATGAATGGACTCTACCCTCCGCAAACATGTCAGACGCGCTAGAAAATCTAGGAAGTTGCATAAGTTGGCGATATGAATGGGTGTTACTTACAGGACAACTTTCGTCTACTACCAATTTTAATTAATAGGCTATGACTGAAATTTTACGGGTCAGGGATCAAACTTACACCAACCCAACTACCAACTTAAAGGTAAATAAATAACGCTGAATGTGGTTACGGAAATTTAATTTAGAGGTAAGTTTAATTTAAATTTGAACGATATAAAAATTACGAAATAATTTAGTCGAGCCAGTGATAAAAGGATTTGTGAGGTTTATTTCAGTTAACACAAGACTGAATCAAATAGCTTAGAAAGTTCTGGAGTTGATTTGACAGCGAGTCGCGAAGTGACGTCGGTAGTCTGGCAGCGAATCTGGCAGAAAAGCGGTAGGAGTCGGAGAGTGTTATTGCCGGTGGAACGCAGAGAAAAAATACTGATCCAATGTGGTTTTCTTACTTATATAGGGCCCGCGAACTCAGACAAGGCCACGTCTCCGTGTGATTGGTCGATATCTATGGGACATATTATATAAAACAAAGATTAATAGTCATCATCATCATCAGCCTGTATCCGTCTGCTGTTGAACGTAAGCCTCCCGCATGAGTCTACATCCTCTTCGATCCTCCGCCTTCCGCTTCCAGGTCACTCCCGCTATTCTTCTTATGTCGTCAGTCCATCTTGCAGGGCGTCGGCCAATGCTTCGTTTGCCAGTTCTTGGGCGCCATTCCAATACTTTTGTTCCCCATCGACCGTCGTCTCTTCGACAGATATGTCCTGCCCATTGCCACTTGAGTGTGCCTATTCGTTGGGTAGCATCCACTACTCGAGTTCTTCTGCGTATTTCCTCGTTTCGGATTCTATCTTTTAGCGACACTCCGAGCATGGATCTCTCCATAGCACGCTAGGTGACCTTTATTTCATGAGTAAGACTTGGTGTCAGATTCCAGGTCTCTGCGCAAGGATGCATTGGTTAAACGCCTTAGTTTTAAGACATTGCGGAATTTTCATTAATACTAAGTCAGAGATAACACAGATTTGATAATACTGTCATTTTAAAAATATATATGCATTAAATGCAAATGCTAAGTTTTAGTATGAAGCTAGACACTCGGCTCAGCCTTCACAGAGCCTGACACATCCCAATCTGTTATAAATCTATGTGTAATTTATTACCGAGCAGAAGAAAATAGTTGGCCGGGATCCACGGGAGGGCGGACAAAAAGTATTGCCACTTTTTAGCGTCGATTCGGCGAAACCCAAGTGTTTGTCCGCTACCAATATAACGGATTATATCTAGATCAGCTGTATTCAACCTTTTTGATCACGCTGAACACTTTCGTTTCGCTATCCGCAGACCAAAAAAAAACCTTTTTTAAAACATTTTTTCTGTGTCTTTTAATAAAACAATAAATCTACTGATGCAAGCCTATAAAATAAATAAAAACCATTTAGACGAAAAATTGAACAATATCTGTGCAAGCACATATTTGAGAAGCTAATCATCCGTTATCTTTAAACAATACAGATTAAGAAACACCCTAATTAGCATCATATAAAGGGTCCGCCATCTAACGTTTTTTTTCAACTAGTGCTTATTTCGTGAATGGTAACACTTAGCCCATGTCTGATTTGAAAGATAGTTAGTTTTATCTTTCCGCTAAACAAATATGGTTGTGTATATGCTTGAACAACGCTGAGAAATATTGCGACATTACTTTGAAAATCATGTTATTGTCCGCCATCTAACGTTTTTTTTTTCTCAACTAGTGCTTACTTCGTAAATGTTAACTTTTAGCTCATGTCTGATTTGACAAATAATTAGTTTCATCCTTCCGCTGAACGAATATGGTTGTGTATACGCTTGAACAACGCTGGGAAATATTGCGACATTACTTTTAAAATCAGACCATTTTTCTTAAAAAATGAGCAAAGAGTGGCCGTTACAGTCAATAGCGATCGTTATCGGGCCATTTTTGTTCACAATAATTAAAGAAGAGAAAATATTGGCAACATTTGGTTTCAGACAAGACGGCGCTACGTGCCACACAGCCGAAGCTACACTCGATGTTTTGCGCCCCATTTCAAAAAAAAAAAAAAATTTGGCGGACCCTTTACTACAGTTGCTGTCTATTCAAGTCCCTGGGCTCTCACTCTGGAGCTCGTCGGTAACTATATATACACTCATCGTCTTAATAACACTTCGTTTTTCATTCCTGCCGGGTATATCTCAATGGTCAAAGCGTTTGCTTTGCAAGACACAGGTCGTGGGTTCGATCCTCGACGGAGATAAAAAAAATGTTTTTAATCGATTTCTGAGCTCTAAAATACCCTCGATTGGAGTGAATTTCATCCTTCACCAGTAAAAATGCCATTCATACCCTATTAATTAAAATTGGTGGTAGACGAAAGTCGTCCTGTGAAGACCACCCATTCATAGTAAATTCCTGTAATAATAAAGATGATGCGTGAATCTCGGGCTGTAGTCTATAAATTTGTCAGATCAACGTTCTACATGCAGCGCTTAGCCATATGCGCCATGATAAGCGTCATAGAATTCCACAGATGAGACTTTAGTATTACTATCACCATCTGTTGGTGTTCTCCTGTATGTGTTTACACAAAAAAGGTATTTAGAAAAATGCCGGTATGGCATAGAGCTAAAGTGTTTGCTTGCTATACCGAAGATCGTCGGTTCGATCAGCGACGGAGATAAAAATAAAAAATACTTGTAATTGTGTAAACTCTATATATGATTGGTGTAAATTCGATCCCTCACCCTTAAGATGCCGAAATGGGTGGTAGACAAAATTGGTACCGTGAACATCCGTAAAAGTAGATTTTGCGTTAATAACAGGTTGTACATGACGTTGGCGATCAATAATCTGTAGGCAGTGCTTAGCCAATTAAAATGGCAAGCGTCATATAATCCACAGATTAAGTATATAAGATTTCTTCATTTCAATCTGTCTGTATTCTTCTGCATGTGCTTGCATTAAAAAATATCGGTTATACTAAATTTGTGTTCCGCCAAATGTCCGATCAGTGAAATGTTATTCGGCCATATATGGAATCGATATAGTATATTAACATCCTCCTCTCATTAAAAAGGTTGTTATTCAGTCGCGTGGTGGCAGGATTAGGAGCAGATTAATAACACAGACTTTTTCTGAAGCACATTGACATAAATTTACGATAAACTTTACAAACTTATGGCTCGACCTAGTCACAGCCTTCAGGCCGAGCCACAATACAATATGCTCTCGCCGACACGGGCGGCACACGACTGGCGCGCGCTCGTGATGGGTAGTCGCGCCGCACCCCAAGTTGCGATCTACGTAACTAGTCCCAAAATGCCAAAATGGCGACACTTGCATGTCGACAAACGAACAGAAATATGAAACGAAATATTGTGTATCGAGGTTTTCGGTATCAGTCAGCAAGGGCTATATCATGCTGATGTCAACATATTGGGTACATGCTCAGGTAAAAATTTTCATATCTTTAAACTTCGTAACATTTCTTCATAATTCAGGGATTGGTTTGCGGAAACATCATTGATGAGAACCACTGCACCACAGATCGCTGGTGAAGGATCACTGTCAGATGGTAAGGTTAGGTTTGTTTGGTTCGAATGGAAATTTCATTCATTTTTTGCTAGGCACAAGAACGGTTTCGGAATCCATCTCGATATAAATAGAGGAATCCCAGTTCGAATCTGTATTTATAGAATAAGTGTATTGCGCTTATTTTGTTGCGTAATGAAGCTTTTATACAGGGTATGTTGGGATACAATGAGTTGAGAACTTTAGGAGATGTGTGCTTGAGTATGCATTTCTTTCGGCTATTGCGCGGCGTGTTCAGAAATCCTGATATTTTGTTTGAAATCAATTTGTTTGTCCCTGATAATTATTTAAGGATAAGGAGGCACATATTTTTGTTCTTCCTAGAAGTTATACTAACCTGCCAGAGACTATGCCTTTTGTGAGAGTGATCAGACTGTTCAACCAAATCGCCTCGAATATTGATATATTTCCACTTGAGAGAAGCCCAGTCTCGACATGAGCTCCACGAATTTATTTATCAAAATAATTTCGTGGAGTCTTCTGTTTAGCGAGCTTCGGGACTTTTTAATAATTATTGTTAATAACAGTAAATACCTACTTGTTTCTCTTGTATTATATCTTATTTCAGGATCGTATTAAACATATTTGTAATGTTTCTGAACGAAATAAAAAATTGAATTTAATGAATATATATTGAACTTTGAGGAAAAATCCACTTCGTTCACCTTAAATGCAACTCACACGAACACCATAAATTACATGATTGTTCAAAATTCAATTAGATGCACTTATACTTTTTAATTAAAGGCTGCTATTCAGTACCGTTGTGGCAGGATGCGAAGCAGATTACAAACACGAATACTTTTTCTGAAGGACATTAACATATATATTTTGATAACTTTACAAACTTCTGGCCCGGACCACAGCATTCAGGCCGGGCTACACAATGCGATCTCGCTGCCGTCAGCACACGACTGACTGCCGTGAGGCGCCGTGGTCGATCACACCAGCGCCGTAAGTGGTGATCTATATAACTAACGTCACTTCCGTGACTGGACTTGTCCAAAATGTCAATATGGCGACACACACATGTACGATAAGCGAATAGAAATTAGAGACGAAAGATTGTCAATCGAGGTTTTCGGTAACAGTCAGCAAGGGCTATATCCGCAACTTGCTGCGCTGGGCGACAGCCCATCACGAGCGCGCTCAGTCGTGAGTTAGCTCCCGTTCGACTAAGGCGAAAGTAACGTCATGTTTCGGTCGAGCGGGGAAACCAAATCTATGTCGCATCAATGTGCTTCTGAAAAAGTCTCTGTGTTGGTTTATCTTAGAGATGAGGATGTTAATGACTTACACTTCTTACATAATCACGAGGACAAACATGTGCCAAAAGCCTATGTTTTTATTCACTGTATACCGTTAATAAAGTTTTTTTTTTTGTTTTAATGTAACGTAATTATGTTTTAATGATTATAAAGCAGTTGTTATAATAAAAGCATTTTCAAAAATAATATAGAAAAATTGTAGAATACATTACTTATATTTGTCTGTGTTGGAAAGAACCCACATTCTATAATACCCTCTGGGGTTCACTCTGTATAAGTGGTGGACCTTGTTGAGTGGTGTAACGCGATACCCAAAACCCTGGCTCTGTCATACGATCGGGCACTAACGTTAGTGGGATTGGCTGAAGAAGGCTTTCAGATTATAGCCTGAAAATGAGAAAAACACTCCCAACGAGAAACGAAAAACACTGTTTATTTTTGTTCATATAAATATTATAATGTTTTGCGTTATTTTTAGGAAACGCCAGCGTGTTATTATATTACAAATACTTTGGCTTTGCTTCTGAATGGCTTAGACTGTTGAGAGCTTAATTTTTTAAAATAATCTTCTCAAAAAACATCCAACAGTTATATGAATAACTTCTTAGGTTTTCACAGCCATATTTAATATTGTGGCTTTTGGGTTTAGCCGTGTGTGGCGAACTTCTTTCAACCAATATTTCGACCGCCATTGCAGGGGTCTCTTTCAGGATTGATTATTTATTTAGATCCATCGGGCTTGCCTCTCTGAGATGGTTCTTTCTTTATAATAACTATTGTGTGATAATATAATGCAAAAATAAATAGAATAATATCAAATAGAAATTAAATAATATCAAATAGAATATAAAAATAAATAAAATACTTCGTAATAATTGTGATTTCTCGCGGCATATTTTGTATGGAAATCGGAAAATAACAAAAAGTAAAAATGATTTTAAAAACTAATCAAATATAATACCAACTTATAAATTACTAATTAAAACTTTAATAATAAAAAAAAACTTATCACAGTTACTCGTGGATGCTATATATCCGTATATAACAAGAATAAGGCCTATTAAAATTTCCCGGGAGAGTTAGGTTATAAATGAAAATAAATTATTAACAAATAAATATATGAACAAGGCATACTAAAATGTTAAGCTGACCGTTTTTAAAGCCTTCTGTCAATTTTTCTCCACGTGCGGCCTATGGGCTGGCTATACTCAGAAGGTCTACAGTGCACTACAGGTCCAGTATAACAACGCCTTTCGAATGTTGATGGGTCTGCCGCGATACTGCAGTGCCTCAGGCATGTTGATGGAGGCACGAGTGGATGGCTTCCACGCCATAATAAGGAAGCGTTGCACTTCTCTGTGGGCACGCGTTCACGGCAGTTTGCTAAATAATATCTGCCCATTAATTGAATTAAATACTGCCAAAAATAATAATTGCCTTATTAGAATGACGGTGTTTGTTGTAATTTTGTTTTAAGCAAAACTAATAATTTCTTCTAATATTTCACATTATTTTATATTTAGTTATTGTGCATTGAAATATATACAAATACTAGCTGACCCGGTGAACTTTGTTCCACCTGGATTGCATCTGAACGTAATAAATAAATCCGGAGTTCCATAATTTCGCACGTACGTCATGGCGTCTTGAGCGTATTCGTGCATGTGGCGTGGGATTCCAATATAAGATGATGGGAGAATCGTCAGGCGTCCAATATTGTGAGCATTACCATCTGAATGAATAGCATCACGCAAGTGTATATAGTCCTCAGATTGTAGCTTTGCCTAATTGAATAGGATGAACGCTAAACGTTCGGTTTCGACTTTGACATACATGTCGACAGCGAATTGCTGGAATAGCCGACGGCACTTCAGAATGACATTCTCCTCATGTGTACGAATCATCATACGATACGCATAGTAATTCATTGCGCTTAGATTTTTGTTCGTTGATACGCCTGAAAATGCAAAATTAAATGGATTGTTAATGGAAACCAATAATGGCAATAATTAGTGTGTGAATATTGTACCTGTAATTGGATCGACCATCTTCAACGTGATGTCATTTTGTCTTTCTTCGCTTAATTTCTGTGAATACACTTTTTGCTGGCTTGCATGTCTAGTGCGGCGGCCGATGTTCGCACGTCGTCCTCTCGGCATCTTGGACTACGGACAGACTGGTGAATTTAACCTCAAATGCACGATCCACATAATTTACACAGTTCAACTTACCACCTTAAGGACAAATGCCTGCTGTTGAAATTGAATAAAAATTTGAACAATACGCGTGGTTGATTTGATGGTTTCCAATTGAACTGTTAGGAAACGAATAACTTTAACCTCAATTTCACAAAAGTTATGTGGATCGTGCATTTGAGGTTAAATTCACCTTAACCTCAATTTCACAATTTCACAATTTCACAATTTCACAGTGAACACAATACCGTTTTTTTAGCGTTTGAAAGAACGTGCGTATAATAAATGTCACATGAAATTCACTAAGCAGAGTACAAAGCGTAGCTGTCAAACAATGTATCACGCACCAGCGCCATCTTAGAAGTCACACACCACGCTACTACTTGCGCCGTTATAGTACATGCTATGTATCAGAGATGGCGCTGTGTGTGAAAAATGATTTTCCCTGTTTTCCTGCTTTTCTCTTAAAATTCCTAATTTTCTTTGCTATAAACCTTACGGAGCCTAATACCTTTCCAACGAATGCAAAACCGTGGAAATCGGTTCGTGAGTTCTGGAGTTATAGCGTCAGGAAGGAAAACCCGACTTATTTTTGTATAATAGATTTTAGAATTTAAAACGTATGTTTAATAATAAAATTCAACAAAATACTTACAATTTGTAAACTACTAGGTTTGCAGGAACAAAGTGTATATGGCGAAAGGACAAAGTAACCCAATACGCAAGAAAAACCTTTGATCTAACCATCGTTAACACGTGAACAATTTCGTCCTTCATTATCCTCTTGTAGTTTCCACGTGCAGCGCTTCCCATGCATCATCCTAACGAGCGTGTTAGAAATATGATTCTATGAAGCCATCAAAGCACTACCTTATAAAGTGCATTGTTGTACTTGCTAACATTATACATTGTGAAAACGTAGTATTTTTCAGGCATGATTTTTACAAACAGATTTTTAATATCAGATTTTACAGGCTAGATAATTTTATTGTCATGTCATGAAAAAGCGCTTTATATATACTAATTTCATAATAATAACGGCTTATGATATCAAAATGGTCCGCTAGTCAATAAGCGTATACATTCGGGATTTGCAAAACTAAAGTAAATTTTTTAAGCGAAAATTCCGCAATGTTTTAAAACTAAGGCGCTTAACTAATGTATCCTCCTGTATTAACTTATGGCGACGATACGTGAAATCTAACAGCAGGTCTTAACCATAAAATATAGGCCATCCTACGAACCATAGAGATCCATGCTTGGCGTGTCTCTAAAATATAGATTCTGAAACGAGGATATCCGAAGAAGTAGTGGAGGCTACCCAACGAATAGGCAAATTCAAGTGGGAATGTGCAGGACATATCTATCAAACAGACGACGCTTGATGGGGAACAAAAGTGTTGAAGTGGCGCCCAAGAACTGGCAAACGGAACGTTGGCTGATCGCCTGCAATGATGGACTGATTACATTAGAAGAATAGCGGAAGTGGCCTGGATGCGGAATTTACTATGAATGAATGATCTTCAAGGGATGACTTTCGTCTACCACCAATTTGATTAATAGACTATGATTGGAATTTTACGGGTGAAGGATCAAATTCACACCAAACCGGGGGTATTTTAGAGCTCAGAAATCGATAAAAGAACTTTTTTTTATAATCTCCGTCGCGGATCGAACCCATGACCTTCGTCTTGCCAAGCAAACGTTTTAACCACTGAGCTATACTCACCGGAAAATGTATAATTGAATTTATAGATCATTGAAGATCCACACCAATATTAAACAATTTTTATGTAATTACAAACTCACAGTAAACATCATCTTTTATAACATATACACTGCCGGCGGGTATAGTTCGATGGTCGAAGCGTTTGCTTTGCAAGCCAAACGTCGTGTGTTCGATTCCCGACGGAGATTGAAAAGATAATGATTTTTAATCGATTTCTGAGCTCTAAAATACCCCTAGTTGGTGTGAATTTGATCCCTCACCCGTAAAATGCCAGTCATAGCCTATTAAGTAAAATTGGTCGTAGACGAAATTCGTCCCGTGAAGACCACTCATTCATAGTAAATTTCTGCAATAATAAGGATGATGCGTGAATCTCGAGCTGTAGTCTATGACGTTGGCGGATCACCACTCCACATGCATCGGTTAGCCATATGCACCATGGTAAGCGTCATAGACTTCCACAGATGGGAATTCAGAATTACTATCACCATCTGTCGGTATTCTCCTGTATGTGTTTACATAAAAATAAATATATACCTCATGAATAAATCGTAGAAAAATGATGACTAGATAACGAATATAATATGATGATGATGGTGTATCGTTGCCTCTCTTAATGTATTAATGATGGATTTGCGATGTATGCAACGTACCAAATCCATGAATATGTCATACGTACATTAGCTTGGTATTCCCTGTGGTCGTCGTCTTTAGTAGTTATAAGCTAAGCTTTGGATTATCTCACAGATACAATTATAGTTCCACCCTAAAATAAATTATTTATGATGCTTGCTATCCTGTTTCCCAACCTAATTAGTCCCTTTTCTTATGTCACGAATTTTCGAATCTGTACAAATTTCGCAAGAAAAAAAAAACATTCCAAAAATACGAGTAATTTGAGCAACGAAAAACATTAGTTGTTTTTTTTATGTAAACACATACAGGAGAATACCGACAGATGGTGATAGTTATTCTTTGGAATTATATGACGCTTACCATGCTGCATATGGCTAAGTGCTGTATGTGATCTTCAGCCTGAAATTCACGCATCATCCTTATTATTACAGGAATTTACTATGAATGGGTGGTCTTCACGGGACGACTTTCGTCTACCACCAATTTAAATTAATAGGCTATGACTGACATTTTACGGGTGATGGATCAAATTCACACCAACCGGGGGTATTTTAGAGCTCAGAAATCGATTACAAATCCTTTTTTTTAATCTCCGTCGGGGATCGAACCCACGACCTTTGGCTTGCAAAGCAAACGCTTTGACCGTTGAGCTATGACCGCCGGCAAATCTACCCAGAGGACTCCCAAATATCACACCCACGAGCCGCCACTGCTTGCACGTACAATATGTTTTATTTTTCATGAAATTCCAATACTTTAGTAAGCTTTTTTACTGCTTTACTATATGCAATATATAAAACGAGTAAAATATGGTCAAAAATATTTTTCTATAAATTTCTAAATAAACTTGAAAAGTTATTTAGTTCCTGAAAGACTGGGATATGACGACGATCGTCACGCCTCTTTACACATCTACCAGATTTCTCTAGGGACCCGTCCAGGAACGCAGTCCTTACATTTTATACCACTACATTTAGTTTTATTCTCTCTACTTACTGTTCACTTTTATGCGTATATTTGTATAGATAACTGAATTGGATTTTTGGCACCAAGTTCTATAATGATACTAGTAGACAGTTATGACCATTGTCTAAAAATGGCCATATGGTATACTTCATCTAAGAAGTGGTTGAAACATGATTATATGCTGAATTTTTTAAGAAGTACGAGTCATATACAACTTAGACAGCTTAAAATTTAATAAATCATATACTATGTGAGAGATCGTGCGACCAAACATTACAAAAGCTGAAATAAAAAATATTAAAAGCTTTAAAATATTAGATTGCTAGGAAAATATTAATTATTAACCAACAAAGGATATATTTGTATTTTTTCAAAGTCAAATTTTTGTTGGAGCTGCAAAATCTTGTGTTATCGATATTATTAGTTTGTACTTTAACTCGTTTGTGAATATTCAATATAGTAAGCAATAGACGATAGATTTTAGGAATTTTAAAGTTTTTGAGTGACTCTTACATTTTTAAGGCAATCAAGTGGGAATACGGATTCATGCATTATGTTTTAATTCAGTGAATAATTTGTTGAAGGCTGATCATTTATTCATTCGATCAATACTCTGCCTTTTTATCCGTAGTTATCTTGCTACAAGCATCCGGCGTTAATTGTCACAGTAATAGAGCAAGTAAATAAACATAGGAATTATGCAATTGAAAATTATAACAATCGTTAATATGCAATGGGACAAGTAATCTAACTAGGGACGACATAAATATAGCTGAAACTGCTATCCTAGACAAATTGTGGAATCAATATTAACGGAGAGTACATTTCTCTCCTCCGATTCGGAAGATGACATAGTGCTAATAGCCGAATCACCTGACAAGCTTCAAGACATGCTCTACGACCTCAATGAAGCGTCGAACAAAATTGGTCTCAAAATGAACATGGATGAAACAAAAGCTTTGATAAATAGTCATATTTCCCAGACTTTTGACCCTATTTCCATTGGAGGAACACAAATAGAGGTTGTAAACGACTATATCTGTCTGGGACAAGTAATACAACTGGGGCGATGTAACTTCTCAAAAGAAATCAACAGGCGTATACAACTGGGATGGGTAGCATTTGAAATCTTAAGTACATAGTAAATGCGTAAATTCGGCAATGTCTTAAAACTAAGGCATTTAACCAATGACATCTCCCTGTATTAACTTATGGCACAGAGATGTGGAATGTAACAGAAAGTCTTCCCCATAAAATAAAGGTCACTCAATCTGCCATGGATATAGATCCATACTCGGAGTGTCTCCAAAAGATAGAATCCGAAACGAGGATACCCGAAGAAATCAAGTAGTGGAGGCTACCCAACGAATAAAATCAAATGGAAATGGGCAGGACGTATCAGTCGAAGATATAATGGTCAATGGGCAGTAAAAGTTTTAGAGTTGCGTCGAAGGAGTAGCAAACGGTGCGTTGGTCGTCCTTCTTCAAGATTGATAAGGTTCATATTTCAATGCGATAATATACTAACATCCTCCTCTCTCTAAACAACAAGAAGAGAAAGGCGTTATTACGTCGCGAGGGGCAGGATGAGGAGCAGGGCAGCAGACAAAGAGTTTCTTGTTGAAGCACACTGATTTTATTTACTTATAAACATTACAAGGTTTTGGCCGAGCGGAAACATACCACCGGCCGCATCAATGACGTTGTCTCGGTTATCGTTCGGGGCTGACTGACGCCAGCCGCACTCCGCGGCCTGAGGCCGTCCGCGCTGCCGGTGGCGAAACTATGTACTAGTGCTAATGTTGCCATTACATAAATGTGTGGCGAGCTACAAAAATATAAGACTAAAGGTTGTTTGTCGAGGTTTTCGGTTACAGTAAGCAAGGACTACATCAAGCTGATGTCAGTACATAAGCAGTTGTTGAGATATTGCAATTATACATAAAGTAATTAAATCATAGGATAATTAACGTTAATTGGACAATAAGTAGTAATCACATTTTATTCAAAATGAATAAATGTAGTGAAAAAACGTAAATTAAGATTAAAAAAGGATGTGAAGATTTAACTCGCACCATGGTTCAAATATCTGTGAAAATCAAGAAATTAAAAAAATCTCTATATTTTTAGTTCTGCCCCTCTGTTACTATTGGAATATTGAGTAATTCCAATTGATGCCTACAATTTACACACTAGTACCGGAATTACTGGAATTATGGAATTTCAATTGTTGTGTTCCAGTATGTTCAATTGCGTCACAAATCATACAGTACCTGCCAAACAGTAAATTTGCATTACGTAATGTACCTTACTTCTCCCTCCCTTTATAATGATTTCAAAATAATACTTCGTAGGAATTTGTTCTTTTGCCGGCTCCTTTTCATTTTCTTTAATAAACTGAATTTTTTGGAATTACGACATTTGGGTAAGGTCATGTGTGGTAATTTTTTTCATCTTTCCGATGTTTCGTCCGTCGTTGAAGGGGCTTATCTTTAAGGCAACATGGCTTCCACTTCTAGTACATTCCTTTAAGCTATTACATACTTACAAAAACAATCTATCTTATATACTACATGACGAATGAATGTCAACCATTTTATTTGACCCTCAAAGGGGTACGTTTAGCAAATAGCCACGTTCGTATGATCAACCCGACATTCTGGAACTTTTGGTTCTATGACGCGATTTATGTAAAGGCCATATTATATACAGGCAGTAGTCCATCCATGTCTTGGTCCGCGTCCAACGTTACTTTACTTCGGTTATTTAATTAAAATAACAATTAAATTATTTTAATGAATTTGCTTATTTTTGAATTGAGTTTTAAAATGGAATATATTTAAGACCAAGTTATCCAGGCTTGTGGAGTGTCAAGCTTTCATATTATCTCATATAAAAATATTACAAAAGAACACCATAATTTTCCTCGAATACTACAGCTGCCTTCTATTTAAGCGTTTGGGCTCTGACGTTCTACAAACTATAGAAAACATTACTTAGTACGTATTTGGTGGAGCTCAGCATGTTTCGGGATGAAAAAACACAATTGTATAAATCTGAGACGGGAATTTCTGGCAGACATTTGCTTGAATGAAACGTTTAATTTGCGTGGTGGCAAGATAAGGATCGCATTAACGACAAACAGACTTTTTCAGAAGCACATATTCATTCACGATAAACTTTATAAACTTCCGGCCTAGGCGGAATAACATGCCGGGCCGGCCATAATACGACCTTCTGACGGTCGGCACACAACTGAATGCCCCGGGTGCCGCGCTCGGTGACACCCAGCGCCGCAAATAGCGATCTATATAACTAATGTCTCACCCACGACCGGACTTGTCCAAAATGCCAATGTGGCGACACATACATGTACGAATAGCGAACAAAAATAAGGGACGAAAGATTGTATATCGAGGTTTTCGGTACCAGTCATCAAGGGCTATATCACGCTAATGTCAGGTTATTTTTATAAATCGTGAATATTCAGATATTTCAGCGATCGAAATGAAAAAATATATTTGGTTACTTGCACTTTGAATTAATGTTATTTAAATATATATTTTTAAGCAAGCCACAGGCAAATAAAGAAGCAAAAAATACAAAAAAATATTAATGGAAATGCTATATATATGAAAAATATGAATTTTTAAAATTTAATTAATTGAAGAGATATGTCCAGTGGTTTTCAGTTCCGCATATAAGACGATAAGTAGGGTCTCGCCACGCTGAAATTTAATTATCCCTTTTGTAAGTATTTGACCGTTTTATTTTGATCCTTTCATTCTTTGTATTTAAAAAGAGGAATGCTTAACCTTTAAAGTTTAAATGATGGACTCACTTTGTAAGGATATCTTCAAAAAATTTGATCCTTATAATTCTCGTACATTATGAAATGGAAAGCGGTAAAATATTTATATATACAATAGACTTATTAAATATTTTATACTCAATAATCTAAATAGCCCCCTAAAAGTACTGGAGGACTCTGCGAAATGCCTTAAGGTCACAGGTTCGATGAAAGGAAAATCCTGATCTATCTCCTTCTCGTGGTGGGGGGTGAGCGACATCAGTCGGCCAATATAGACAGGGACCAAATGTTGGCCGGAATAAGCTAACACCCAGCTAACCTCATCAGGTCAAGTTGGTTAGGGCACTCCATTGTCCTGGAGGTAGTAAATGCCCTCCTAAGGCGGATGAACCTTTATGGTCAACGGCATTAGGATGTGGAAATAAAGGGGAAAATACCACATTAAAGGTCTTAAAGACATCCCATGTATCAGCAAAAAAATGAAAACAGCCCAAAAACCAAAACCAAAGTCATGAGAGTAAGCCGCAATGAGCAGCAGAAAATTAACATATCAATGCTAGGAGTACCCCTAAAAGATGCAAAAGAATTTGTATACCTTGGAAGTACAATCACCTGGGATGGCAGAACAAAAAGAGAAGTCAACAGTCGAATACATCAAGCAAGGCTAGCTTTCAATAAAAAAGCCAAAATTCTTGAGTCAAAAGATTTTTCTTTAGGGCTCCGCAAGCAACTTGCCAAAACACTTGTTTGGAGCA
The DNA here is from genome assembly GCA_022606575.1 of Glossosoma conforme. NCBI lineage: Eukaryota > Metazoa > Arthropoda > Insecta > Trichoptera > Glossosomatidae > Glossosoma > Glossosoma conforme. The sequence goes on along the minus strand of JAGTXR010000203.1, from coordinate 337,225 downwards.
TCTTAATGTACGGCTGTGAGACATGGTGCTTATCTGAAAGTGATAAAAAAAGACTAGAGGCCTTTGAGATGTGGTCGTACAGAAGAATTCTCGAAATTTCCTGGAGAGACCACGTCACGAACAATGAGGTTCTCAGAATAATCAAGTAAAATAGGCAACTAATAAGAACCATCTCAGAGAGGCGAGCCCGATGGATTGGTCACATCATGCGCCACGACGGTCTTCTTCACGATATTGTGGAGGGGATGGTTGAGGGTAGAAACTATAGAGGGCGCCCTAGACGGGACTATTTGCAGCAAGTATTCGAGGACATGAATTGTAGCGCTTATGTTGAGCTGAAAAGGGTTGCGTAGGACCGAGAGGAATGGAGATCGAGATGCATGATTCTGTTGCTGCAAACCAATCCACCGGATTGATACTACGAAGAAAGAATCTAAATATGTAAATAAATTAAAATTTTGTACTAGAATCCGAGCTTAAAAAAGTAAAAAAAAAACTTAAAATCACCGATTGTAAATACATGCTTTTTGTTATTTGGGGCAAACATGTGCACACCTCGCGGTTCGAGGGGCACTGGATGCACCTTCACATGGCCATCCAGAGGGGATACGGTGCTCCAGTCACTGAGTAGTACAATAAAAATAATGTGGTGTATGTGTACATGCCGATTTATATTTTCTTTCTATTCTGCTTAATTTGTAATAGTATTTGCTAGGAATTATTGTACTGTAAAATTTTGATTATGGCACTAGTTGCTGGTAAATAATTTTTATTATTATAATTATTATTAAGAATTCTAATAAATATAAATTACTCGTATTTTGGTGAATACTTAAAAAAAAACTAATATTTAAATATTTCATTGAGCAAGAACTTAGATACTTTTCTACGATGATCTGGTCCCAGAGACCTGAGTCTTAAAGATACGGAAACTATAGTATCTTTTTTCATGTTATCATGTGCAAAATAGCACAGCTGGTCATGACCAGTGCACTCTATAACGTTTCGCCAGGGCGGCTTGGAAATTTGATAGTGAAATTTTTTAAAATGATCTTAATATGGACCTGGAATATTTTTCGTCCGAAGACGTGACGCAATCCAACTAATAAAACGTGGTGGTTAATAAGCGGTGACCATTTATGTTTTGGTTCGCGTCCAATGTTAGTTAACTTCGATTATAAAAGGATATCAGGAATGTTCAAATTATATTCAAATGTTTTTCAAATCGTAGGTTAATTTTCAATCTAACGAAAATATTTTTGTTATTCAAATAATAGACAATATTTTATTGAAAAACTTGAATCGTTGCCAAGGCTTATTTCAAGGGTAATTATAAATATTTTTTGTATGTTTTCATTCCATATTTTTTGTTATGTTTTGACACATTCCTTGAAAGTCAGTTTAATGAAGCCAAATTTGAAAATCGTTAAATTAATGAATATAATAATAAAAAATATTTTAATATTTTAAAACTACGTCAATATGTATTTATATTTTAAATTGAAAAAAAAAATATTACGAAATAAAAATTGATTTTAATTTTGTGAAATAATAAATGACCAATGACAATATCACATTAAATGCGTGATTCTCATTACACCATCATTAAGCAACATTGTACGCGGACCAAAATATGGATGAGTACCGCCTTTGCTCGCCGAGAGTCGTTTGTTGGGTTGATTCACTCCTTAAAACCAAATAATCGATGACTTTGAAGGGTCTGGTCATCATCCAATCGTATTATAAATTAAGTAATAACGCAAAATATTCCCCGTTACTACAGGTCGTCGGAATATATATGTTTTTAGATATCTTGGGACAAGGCATGGACATTATCAAATGACAGAACTAAGCGGTGGAATTTTTTTTGGTTGCCATATGTTTTAAAAACAGATCGAATTTGGGAAGAAGAATAGATTCAATAAATTTTTGTGTTCACCGAAACCTTAAGTTTACTTCATACACAACAATAATTTTGTTATTTTCACTGATTTATTGCTTATAATATATATATGATAATTTTTGTTATGAAATGTTGAAATATGTTTTGAATGGTTTTAAAATAAGTACAATTTGTTTTTTATTGATTTAATATTTTATTTACTAATAAAATAACGAAAACAAATTATGTTTACCAACAGAAGACTTAGAATTTCATATACAAATAACAACAACAGTGTTTGAAATGTCAATTAAGATTAACCAGTGATTAAACAGTAACACAAATATGAAAGGATGTTGCTGATTATAATATATTATAAAGTCAAATAAAACTAATAAAGTAAAAATTAAAATAAACTTTAAAAACTTTGCACACTATTTGGGACTCACAAAGTGCTGACTATACAGAGCCTGTATTTTCCCAATTCTTCATTATGACTGTAAAATCTTGGCATCTCAACCAAAAGACAATGCAGCTGTTTAAAGGGTTTCGAAAGCAGTTACCTGCGTAGAATACTGTAGTACAATGGCTTGACTTTGTGTGGAACGACGAGATGAGAAAACAGACATGGCATACTTTCAGTAGGTCAAGAGGCAAAAGTGGCTCTGGTTGATAAGTTTTTCCATAAAAAGAAGGCGGTCATGTCCGCTCTATAACCTTCTTCTTCTTCGTGTCAGTGATGTCAAATTATTTTTGCCCAGTAACTGGCTACATCTATCTTCTCCGTGTGTTACCCAGCATTAGGTCCTGAGATGTGCAGCTTGTTGGGCACATGGAGCAGGGTCTTAGAGGCGGTCGGCAGTTTTCCACAGTCGCACAAAAGTGATTCTTCCTGCCGAAGTATTCCCCACCAGGTTGTCCTTTATTCTACCAACTCCGGTTCATAATCAGTTCAGGGATTTGAAGGTCCGCCAGTCAAGGTTCTTGCCAGTCGGGAGGCCTTCCTTTGGAGTAATGAAATCCTCTGATGCAACTTGTTGTCAGAGCTGGAGTCTCTCATTTTTAGGGCCGGATTTGAGAGGTTGTGTTAATATCAAAAATCTGCTTAGCAATTCGAGGTATCAGATTATACAAGAAGTGGGACGGTTGGTGGATTGCATTACGCATTTTTTCGGTGCATATGACTTTGCGTCTCTACAACCTTACAAAGTTAGATAAATACTACCGAAATTTTTATTTTTATTTTGTATAATTCACTGAAATGATTGAATATTGACACGTCATTGCTGAAATACACAATAGCATTAATGTGACTCTACGACTCTATGGTACTGAATAACTTATTATATAAATAATTATTTAGAATAAATAATGTTTAATACGTAACAAACAGTGCTCAGCCAACTTAAAAATGTCTAGTGTAGTAGAATCCATTGATGAAATTTGTTCGTCACAGACTGTATTTTCTTCCATGTACTCAAAAACCAGATCTGTTCTTTTCCGCGTATTCTTTTACGGAAAAATAAAATAATAAAAAATCTGACAATTTTTTTCACACTAAGATAACCAGATGAAAATAAAACAAACGTGCGCACCTTTGATATGTAAAATTGAAAAGAATATCACTTTGTGGATATTTTTAAACTTCACCTGAAAATTCAGGGTAAAACGCGAAGGGTTTGAGGTCTTACAAAAGGTTTGAAGCCTGTTTCAGCGCCTTAAAAATGAAAAAAAATGGAGCTCTCCGAAAGCTTGAATTTGACTTTATACAATATTTTACAGTGTATTTTTAGCTTTTCAGACATGGCTTTACAAAGATTCGAAAATTGTCATTGAAACTATTCATTTATGGTTTTAAGGCAAATGAAATATTCATATTAAATAAATTATTTATTTTTTCATAGAATAATAACAAAATCTATCCAATTTTAATAAATTGAATATTCAATCAAAAATTTGAGATTGATTTTTTAAAAAAGTCCTGAAAATTCGTCGTCAAAATTCAGTGGAATATGTTCCTAAAAAATGTATTCGTCTACATCGGGGGTCAACAATTATTTTGAGAGACTGAATGAATATGAATCGAGAACTTGAAAAACATTGAAGAAAGAATGAAAATATTCGTTTATAAAAAATTGAATTATCAGCAAAATATAAAATTATAATTTCATTTTAATTTAAATTTAAAAAAATAACAAATTTTAAATATTTAGTCTTGATTTCACACATATTATTTCAGTGATTACATGTTTGGGACTCCCTTCGATAAGTCTCCAGGGATCGCAAAACATGTAAGCACTTAAAACTAAATGTGAAATCAAAACTAAATACCCTAATTAAAAAAAATAAAAAATAACAGTTTATCGACAAATATTTTATGTCTACCTTTAAAGAACAAAACAAAATGCCGGCTCTATAGTGCCTGTATTCTTCATATTATTTTTTAGGGCTACGAATCTTGCCATCTTACCAAGAGGCGATGCAACCGTATAGTGGAATTGTGGAGCAGATGCCTGCGAAGAATACTGGGGATACGAAGGTTTGACTCATACTTCAGTCGATCAAGAGGCGAAGGTAAACTTGGTTGTATCCATGCTTTAATATGCCGTAAAAGAGCATTAATTGTTGCTGTCTTTTCATTGAGCTTACAGGCTGCCGCTGTCCTGGACTGTCGGTAAAAATAATGTACTCGGAGCTGCGGGAGGTGCATCTGACATGGAACGATGTGAAGATGTTGGTGGCTGATGGAGCTTTGTGTTGGAAAATTGTGGATGCCAGATGCTCAAGTTAGGCAGCGGGCATGGTATGAAGATTAGTGAACAAAAAAAAATACCGACTTAATGATTCACTCTCGCGTCTACGACATCATTACACGTCCAGGTAATGTGAATCAATCATGATTTACACACATTTATGTACGTCTTTACCACCCATCATCCATTTGAATTATCTGCTGTCTAAACTGAGTCACATTTGACTTTTTGCCTTCAAAGTTCAACTCCTCAAAGTTTATCTGTAATTTCTCTCCCTGTAGAGCAGTGATTTTAAACAAGTGCATTGCGATACCTTAGTGACCAGTGTGTACGTTAAGTGCTAAGCAAAATAATTACAGACACAATACTAATTAAAATTAATTATATTAAAAACACGACAAAAGATAAAGCCCAGGCTTCGGGAATGTTGGGCTAATCACTCGATTTCCTTAAAAACCGACTACTTACATTTTTCTTGATATCAATTGCTCAGAAGCTTTAAAGGGTTACAAACCACTGTTGTACGAGTTTTCAAGCTTCGGAGAAGTCTCATTTTTCTCTGGGGGTGCGGAAAGTTGAGATTTCTGTGGATGGATATTTTTTGCGCAGGAAATGTAGAAGCAGACGTTTTCCTTCTTGTATTCGACATTACTTCACGTCCCATGAGAGGGAATACATAAAATATTTACAGCATTGCTTTCTGCGAAGACTTCCAAAGACATATTTTAGCAGCGTTTATTCAAATCGTGCTTTCTTCCCGTTTTGAAAACGCTCTAGTATCTTTAAACTCCCAATATTTAGGATTCGCAGCTGTAATCGATCAAAACAAAATGTGCTTATTATTGCCTATTGAGCAAAATTGTAGAAAAAACTCTTAAATGAGCATTCTTCTTCCTAAAGTAAGATCGATAGAGGTGTTACACATTGTTCAGTGCAATATAAATCACTCTATTTTTATGTAAGCCCATACTGGAGAATACTGACAGATGGTTATAGTGATGCTGAAGTCTGGGGATTCTATGACCCTACCATTTAAATATGGTTAAGCTGCATGTGGAGTGTTGATCTTCCAACGTCATAAAATACAGCCCAATATTCACGCATACTCATTATTATAACAGGAATTTACTATGAATGGGTGGTCTTCACGGGACGACTTTCATCTACCACCAATTTTAATAAGTATTATATTTATATATATTTTATATTTATATATATTATTATATATATTTTCGATGTTGCTGTTAAAGTGATAGAAAATCATATTTTTTAAGAATACTTGGTGTTATCTGGACTCTTCATTTATCTATTTTGTAGTAACATATATCTTATATCTCAAAAATCATTCACTAGTAATAAATACGTAAGCTGGCATTACTACGACTCTGCGATTTAATATTTCGCAGTGTTGCTGCTAGGCCCATATTACCATATCTTACTCGGTGCTAATATAATTACCTTGTTGCGGAATAATGGCGTAATTATCGGTGGAACGCGAGGTTGTGAGCGAGTGCTGAAACGTACCGGGAGACCTGAAATTTTCAGTGGTTTATATTAAACTGCTACAAGACTACAACACAAAAAACAATTGTTAGTGTCTGCAAACCTGAAACATTAAATGAACTAGAAGTATGACCTACTTGTAATAAGAAGAAAAAAACTTCAGTTTCTCCATTTCTTTTCTAAATGCCACCAGTAAGCTCTGGAATGCTCCTCCAGTATCTTTGTTTCCTCCGCCATACAATATAGATTTCTTCAAAACAATATACCAATCAAAACATTAACACAACACACGTTTCTTGTATGCAGCATCCAGCAGTCCTGGCTGATCGAACGCATAGAACCTTCTAATATCAACCGGATGTGCTCTTCTACATGCAATTTCATTCAAAAATCGTCATAGCTCTCGATGCGTAGATATTTTTGGCTGGAGCTCATGACAGCCAAATGATTCAGTTAAGCAAGTTCAAGAAAAGGGAGATGACCCTGCTTGTCATGAATTAACGGAAACTTTGACATTGATCGTCATAAAGCATGTAGTTGCGTGAGAAAAAAGAGATTGCGCCGATCATGTATCCAGAAGATAATATAGCAGGTCATGAAGAAAAATTATTGTGTTACGACAAAGAACTGGACGCAAAACGTGGGTAAAAATCCGCAAGATTAAAAGACGTTGTAAATACTATCGGAAAGGATTGGTCAAGGAAGGTTCAAAAACTGTAAATCCTAGTATTTTGCTATTTTTATGTACTTTCGTACAGTCTAACTTTATGTCCACAAGTCCACAAGCAACCTAGACTGCAACTGTATACAAGTATCTAAAAACTCTGGGCTTGACCTAGTATGCAGCGCAGGATAGGCAGACATGGCGAATGTGCACAAAGAGAGCCGACCCCAGATGATGGGAAATGGCGAGGCTAAAGTCAAACTTTGTGTGTAGTTTGCAGAGTACCACAATTTTTTTGAATTATTGACAAATAAAAAGATATCATATAGACTCTCATTTTACTGAAATTTACTAAATTTCATGAAAATATATACACCATTGCTGAAAAACACTGTACCATGCGCGTGAGCCTACGACGCGTTGATGTAATCTTAATCAACAATTGGGTATTTACTGAATGGCTCTAAACCTACTACAAATTATTCTGTATAAATGTTGCAAGACAGTATCGAATCTGTGTTAATTAATATTCTTGATATTGTTTGAACTCAATACGGAAGATTCATATTCGTTTAAAAGAGTAAAAACGCAATTTATTATTTCGTCAGTAATCAATTCAATTAATGGGCAGTAATTATTTATGTAATGGTCAGTATTAAATACATGAAAATTGTCAGTAGAAATAATGTATTAGCGGAAGAAAAAAAAATAGCGGCACAACAAATAAAAATTGGCAGGAAATAAAAGTTTTGGTTAGGTTTCCATTCTATGTGCTAATTATTCATACATTTTACATTAATTACTGACAGTATTGAATATATTACTACCATGTGAATTTTATAACTGAACACATTCATACTATGAAGATATAGAGAGGCGACTTAATGTATCTACATTGGAGAGACGTAGAACAGTGACTGACTGCTGTTTATTTTTAAAATTATGAACTCCATAATCGATGACTCGACATTATTGCAGGAAATTACGTTCAATGTTCCCTCCCGGTACACTAGAGGCAGTGACCTGCTACATTTAAGGACATCGAAAACCAACTATGGATTATATTCTCCTATGTTAAGAATGTGTAGACTTGTTAACTCCTCTAGTGACTTGGACTTTTTCGGGGTGGACCTTTCAGCATTTCGCAGATCCCTCTACTAATGTACTAGATCTGTTTTTTTACTCATGTTCACGTTTTGTCTAAATGTATTGTCTTAGCTATTATATTGTTCTGTTTCACCATTTCATTTATTGTATTTTCTATTTTAAAACCGTATGTATTGGCCTAGGCCGTTAATAAAATAAAATAAAATAAATACTTGACATTGGAAACTGCCAATTTATTTAACTTAATGTCAATTTATTTAAATACATGCCAAAACCTTAAACTTATTAATGTACAAATAAATACACGCCAAATAAAAAGTTGTATTTCACAAAAAAAAATGTGTTTTTAGATTAAATAATTTCCTTTTTTTCTTATAAAATTACTTCACAAGCTTATGTGGTGATACGGCGTTGTGGTCAACATTAATAGTAAGGGTTATCTAAAGGTTTTGGTTGGATTAAATATAGTATTTAATATAAATTTGTCGGTATGTGGGAGTGTCATGGAAGTGTTGTGATCTGTGGATTGCTGAGAAGGTTATATATAATATATTGTAGATTTGTTATGCGTGTCAGGAAGGGATCATTGGAAATACTCCAACATTCCGAACAAGAAAGAAAAGAAACAAAAAGACGATGTAATATCAGGGGGAATTAAATGTCAATAAGTGAGCTAATATTTAAACAGTTTTAACGGGGAAAAGTTATGAAATATTTATATTAGATTGAATTGAATGATTAACGAGAATCTATTTTACTGGCAAGTTCTAGAAATTAATTTTCGGAATAATGAAATGTTATTAGTAGGTAGGTTTGACTTGAAGTTCATAGATCGGCACGTAACACAGTGGTTTCTCTGACGGGCAGCTTTATGAGTGCTCAGATTAAGAAGGCATAGAAGTGAAGAGAGAAAAGATCTGCTCATATAGAGCAAGCACGACTCCCACCTTGATCGGTGCAATAGTACTTGAAGCGTCCTCTGATGACGGTGATTCTTATGACATATATGAAACATCAAAGGCAAGATTATTAGACAGCCTTAGATATCGAAATTGGTACAATTGATACGAGCAGAAGTCCGCCATATCTTTATTAGTCTAATAAAATATTTGATACGTTTTTATATTTTTTATTGTTAAGTAAACTATAAAAGCCCTGCATTTAAATATACAAAAAGGATTTTTTGTAACGTTTATCAGCCTTAATGAATGACTACTGTAGTAGGTAAATTTAGCGAGAAAATTATTTTATTCTTCTGCTTCTAAATATTCCATTTGGTTGAGACTCAAGGATAAATTTATTAGATAAAAATCATATTTCTGAATAGATTAATTTACTTTTAATCTTCATTGTATCAGTGTATACAAATTATACTTTAAATATCTTGTTATAACTTATATATATATATTAAGAACATTTTGTAACTGTTGGCTGGTGAAAGTACTGTCAAAGAAATAATTAAAATTAACCCATTGTCACGTTACAAAAGAACGAGGGATTCCGGGGCTAATCACTTCACTTGTTAGGGTGACAAAGCAGTGATAATTACGGGTAAATACAATGTCTTCTTAGCTATATTTGATTTATTTTTATGTATTTTTTTTCTTTCACCAAATCTGCTTCTACAAGGAAAAAAACGCCCATCAAAAATCAATGCAGGAGACTACTCCACGTTAAAAAATATAAAATACTTTAAAAAGAAGTTTTTTTTTTGTATTTTTTTCTTTGATATGCAGGAAAATTACTAGCAATCACTAGACAATGATTGATAAAATACAGCCTTGGTCTATGTTCCCCTGTAGTCAAAAAAACTCTGTTTAGTCAATGCATTTGGTACAATTTTTTAAAAGTTTTTCTTTAGAAATATACACGACAATACAGTGATTGATAAATCTACTTGTGGATTATCTTTTTTGTCATTTTCAAAAATAACAATGCGCTCTATGCGTATGTTGAGTTGCTTAGACCATTAGACTAAAGTGTGATATTAACGCATGGTACTTTTTTGAAGAAGACACACTGTACATTGGTGGTGTTCAAAAAATGACTTCTTTTTACCACCTTTTTGGATTGATGGACTATGAAAGGCATTTCATGGGTAGGAGATCCATTTCACACCAACTAACTTTTATTTTGATAAAAAAAATATCTATTGTTATTTCAGTATTTTAAGTGGAAAATGATGGAAAATGGCAAGTTTATCAAATATTTAAAAGTTTTGTAGACAAATTTGTGTAACTGTAAGTGGAAACGTGTTTTTTTAAATTTACAAATATGTATGACGTAAATAAGTCACTGAAAAGTAATCAATAAATAAATGTAGATATAAAACTTACAAATTATTTATTTATTGTTAATATTTATCTACAAGCACCCTTGAATGGTGAAACACTGTTCGGTCACTATTAATTAAAGGCTTTTTATGAAATTCTGTGGTTAACAACAGTCATCACGTGAATACATATTGTCCTCATAATAACAAGTGAAGTAACTGTTAAAAAAAACTTGTAATGACTGTGGCCTGACTATTTTTTCTTATATATTTGAACACAAAAAATCTTTATTTAAAAAATGTTTTATTAATTAAGTCATGTACAATAAAGCTTTACGAATATTTTTAATGAAAAAGCTCGCGTTGTAGTAAATCGTCTTATTAGGTAAAATTCTTTCGCATTCTGTTGAAGCAAGTGGTTAATTAAGCTGCAAGTGTTGGTCGCTCAGAAGAAAAAGCTTCCGAGAGGCGGTTCTAATGAGAGCCTCATTCTGAAACATTCCTTGACGTGGAACTTTAAACGAAAACATCAAAGCAGCTTTAAAAGCTCTCGAATAGGTCATTTTAATACGCTTAATCTTGAAAGAAACCACTTTTTCAAGTGAGCAATGTTCATAAGTATTTTGTAATTACAGAGCAATAATGTGAATTTCCTACTGTATTACTAAGATAATAACATATTTAATTTATATATTTTTATTTGCAATTGCGATCCATATATAAACGAGTATATTCAATAAATCTGGAAAATAAGGTAAAAATATATTGAAACCACTCAGTACAGTCAGTTGCTATGTCCATGCCTGGTCTCAAGACATCTTTATCAACTTGGGAACATATGTGGTTCATGACGACATCTAGAATAATAGACCAAAGACTGGAAGAGTTTGAAAAACTCGAAGGTCTAGCAAGAGACTTAAAGACCCTAGGTCTAGCAGGGAACATAGATGGTTCTCAACGACTTCCAAGATAGTAGCTTGCTAACTTAAAGAGACTACAGATTAAGTAAAAGGGGCTTATTTTTGGGTAATGTTTTGATAACATTTTTTAAGGAGATTGATTATAAGCATACACTATTTATTTTTTGACAGTTTCTCCATTTTATGTTGGTGCAACTGTCACCTTTAATTTGATTTTTCGCCGCGATTGTCTTGGCGGCACTGCATGACACAGTGTTCCGGCAGTTGTCAGTTAACTCTCGTCTGGCCGGCGAAATGCCATACCGGTCAGACGAGGAAATCAAGTCTCTCAAAATAAATGCAAATTGTGCTTCAAAAACAAGTTTTGTGTTGTTAATCTGCTCCTGCATCCTTCCTCCACGCGGCCACGCGACGAACTCGCGATTTTTATCTTTTTTAAGACGGGGGATGTCAATAAGTAATAATAATAAGTATTCTCCAAAATATCGATTAGAATATACATTTAATGTTTTATAAAAATTACAAGTAAATCACATTAGTAGCAGGTATTTTGTGTCATATGGAATGCTAAAGTTAAGTAGATAAAAATGCAATAAAATAAAATTGAAACAAGAAAGATCCCGGGACAAGTTTCGTTATATTTATGACTGAAATTATGAAAATGTAGGAGCTTTTTCAGTTCGTCTTCGTGACTTGTAAAGTTTAATATGGTAATTTGAAAAGTCATTAATAAAATTCTATATCTTCTTTTTAGAAGTATTTATTATTTCTTCCCATATCAATTTCATATACGGAATATATGGTCACCATAAATTGCCAGTAGTGAGTTGCTATTGACCGTAAACCAATATAAGATTTATCTGCACTCAAAAGTTTGCCTGGGAACCTATTCAATTGTCAAAAGATAATTGCTGAAAAATTTATTAATATTCTTAGAAAACGAAACATGCGACAAAAACCAGAGGTAGTATGGAGAGTAAATGTAACGTAGCGTCAAATTGAAGATAAATAAGTCAAGTATGGAAACCGCATTAGTTGGGTTAGTAAGGTTACTTATGTTCAAGCAGAATCCAACCCAATGAAACAGGGGAATCCAACCTTGAAACGCGGCCTAAATGTTTATTAAAAATAGGTAATACGAATATATATTCAGTATTCTTTACATTTCATTTGAATCGAAAGATTTATAGTAATATTCAACAGAGAACTTAACAGGAACTTTACTCCATAATTAGAGTAAGTAATTAACTACCTTTCTGTGCTTACCAGATATTTACTTCAGACTTACTGTTTGTAAGTCTGATAAGTGGATAAGCCCTGATCACTGGTCAACCCAACTGATGACAAAATACGGCAATTAAATTTAAATTACAGAGCACATTCTCTGGGACTGTCAGTTCCTCTTGTTAAAAAGAGGAGTCCTTTTCGATGCAGGTCAAGGGAATCGCCTCGGCCCTATCGGGTATGCAGTCTTTGTGACCACTAAAAATAAATTCTACGCATTTAAAATTTTTGCTCGTATTTTCGGTGAGAGAATCTATCTTCCATTTTCATCTCTTTACAACCCGTAAATGCGATTCTTATATCTTTCACGGGTTCTTTCTTTTAGCACTTCTGTTCAGTGGCCACAATTGTTCAGAGGGGACTCCCACTGGACTTATCAGTTGTAAACTGATCATAATCTAAATGAGCGCATCATTGAGGAAAATTAACTGTCCTCTGGTGTGATGCGGATGTAAGGCGGATAAAGTACAGTACAGTAATATTTAACAGCTGTAACACAGAAAAGTGTAAAGCTAACACGATCTTGTATAATACTTTTCCCATCAATTAATCGGAAAAGGATATTGAACGAACGCGGGAATTCAAGTCATTGACCTTGGATACCATGTCTAGTTCTTTGTTTGAACATTGCAAAAATAAATATAAATGTATAGTTTCTAAACAAGTAGCATCAACAGTTATACATTATTTATTATTTAATTGAAACAATGTCAATTTCTTGACTCAATGAGGTGGCGTAATTGTGGTCGTCGTGTTGGTCTACGAGATGTGATTCAAAACTCCGTTTATTTTTCTCCAACTATTTTATTAAAGAATTTTCATGTATTTATTTAGAATTTGTAGTTAGGTGACGTTCAAAAAATACTGTTATATACATACTGTATGGGGGTGTCTATAGAGACTCGTAAAGAGTTCAATGGTCAACGCGTCTGCTTTGCAAGCCAAAAGTCATGGGTTCGATCCCCGAACGAAATTAAAAAAAAAAAAAAAACGATTACTAGGCTCTTAAATACCCCCGGTGTGAATTTGATCTCTCACCCGTAAAATGCCAGTCATAGCCTATTAATTAAAATTGGTGGTAGACGAAAGTCACCCCGTGAAGCCCACCCATTCATAGTAAATTCCTGTAATAATAAGGATGATGCGTGAATCTCGGGCTGTAGTCTATGACATCGGCGGATCAACACTCTACATGCAGCCCTTAGCCATATGCACCATAGTAAGCTTCATACAGATGAGACTACAGAATGATTAATGTAAACAACTAAAAAAAAACCACCAGGCTGCATCACATCTATCAAATTTGCTGTATGTGCCCGACTAAGAATTTCTTTTTGACAAAAAACAACAGAAAGGCCATCGATGTTACTAGATATTGGGATGAATAAATATATATTTGTTGACTTGAAAAAGAAGACAGAAGGCTCCTCATTTTCAGCGTTTTTGCAGCATCGCTTGGTGAAAACCCTCCCTGTCCGCTCCTGTTTTTGGAGACCCAGATGGGGACCTTTTACTGGAAGCACGCAAAAAGATACATGTTAGGGAGTGGCTGAAGGCCTTCCCATTATTCTAGGTGCATAAGTTAGATGTCAAATATATCTCAGTCTTAGGCAGCGAAGTTAGTATACTACAGCGAGTCTCGAATTGCCTTCTTTGGTAACACGTTGCTAACCACGAAATACGTGGGAGCGGATAAGGAAATGGTAAGGTTGGGAAATGGATATTGCAGAATGGCAGAAATCAGTTAGGAGGAATTCTTGCAGCATAAAGTAGCTGGTTTTTGGTGCATGATAAGGACGTCACACAACACGAGCTTTCTAGCTGCTTCTGATTGGATCAACTTTTTTCTCCGCCAACCTTGAATATAAATGGTGCTGCGTCTGCAGGATTCACGAAAATTGACTGAATAAAATAACATTGTTTATTCTAATATGTTGTGCGTTTCTTGTAGTAAGCTTGCCTGCTTCGAAATGTGGATTAAATAACCCAACAGTGGACTTAATTAGTGTGCGGCTAGACTGGGCTAGTTATTGTCTGCAAAGTGTATTCCAAAGTTTCAGTTACCGCAATGTATTGCCATTAACTTGTATCTGTATATAAATACATCTCTCTCTGAAGTATGAACTAGCAATGCTACCCTCATCAAGCATTTTGTTGGATCAAATTTGGACAGTTTACGAGTATGTTAGAACAATCTTTTAAATTATAAAATTTAAATAAATTATATATATATATTTTTTATTTAATCAAATATAAAAAGATACATTGTTTACACAGTAATTTACATTCCAATTTTTTTTTTTTCTTTTTTTTTTTACATTCGCTTACCACACCACTTAAAGATAAGATCTTGTGTGTGGCGTGGGATTCATCTATGTTATTTTACAGTTTTATATAATTATACAGAGTTTTACATATACACATTTATACATTTACATGATTTTGATATAAAACTAACATTATATAATTAAAAATTTAATACACTATAAGTTGAATTAAATCTAAAGTATATATAAATTAATAATACATTTTTGGTACATTTCATTATTTCAATTTGTTATGCAGTGACGTCGGTTCTATTCGTAATTCTTTTAAAGTACTGTTTCACCTTTTTAATCAATATTTTAATATCACTGATCGCTTTTATTTCCCGAGGAAAATTATTAAAATTAACTATTCCGTTATATTTGTAACCATTTTTTGCATGATGTGTGTTAAATTTTGGTATTAATAAGTTGTACATAAATCTAAAATAAACATATTATACGACGAATTTTTATAATAAAGTAATCGTACATTTATATAATTTTCATAAGTATGTAATCTGTACTTGCTTGAATCGATCGCTTACAAAAATGTTTTTTTCCACGTTTTTTTATTTTTTATCTCCTATATATCATAAATATTTTACAACTTCACGCAATATTGTTTTGTTGATATAAAAGAATTATTTAGAATTTTTAAAAAACTTTGAATGTTCTTTTAGTGTTTCATTTGCGCCATGTATTCTTGGAAATTTACACTTGTAAAATGGCTGTACTGTGATATGATATGGTAATAATAATGGCTACTAAAAGCTTTCTCTAATGTGCTGTTTTGTTTACGTACTCATATTTATAACCAGAAAGCTCCGTTTGAGCTCTACTTAGCAGAAATATAATGTAAAAGAACACTTTACTTTTCGATTACACTGCTTTGCATAAAGTTATATATACTCGTAAATAAAAAGTTCAAATATTTGTTATACAAGTCGATAAATTCTACGTTAATACTTTTTAATCAATATAACATTAAAGTCAATGTAATTAAACAATTTAAATTTTAAACAACTACTGACTCTCAGTGAGTGGAGCACTGGATCACCTGGATGTCTACGTGAAGGAGCAACCAGTGCCCCTTGAACCGAGAGTCCCACCTCTAAGAAATTGTAAAGTTCTCACAAAAAAAAAACTTTTGACTAAATTATTGGTAAGAAATTTTCCTTATTTTTAAATAATGTCTAGTACATAGCTTGTGACATTTTTCCTACATTCTATTTATACAGGAGCGGTAAAAAAGATGACGGTTTTTGACGTTGTTTTGATTTAAAGTCTTCTATAAAGATGTTTGAGCCACATTGAGTTAAAAGATGTTCACAATAATGATGTCTCAACATAATTCTGCATTCGAAATTTTATCGAATACAAGCTATGCATTTATCCAAAAAAAATCTTCATGACGTAATCCTAGGAATTAAAAATAAGACAAATTTAGTATCCGGCGCTTTGTTTTGGCGTTTATTATAATTATTAAACTTTAGGCATTCAAATTCTCGAATATTTTTTTTTGATTTTGCCTTCTATATTTATATTATTAAAAAATATATTTAGCCGTAAAGTATAGCGTAGTGATAAAAATGTTTGCTTTCCAGGCCGAAGCTTGTGGGTTCGATCCACGACGGAGATTAAAAAATATTTTAAGTCGATCTAAGCTCTGTAAATACTGCTGTTGGTGTGTATTTTATCCCGTACCGCGTAAAATGACAGGCATATCCAATTAATTAAAAAAATGTTGGTCGAAAGTCATCCCGTAAACGCTATTAATTCTTAGTGAATTTCTGTAATAAATGGATGTAGCAAGAATATCGGGCTGTAGTCTACGACTTAAGCAGATTAACAATTCACATGCAGTGCTTAGTAATATGTAAAATGGTAAGCGTCATAGAGTTCAATTAAAGAATTTCTTCCGCGCTGTCATCATCTGTCGGTTTTCTGTATGTATTTACGTAAAAAATTACGTAAACCTTAAAATATGCTTAATGTATATTTATCAAATCAATATTAACATTGTCTTCTAAAATGGTAAGTTATTTGAAATTGTAAGTATCATATAGCAGGGTCAATTAGTGATAAAAAAAATTGACTGAAAAAATTGTATGGATCGCTAAAAAATCACTTGTAAATCATAACACCAAAATATTTCTGAAAGTATTAGGTTTTCAGGTTGCTGAAAATTTTCCAATTAAGTCAGACTCGAGCCTTCGATCTGCAGCTAAACCTCTTCTCGTTATATTCCTTTGACTCAGTGGTCACCAACCTTTTCAACCTCTTCCCATATATTTGCGGGAGTCCCATTGTTGGGCGAACGCCTGCCCACAGATAAACGCAAAATATAATAATATCAAGCAAAAATATATTCTAATTAATATTTAACTGGTGAGGTATTAAATACATACAACGCATTTTTATTCTGATCTTCGTCGAAGACCCACGACCTTCAATATAGTAAGCAAGCGCCTTACCTCTAAGTCATACCGACTAGCACACAAAGTTTTAAAGTGAGAGAGTAAGAGTAATGTGTTAAGAACGTTGTAAAAATTAATATATTAATTATTAAATAATATTGATGTCAAAAACTTTCACACTTGTGAATGTCTCCTGGATGAATTTGCAGAACATGTTCTCAAAAACAAAGTAATATAAATTTAAGCTAAAAAATCCCATTTAAAACTTAAAAAAAATCCCTTTTTTTTCTGTCTTTAAATCGCCTCGGATGTTGATATATTTCACGTAAGGGAGGCCAAATTCAGGCATGAACTCCACGAATTTCTTTGGAAAAATAATTTGTTGGAGTCATCTGTTTGATGAGCATTGGGACCTTCTGTTGCTTGCTTTAATGGTTTGTTCTTAGTACTTAATCACAAATACCTATATTTGTTTATATCAAAAAAATAAATATTAATTGTACTTCAAGACCGAAATGAATTTGTGAAATTTGTCATGTTACTGTAGGAAAATAAATTGAAAAATTGAATTGAAACAATTTGACGACCTCTGATTTGGCTATCCGATGGAGGTTTTAATTAACAAGCAACGTAAAGTTCTTTCATATCACCTTAACGAAGAGCTTGCCAGGTGTATTATTTTTCACCCTTTAATTAAATTACAATATTATAACGAGAAGGTGGAGTGGATGTAGCGGTACATCCCCCTGTAAGAAAATCTTTTTTTTTTATTTTATTTTTTTATCATTAACGAAATCGCTCAAAGACTAAACCATGTTTGTATTAAGCTTATTTCGCGACCACTAATAAAGGTATCAAATAGATAAATAATCAATACTTAGTTAACCTTAATGTACTAACATCATTCTCGATTTAAAAGGTTGTTATTCAGTCACATGGTGGCAGGATGAGGAGTAGATGAATAATACACAGACTTTTTCTGAACTTTACAAATTTCCGGCCCAGGTGGAATGACATGTGGTCTGTCAAATAAATAAATAAGTATAGTCCAAAATGCCAATATAGCTACACATACATGTACGACAAGCGAACAGAAATAAGAGACAAAAGATTGTTTATTGAGGTTTTCGGTACCAGTATAGCCCTTGCTCACTTGTCAGTATAAAACATATTCGCATGCACGAATACCACGATTTCGTTTTCAATGAGAGCTTTCTCAGTTATTCACATGTGTAAACGCGCTGATGGCAAAAACCAGTGAATGATACTACAGAATGAATAAGGTGTTAAAGAGGAAATTAAGAAAGTGGATGGGATAAGCTAATTACAGTTAAGGAAAGGGCTTAGAATGTGTAAGTCAGTCATGTTAAGATTCACGGCCTGCGGGCTGTATACAACTTTTTTCCAGCCTATAGCCTAACTATAGCCCAAAATTCAGAAACTATTAAATTTTTTGCGCAGGATTGAAAATGAGCGTTTTTTTATGCGGGAGGCTTATGTTCAACAGTGGACGGATACAGCCTGATGATGATGATAATAAATCAGTAGTAAATTATATTTGAAAGTTCTTGAATAATTTTTTCAATGTTTTCAGCATTCACTTTGAGATTCATTATTAATAATAAATAATTATTTATTTTCCTTGTTTTTACATGGATCACATAAGATAATCTCACGTGATTCAAGTAAGTGTTGATATATTTCACGTAAGGGAGGCCTAATTCAGGCATGAACTCCACGAATTTCTTTGGAGGAATGATTTGTTGACGTCGTATGTTTGATAAGCATTGAGACCTTCTGTTGCTTATTTTTATTGCTTTGTTCTTAGTACTTAATCATAGGTTTTACTTTATCATATTTGTATATTATATATTGTATTTTAGTAACGATTTGAATTTTATTAAATTTGTAATATTTCCGTAAGTGAAAAAAAAAAATTGAATGACAAGGTAAATAAATAAATATTTATTTTTAGTATTTGTATAATCCTATTACAATTTTAATCACGTAACTCTATGTACGTTCGGCTTACAGTATTTCAGCAACAATAGTATGCAAATGTTTCAGTTTCCCGATACCAGCAGTTTGCGTCAGTCATCGATCATTTTACTACTTTAGGAACTAGTTCTGCGAGTAGCTCCACCAGCGCATAGAATTCCTCTACTGTATCGAATTAACGCTTAAACGTATACGTGATTATGTTAAATAACACGTACGGCATAAATTGAGTTGGACTCAAATTGATGTTGCGAAGTGTATTCGGTGTAATTATTTGAGGAATATTCTAACAGAGCATGTTAGATGTTAATGTGGATAAACAAACAAATTGTTTTGTTAGAGTTTTGGAGATTTTGAATTAATTTGTGAGCTCTAAAATACCCCCAGTTGGTGTGAATTTCTTCCCTCACCAATGCCAGTCATAGCGTATAATTTAAAATTAGTAATATATAAAAGTCATCCCGTGAAGACCACCCATTCATAGTAAACTCCTGTAATAATAAAGATGATGCGTGAATCTCGCGATATAGTCTATGACGTTGACGGATCAATAATGTACACGCAGCGCTTAGCCATGGTAAGCGTCATATAATTCCACATATGAGACTTCAGAATTACCATCACCATCTGTCGGTATTTTCCAGTGTGTTTTAAAAAAAAAATCAAGTTAATATTGAAAAATTAATTTTTAATTTAATACTAACTAATATTCGAGTACAAGAGATTTTAAAATAACAATATAAAAATTTACTATTTCGGAAAAACACGTATATTAAAAAGTAAAAGATTTAAAATTATAATATTCTGAAAATTTTCCAGTTAAAGCTGAAAATAAATATCAGTCAGTTTATTAATTAAAATTGAAGTCTTCTGTAAAAATGAAAACCAGAAAGAGGATCATGAAAACTCGATTCGTTTTGATATTCAGTAAGAATTTTTGTTCAGGTTAACCGTTTTTGATGGTTTCTGATTTAATCTGAAAAATACATTGTAATTTAAAAAAAAAATTAAATTATATCTTAAAAAATTTAAATTTTATTTTAAATAAACATAATCTATATTATGGATATATTAAATTATTTATTAGAATATTATTTTATTATTTCAATATTCTAATCTACTTTTATAGATCATTGACTATATTACAATATTATAAGCAATTAAATATACATATATTATATATAAAAATCCTTAATAATCTATATTAATATTAGAAAACGTAACTCCTCGGAGTGTCTAAAAGATAGAAACTGAAACGAGGATATCTGCAGAAGAACTCAAGTAGTGACTACCAAACGTATTCGTATTACCTCAATGCTTATTAGCTTTAACTCAAATGGTAGGAAGGATATAATGTTGATGAGAGGACGGTCGATGGGGAAGAAAAATTTGGAGTTGCGCCCAAGATCTGGTGAACGAAGCGTTAGCCGAACCGCTGCAAGATGGATTGACGACATAAGAAGAATACGGGAGTAGCCTGGATGCGGAAGAAAGAGGATTGATGAGGTTGGAGACTCATGCGGGAGGCCTACACTCAACAGTGGATGGATACAGGCTTCTGATGATGATATTGTCTTGATAAATAAACAGCGAATTGATAGAATTTTTTATATTTACTCTAAAAACCATTTTTGATATCGAACCCAAAACTCTTTGTATCAAAATCGAACTGGTTAGCTTTCAGCCTTCCTTTTGTATTTTAAAACTGGAAAAATTCTAGTAAGCTTGTAAATTAACATGAACGTACAGCTCTCTTAAAAAATGCATTTAAAAAATTCTAGCATGAAAAATCAAAATCATTCTAAATTTCAGTAGAATGATCCACTCGGTATGTAAAAATATTACATTGGATACACTTTTCAGAAAAACAAGTTCATACATTTCCTGCATTTCCTTTCTCCGTTTCGAAGCCGTGCATCAACATAACGTTCGTGTTGCATTCAGATTGATGTTCGATATGCAATTTGTAAATGTATATTCCACGTCAGAAATTGTCAACCTTTTTACAGTTTGCTGAATAAAAGTGTGTGTATTAGACACAGTGATCTATTTGAGAAAACATTTTTTTTTATGTAAACACATACAGGAGAATACCGACAGATGGTGATGGTAATTCTGAAGTCTCATCTGTGAAATTCTATAACGCTAACCATGGTGTATATAGCAAAACTCTGCATGTGGAGTGTTGACCCGCCAACGTCATAGACTACAGCCTTAGATTCACGCATCATCCTTTATTATTACAGGAATTTACTATGAATAGGTGGTCTTCATGGAACGACTTTCGTCTACCACCAATTTTAATTAATAGGCTATGACTGACATTTTACGGTTGATGGATCAAATTCACACCAACCGGGGTATTTTAGAGCTCAGAAATGGATTAAAAATCTTTTTTTTTATTCTCCGTCGGGGATCGAACCCACGACCTTTGGCTTACAAAGCAAACGCTTTATCATTGAGCTATGACCGCCGGCAAAATATAAGTAATTAAATATAAATTAAATGGATAAACATGCCATAGCTTGTTCGTACATGAATAACACTTATCACTGTTAAATCAATAACAGAAAGACTGCAGTTTCACCCTTATGACTCTCACTCGTGGAGGAAGGATGCAGGAGCAGATCACAAAGCAAAAGAACTTGTTTTTGAAGCATAATTCACATTTATTTTGAATAAAAACTCGATTTTCTCCTCCGATCGCTACATGACGTTTTGCCGTCCGGACGAGACTTGACTGACGATAGCCAGAACACTGTGACATGCAGCGCTGCCAAGATAATCACGAAAAAAAAAAGAACAAATTAAATATGACAGTTGAACCAACATAAAAAGGAGCAACTGTCATGACTTTATCAAATAAAGTATGCAAACGCTGTCTAATTTTATATATAATTAAGACTAACATTATTAAATATGCATGTCAGGCGAGCGAAAAGAAAAAATATCGTTTTTCGAGGCTTTTCGGCTTCAGCTTAAAAGGGCTTCAGCTTATATGAAGCTGATATCACCTTATATTTAAAAAAAGGTTTCGGATTGTTTCTCTACATTACGCCTTTTATTACATGACCTGATCCCAATTCATAGATATATTCGTACATTAGGGTGTCCCAAAAATTTTTTTTCGTTTTTTTTCAAGGCTCACCCCCTCGTTTTATGTGAATGGTGTCCAAATAATTGTAAAAAAAGTTTCACGCTATTAAAACCACGGGAAAAGATAGCGACTTGCATCGGAACATGTCAATGCTAGAATTCTAAGGTGCGCAAAAGCTAAACCCTCATTATAAAAACCAATATATTTTATTTAATTTTCTGTAATAGATAATAATATTTACATAATATATACTTAATATTTTTAAGATAGAGATAAAACAGCGTTTTATTTGCTGAATAAACATTAAGTTCTCAAAAGCTCCTTTTGGCCTTCATACAAAAATTTATATTAAAACTTCAACATCAAGTCGCTATCAGAAAACATTGTCCGATAGCAATCAAATTTATTATGTGAGTTACTAAGACCAAACCACATAAAAATAGAGGGTGAGCCGATTTCATTTGAAAAAAATAATTTTCCGATACATAGCCTGGGACACCCTAATATACATACATATAATATACTCGTGTGCAGATTCTTCGCTCATACCTTCCATGTGATGTATAAATTAAGCGAATTCGATCATGATACTGCATACAAGTCGAGTATTACTCATACCGAGTATTACATTTGATGTTGTTACAAATTGGAGAGATAATTGCTAATTTCCATGCAGCTCATACGTCATTACTGTCTCGTATCAAATTTTGATCAAAAAATTATTAAATTCGTTTGATGATGAAGATGATGATAGTAATTCTGAAGTCTCATCTGTGGAATTCTATGACGCTTACCATGGTGCATATGGCTAAGCGCTGCATGTGGAGTGTTGATGCGCCAACGTCATAGACTGCAGCCCGAGATACACGCATCATCCTTATTATAACAGGAATTTACTATGAATAGGTGGTCTTCACGGTACGCCTTTTGTCGACCACCAATTTTTATTAATAGACTATGATTGACATTTTACGGGTGAGGGATCAAATTTACACCAAGCGGGGGTATTTTATACCTCAGAAAGCGATTAAAAATCCATTTTTTCAATCTACATTGGGGATCAAACCCACAAACTTTGGCCTGGGTGTGTTTGGCGTAACGACCACGCATCCAGATGACAATCATGGCGACATGTAG
This sequence comes from Glossosoma conforme, assembly GCA_022606575.1. Lineage (NCBI taxonomy): Eukaryota > Metazoa > Arthropoda > Insecta > Trichoptera > Glossosomatidae > Glossosoma > Glossosoma conforme. The sequence continues at coordinate 313,885 of JAGTXR010000203.1, read as the reverse complement.
TCGCCCTTGATAAGCGATGGATGTCAATACATGAGAAAACTAAAAACATTTGGTAAAAGGATTATATTTTGTACATAATACACACATCCAATAGCTATTAAATTTATTATGTGTGTTATTATAACCAAATGACATAAAAATAGACGTTCAGCCGATTATATTTCAAAAAAAAGTCGTTATAGCCTGGGACACCCTACTATATATATATATATATTTATATATATATTTATTTGCGGACTCTTGTCCTGGAGGCTCCTGGGAACCATCTATATTCCTACGTGGACTTTCAGGTATATAGGTGTCTGAGACAAGACATTGACAATCTTAGCTTACAAAACTGTGAAACGGAAACTCACGGTGTTTATATGCTCCAAATATGGAGCGGATATGATAAAAAAGAAAGAATAATAGAAACAATACAGGAGCTGTATAGACGGCACTATATTTTGAACGTACATTATAACTGTTATTTATTAGAGTTAGTGAGTTGTTCTTTTTATGTTTTTTTGATTGATTCAATCACCAGACAGGTAGACTCATACCTGTGTGGAGGAACTCTTGCTGTCATTCAGGTTCTTTATCCAAACCCGCCGAAGGCTTAAGCCGAGATTAAAATTTCTTCACAACAATGCAGCCTTTGAAATACACTGAAATATCGCATTAGAGCCTACAAAGCCGGTCGCTGAAAATAGTACAGGGAGATTGAAAAATCAATCTTGATACATAATACATTTGTTTTTATTTATATGCCCGTTCTGAATTGCGTCAAAAAGGATGGGGTGTGCATAATTAATATTATATATACTAACATCCCCTTTACCTAAGGAAAGAACGACTTCACGTCACCGGGATTGTTGAAAGAACACGTGGTTGGTAGATAAGGAGCAAATGAACAACACAAAGACTTTTTCAGAAGCACATATGTTCTCGATAAACTTGACAAACTTTCGGTTGGGGCGGAGCTACATGCTTCGGGCGCCGGACCGATCGCAACTGCGACACTCGTCACGGTCAGGGGAAAACTGACTACTGGTCACCGGCGCCCGCAGTCGGTGACATCCAGCGCCTAAATTCACTCGGTGGTGATCCACAGAACTGATAGCAAACCAATGACAGACAGCCATGTACAATACTCATGATACACCCGTGACCAGACTTTAAGCAACCAATATGGCGACACATACATGTCCGATGAGCGAACAAAAAGAAACGAAAGATCGCATATCAAGGTTTTCGATACCAGCCTGCAAAGGCTATATCAAGGTGATATCAATACAATTGATAAAGGATATATATAAGGACTCATGCTGGAAGATTTCATTCAACAGTGGACTGATGATGATGCAGAATCACCGCTTGAAAAAAAAACGGAAAATATAAATTTAAATGCGTGAATATCGATCACCTTGTGTGTGATATTTTCAGGCCTTAAACTCGCATCACCTGGAGGCTTCACTCACTCAGGTGCTTTCTTTGTGCAACTCAGCTGGGATGAGTATTTCTTTCAGGAGACGATTTTCAAAGGCGCCGAGCGATGGGCTTTAATCCATATAGATCCAACTGAAAATAAGCGATTCATAGTGTATTTTTTTCCCACTTCAATTGATTGTAAATAATAATCATTTTTGTTTTCCTGAACCTATTAATCATCAAATTTCAATGAAAAATATATGTAGGTTTGTATGCGTTATATAATTTTTAAAAGGTTTTAATTTTATTAAAACATATATAAATTTAATTCACAGAAAATCAATTTATTTGATAATTGATAGTTCACTTTCATATTTTTCCAATATATTAAATACAGACGGGTATTCGGTTCTTTTAGGTATTAAAACTATTAACCAACTTTCATTACGGCTCGGTGGAATACAAATGATACTGTCAATTATAAAACTAGTATTTGAAGCTTAAATGTACTTATTTGGTCTATTTTCATATATCATATCGGTTCATGGATCCTTTAGCTATCAGATGATGCATAAAAACTATTCTAAGAAAGTATCAAAACAATATCACGGCTACCGATGTCAACAGTACGGAAATCTTACACGGCATATATCGGGAACCGATACGAACAGGTTAAATTAATTAACTCAGAGTAACAGAAAAAATGCATAGTTATAATTAAAAAATTAAGAAATCAAAAATATTTACTATTTTTTCACAAGTGATTGTACATGTTATGGAGGAGAACTGGACCATCCTAAACAAACAAAACTGTTTTTTTTTTAATTTTTTAATATTATAATTGAGTTTGATGTTATTTTTTATTAAACATTATCCATTTAACATTATACATTAAACATTGTAAGTGTTGATCAGTCAAGATAATAAATTCATTCACCAAGAATGATGTCTATAGCCGCCGTAAGATTAACACGGATATTATATACTCATATTTATGTATATAGCTATTTATGTATATATTAGGTATACAGCTCTGGCAACAAGTCGCATCAGAGGATTTCATTACTCCAAAGGAAGGCCTCCCAACTGGCAAGAACCTTGACTCGTGGATCTGGCAATCCCTGAACAGATTAAGAACCGGAGTTGGTAGAACGAAAGACAACCTCAAGCGTTGGGGAATGCTTCGGCAGGAGAAGTCATTATTGTGCGACTGTGGAGACCAGCAGACCGCCTCACACGTAAGATCTTGCTCCATGTGCCCAACAAGCTGCACATCTCAGGACCTAATGCTGGACAACACACGAGCAATCGATTTTGCCAGATACTGGGCAAAAATAATTTGACGTCGCTGACACGAAGAATAAGAAGACTAATGTTACAGCTACATTCTACTATTAAAATTTTCTTAATTATCATTATGTGGGAATTGAGCCCGTGAGCTATCGCATTGTAGCCGAGAACTTTTCTAAAAAGTCTAAAATCATAACTCAAAAAATGGCCTCATTTAACGTCCCGCAGTATATAATTATAATAGTTGTAGTAATTTAAACCAGCACCACGTTAAAAATGCACATTTTAAAATTAAATTCTAAAAATACCCTCTTTATTGAATATTCGGTACGCCCTTGATCCTTTGGGTGTTTGATCCCTCGAGCTTAGTACTTCGCTCCCTAATACCAGACTGGTGTGAATAATTGATAAATGGAGCTTAAGGAGCAGTTCCATCGCACCATGTACGCGTCAACTAACAGTATGTATACTTGAAATGTGAACAAATTTATAGACATTTTAGTTATAAGGAGTAAAATAATGTACTTAAATGGCAGATATATTAAATAGTAACATCCTCCTCTCTCGAAAAGAGAGAGGCGTTATTACGTCCCGTAGGGCAGGATGAGGACAAAACAGCAGACAAACACTTTCTTTTAGAAGCACAATTTATATTTACTTTAAAAATATTACAAGCTTTCGACCACGCGGGTTGACATGTGCGGCCGCAACACGAACCTTACTTCGCCAAACGGTTGGGACCAACTCCCCGGCCGTTTGCACTTCCGCGGCCCGTGGCGGTCGCCAGCGCTGCCGGTGGCAAAACTATGTAACTAGCCCTAATGTGGCCACATACATAAAGGTATGGCAAGCGACAAAAATACAAGACAAAAGATTGTTTATCGAGGTTTTGGGTACCAGTTAGCAAAGGCTACATCGTGCTGATGTCAACAGTATATAAAATATTTTATAATATGTTTATTACTAAATTGAAGAAATAAAAAACTTACCTACTATGTGAGATGACGCGGGAGTCATTCAAAATATATGTTATACTATAAATGTACGGCTGTGAGACATGGTGCTTATATGAAAGTGATAAAAAAAGACTAGGGGCCTTTGAGATGTGGTCATACAGAATAATTGTCGGAATTAACTGGAGAGACCACATCACGAACAGTGAGGTTCTCAGCTTAATCAAGGAAGATAGGCACCTAGGAGGAACCATGTCAGAGAGGCGAGCCCAATGGATCGGTCACATCATGCGCCACCATGGTCTTCTTCACAAAATTGTGGAAGAGATGGTTGAGGGTAGAAACTGCAGAGGGCGTCCTAGACGGGAATATTTGCAGCAAGAGTTCGAAAACATGAGTTGTTGCTCTTATGCTGAGCTAAAGAGGATTGCAGAGGATCGAGAAGAGTGGAGATCAAGCTGCAGGATTTTGTTGCTACAAACCAATCCACCAGATTGATACTACGAAGAAGAAGACTCTTATATACAAATATAATATAAATATATATCATAGGCTTATTTAAGGAGTGATCAACTTGACTGCTATGTAACAAGTAAGTGAAGCCCAATCCAGGTTGATAATTTTTCGTATATTACATATAGTATATCTGTATGCAATGATCAATGTCAATTTTAATTTTTTTTCGTTACTGAAGTACAAGTAGAATTAATAATTCTATAAAAATATATATAAAAATATAGGTACTTATGATTAATAACTAAAAATAACAAAGCAATAAAGACAAGTAACAGAAATTCTTAATGCTCATCATACAGATAACTCCAACAAATTAATCTTCTAAAGAAATTCGTGGAGTTCATGCCTGAATTAGGTCTCCCTTACGTGAAATATATCAACATCCGAGGCGATTTGGTTGAATAGTCTGATCCCTCTCCTAAGAGGCATAGTCTTTGGCAGGTTATTTTTACTCTTTGGGACATCGAACAATGTGTGCTTCCTTATTTCCAGATATTTATCGGGGACATAAACCGATTTTCAACAAGACAGGATCACATTGTAAGCTTGTTCTTGTTAGATTGTCAATGATAAGCAATATTACATGCGGACTAAACCATTCAAGGTTTAACGTCTGTTTTTTACCGCGTGTCGTTGGTCGGGCTGAGTCGCTTTTTATGACAGAATGATTCATAATTATCTGATATCATTATAAATATAGAATATTAATGTGTTTTATTAGATTAAGTTGGTTGCGTTGAACTATTCATTCGAATTTAATAAAAAAAAAATTGAACAAATCACCTAGAAAACTTCGTATAATAAAGATTAAATTTCACTCACGCCCAAGATATCGACTGGAAGCATATTTGTTACCAAGTGAAAATTTGGGTGCTGAGATTTCTTGGGATAAGATGTTAATAATGACAACTAGCAGAACAGAGTGGCTGCATTATTCTTATTGACATCCTCCTCTCTAAGTTGAATTTATTCAATCGCGTGGTGGCAGGATGAGGAGCAGATAAACAACACAGACTTTTTCTGAAGCACATTGACATGTATATTTCGAAAACTTTACAATATACTGGCCCGGACCACAGCATTCAGGACGAGCCAACCACAATGCGCCTTTGCTGCCGTCGGCACACAACTGCCTGCCCGCGCTGTGGTCGGCGACACCTAGCGCCGCAAGTGGCGATCTCTATCACTACGGTCACTCCCGTGACCGGACTTGTCCAAAATTCCAATATTGCGACACATACATGTACGACAAGCGAACATAAATAAGAGACGTAAGATTGTACATAGAGGTTTTCGGTACCAGTCAGCATCCTGCTGATGTAATTTTGTTACAGATATGGAACGTATATGGAATTATAAGAAATATATATTAAGTAAGAAATATAATAAGTCCCTCTATATTTAATTAAATAAGTTTCTATCCAGTTTTAGAATCACTTCTCAAAAGGCCCTTGACTTACAAATATAGTTGAACCATACGCATTGATAGCCATACACTTAATAATTAAATACAGAGTATTAATTCCCTTTGGCAGAACCTATGCAAATTAATATTAAAACATGGTACATTGAACATTGGCAACCTTTTAAACGAACCATTCATTTTCAAATTTAATGTAAATTAAAGGCGCTTATATTCAAAATATAAGTTTATACGTCTGGAACATATGGTTTTTCCAAATAGCAGCTACTCATCTATGTCAGTTAATATTATTCATACCTTATTTTAATTCATCTGTCGGAATGTGGAAGTGTGTGTGAATGTTGAGATAGGATTTGTGAGAAGGGAATTGTTATGCGTGTTAGCATGTGATCAGATGGAATACACGAACATTCCGAATATAATAAGAGAAGAAATCAGAACACGGTATAATGTAACGAGAAAGTTAGAAAACAGACATGTCATCGATGTTACCAAATATTGCGGTGAATTAATTTGACGTTGCTGATACTATTATAGTTAAAATAAATAAAAATATTGCGCTTTCGTTAAATATGAATTAACTTTTTTTTTAATTATTTCGAAAAAAAAATCTTAAGGATCGATTTTTTTTTGAATCGATAAGAAAAAAACATGTGACGTGGATGCAGAAGGTGGAAGATCGAACAATATGGAGACTCACACGGGAGATCTACATTCAATAGTGAACGGACACAGGCGGATGACGATTATGACAAAAATACATTTTTTTAAATATACGTTATATTTGTTAAGGGTCCACTTTTCTCGTTTTATTTGTGTATGGGACATAAAATGTACGAATCCGATGCAACCACTGGTAAGAGGGCTCATAATGAATTTAAGTATTTTAGCCCATCAGGTAAAGCTCAGTGGTTAAAACATTTGCTTGGCTAGCCAAAGGTCGTGGGTTCGATCCCTTACGGAGAATAAAAACTAAGTTTTTTCGTATCGATATCTGAGCTCTTAAATACCTACGGTTTGAGTGAATTTGTTCCCTCGCCCGTAAAACGCCAGTCATAACCTAATAATAAAAATTAGTGGTAGACGAAAGTCGTCCGCTAAATACGACACATTCATAATGAATTCCCGTAATAATTGGATGATGCGTGAATGTTGGTCTGTAGTCTATTACGTTGACGGATCAACACTTCACATGCAGCGCTTAACCATATGTAACACGGTAAGCATCAAAGAATCCACAGATGATACTTAAGCATCACTATCATCATGTGTCAATATTCTCATGTACGCGTCTTGGACATGTCTTTACGTAAAAAATTATAAAATAATAAATAAGGAAGAATGCGTTTTAAAATAAAAAATAATAATGGTTACCCTAGCCGCCTAGTTGTAGTCTCATATTTCAGTTACGCTACTGATGTACTAGACTTGCAAAGTGAGTATAGATAGCACAGTTGGTTGAATAAATAAATTTTTCTATTTTACGTTATTAGGGACCAAGCAAAGAGGCGAGCACTTTGAAGAAAAACCTCAAATTCACTATTTTATGTCAAAGACCGTGCCGAGGGGCGATATCCCCAGCATGGACTATGTTCATGTACGTGTAAAGCTGGGGTGTATACTATGCGGCCCGCGGACCACGTTTGGTTCTCAAAACTTGTTTTATTATTTTCCATATAATCTTCATTTATAATGCAAATGTCTTAGATTGGCACATTACAGTAATATCAGCTTCTATATTTCTCGCCTCGTACAGGTCATCTATATACTTTTTTGGGTCTACATTTTCTATGTTCGTTCTCTTCCATTGCTAGGCTGCCGCTATAAAGTTATATCAACTGCCTTGATCCTCATCGCTGCCTTTCAAAGCTCCACCAAGCACAATTTATCTATAGTTTCCGACGGACTTCCAGCACATCGCGAGCGTGGGGCTTGAAGAAATATGCTTCTAAAAAAGTCTGCTCCTCATACCGCCACCACGCGATCCGATAACTATCCCAGCGACGTAAAATTGTTGTTTCTTAAGTAAAGGGGATGTTACAATATTCTTCCATTTAACTAAAGTTTAGTACCCCGTAGCGAGTACATTACACGAACGGTCGCCGCAGGCTTCTGGGGACCCATAGTAAACTTTTCACGTACTGACGTGAAATGTCAGGCGGTTAAGTATCGGATACGGTTTTGCGGATCTTGTACGTTGCCTCAGCATAATTTACCGACCTCAAATGTCCAATTTACTTATTCATAAAATTAATAACGTGGCCTACAAACTGTAAAACTTTACAGGCAGAAATATTCTTTCAAGTTAAGTTATTGTTACGTTAATTTCAGTTTTCAGCGATCAAATGACTATGAAGTTCGTAATATTCTATTTTCAAATAATGTTTTTATTGTTTTAATACACCATTTTTGTGTTACATATTGAGTAAAATATTTGACATCAATTATTAAAAAATATATATATGTATAGTTTGTACAAAGATAGATTTTTTATATAAATTTAATACTAAGTTCCTTTTGAAATACTGAATAGAATAAAAAATGTTCTTAATCGTTTTTAAAGTGAATAAGATGTAGTAAAAAAAAAATCTTTTTTTTTAAAAACATATATTGTATTTTGTAATATTTTAACAATATTTGACGTAGATATTTTTTCATACGATCCGTTTACTAACAATTAAAGAAGTTTTCATATCCACCGACACAATTATTTTTTCACGCAGAAAAAATGACTAAAACCTACAATCTTTCACTTATAAAATGCAAAATTTTTGCACAAAAAATAATAAAATGTTTTGACATTAGCATGTTATAGCCCTTGCTGACTGGTACCGAAAACCTCGATAAACAATGTTTCGTCTCTTATTGGCATATTGGCATTTTGGGACTAGTTACGTAGATCACCACTTGGGGCGCGGTGCAACTGCACATCACGAGCGCGTGCCATTCGTGTGTAGCCAGTCGGAGAGAACATATTGTATTGTGGCTCGGCCTGAATTCTGTGACTAGCTCAAGCCTGAAAAAGTCTTCGTTTTGCTGACCTGCTCCTCACCATGCCCTCACGAGACTGAATAACAACCTCGAGAAAGGAGGATGTTAGTATATTTCTCAGCATTGTTTAGCAAATTCAGAACTTTTGAATTTCAGAACATCCTGATATTCCGATAACGCTTATGAGCATTAATAATTCATAAATTAACATTACCTTATCCAAACCTTCAAATGTTAATATTTACGCATTTGGAACCCAAAATAGTCGAGGAATTTAATCCATTATTAATAGAATAACAAAATGTGATTTCAATATGAAAATGAATATGTATTTCTTCCCGAAATACATAACATAAGCATTACGAATGCTAGGTTAAACTTACCTTTAAAGTCTATAATTAGGGCCTCTCCGTCACTAAGCATTGCTTTATTTAGTTCATATATATAAGCTTTTACAGTTTTTTATAAAAGGATTATTATATATATACTTAAAACATTTGATTAAACTAACATTTTCGTCAATAAATTTTGTAACATTTTTTTTTAAATGAAAGATAAATTAATTTAATTAAATAAATTGTTAATTTCAAAAAGGTGACTTTTGATATTGTTAAAATCAAATGAAATTTCAGATGAGACTTTTTTAAATTTTGATAAAATTTATTACATATTATATAATTTGTAACATAACATATACTTATGTAAACAGTTGGTAGACTAATAAGACTAAGGCATGAGGTTATTTCATTCTGGTTGTAGGTGGTCTGAACCGTAGAGCTACGTTAATCCGATAACGTACAGTTAAAATGCCATCATATTCAAACAAATGTGTTTTTACATTTCTCAGCATAAATGTGCGATTCTAAAACGTATACAATGAAATATCTTATCATTTTGTAAATATCACCTTCAAAAAGCATTAAACTGTGTGTGTATAATTTTTATTTAATATAAATTAAATAAAATATAAGCGACACAATTATTTAAACAATTTAAAAACCTGCCTAAGTAAATACTTAAAATATGAAATGTTCTAGAAACATCATATTAAGCGCAATATACGAGTATGTCAGAAAAGTTCATATTTTAAAAGGCTGTAAAATCATATGGTGGTTATTTGATTTTTTTTTTGTAAGCATTAAAAACTATAAAACCTTCACAGTGAATTGAAATCGATGATCTATTAATATAAGTTAAATATATTTTTCAGTGTCTATTTAAAATTCTCTTACTTTTTCATCAGGAAAGGTTTATACTTCAAAAAGCATGAAAGTTTCGTGATGTTATTAATTATCGAGCTCATATCGACCGTATTGAATCATTCCAACATCGCTTTCAGTCAAGAGTAGCACAGCTGGTGGGCCTTGAGAGAGGTAGTTACTCCTATGAAGACATAGAGGTGACTTATTGTATCTACATTGGAGAGACGTAGAACGGTGACTGACTTGCTGTTTATTTTAAAAATTCTGAATTCCATAATCGATAACTTAACTTTATAGCGGGAAATCGCATTCAATGTTTCCTCTCGGTTTACTAGCGGCAGTAACTTGCTACATGAAAAGACATCCAAAACTAACTACGGTTTCTATTCTCCTATGTTGAAAATATGTAGACTGGTTAACTCCTCTAGTGACTTGAAATTTTTCGGGCTGGACCTTCCAGAATTTCGCAGATCCCTCTATTGATGTACGACATGTCTTTTTTATTTACTCATGTTTATGTTTTGTCCAAATTTACTGTCTTAGCTTAAAGTATTTTTCTGTTTTACTATTTTCTTAAATGTATTTTCTTATTTAAACTGTGTGCATCGGCCTAGGCTGTTAATAAATAAATATATAATCAATCAAAGTTAATCTAAATTGCGAAGATAAAAAAATTCATCATCAAAAAACATCATGTCATCAAAAAGGCTTTGAGAATGTAGTATGAATGTAGTATGAATGTTAGTAAAGAAGAAGGGTCCCCTTTTCCTCGTTTTCCTCGACTAATACATAAAAGTAAAGTTAATTATTTAATCAACTGAAACTATAACAGTCTAAAGGCTGTATATTATACTCTTCGTAGTCGTTAGGCTCTACAAGTGTCAGTTTCACGGTTGCTTAGCTGAGGCGTGAAGGGGCAGGAAGGAAGGCTCTGGCGCCTGACCACCGAAAAGGGGAGAAAATTCTTGAAGGAACCTGAAAACCGAGTTGAAAATCTGAGCTTTATTATTGTCAATTTTCTTCACAGTAAAATGGTTCATGAAAAGTCTTATTTAATTTAATTTTCAAATCATATTTATTTTTCGTATTTATTTTACACATTGATTTTACAAAAAGTTAAATTAGCTTTATATTGAATAATGCTAGAACTGAAAAACATATATTTTCATATACTTTTTTACGGCTGAATTAAGAATTCATGGCATTATAAATTTTGGATTAAAGCAGCTATTTATTTAATATTAGAAATAAATTTAAAATTTAAATTATATTTATCAGCATAATTAAAAAATGAACATACTAATGAACGATGTTGAAACAATTTTAATAAAAAATAAGTCTATATATAATTATAAAAATTTTAAAATAACTGTAAGCTCCATGATATAATATGAGTAATTAGTGACTGATATCAACTCGATATATCTCATGCAGACTTGTGCCAAAAAGACATGATATGTTCTTTTATATTTTATTTTTGTTGACTCATCTGACACGTATATATAAAAATAGTTTATATAAATAGTTTATAAACAAAGTAAGTCTTAATTTAAGGTTTCAGTAACTATAAAACGCGGCTTTTACAGATGTTATTTTGTTATTTGATTCCGACAGCCGCTACCTGTTATGTGATAGCGGATAGTTCGCCAGGTGCCCGATATGTGGACGAATTTATATTTTAGTGTACAGTGTACAGAAAATAATAATCACGAATATGTAAAAATATATATAACGATCTTAATATTTAAAAAGTTAGACTAATTATTGTGTGCTAGTTAATGAGTCCATTTAATTTTTATTTAGCGTTGCTATTTAAAAAATCCAATTTTTTCCATTTTTTTCACAGCGCAGAAATTTTATAATCTTCATTCAATCTTGAACAAGCTTTTAAAACACCAGCGAAATAAAGGAGCTAAAATATCACTGACATTTTTATGTTTAGTTCCCAAAGTTTTCCCAATACACATTACCGCTCGCATACAGATAAGAATCATTTTTTACATGTACATAACATTACACAAATATAATGATACCACCTTTACCCTTTCGCATCGGTTGTCGGCATATGCCATCAAAAATTCCCCGACCGTTGACATCGGTTGAAGTGATATATCGTTTTGCTACTTTCAGTAGTCATTGTAACATCTACGGTAAGAAATTGGAAGTGCAGTTATTCCCTTTATCAACCTACATAGCCATCTGTAAAGCATGTAAATAAATATCCTTAGGTTTCGACACAGGAGCGATTTTTCTGTAAACCACATGTGTCAATGCCACCGCATGTTTGGAATTACATAATGAACGTTCGTTAAATAGAATAGTTTTTATGCATCATCTGATATCTAAAAGATAGAAGAGTACATTTAAGCGTCAAATACTAGTTTTAAGTAAAAAAAATGGTTTGAAAAATTCACGCCGTATTGACAGTATAATTTGTATTCCACAGAGCCATAACGAAAAGGTTAGGGTGAAAAATATATTCATTCTGTCGATTCTATGATGCTTGATATTCTTGATGTAAAATGATTAGGAAAACGTTTACTGAGTGGTGTTCAATCTACGATATTTTGCAACAATCTGTAATGTACAAAAATATTAAAATTGATATTTTTTTATTTGCCACAAAGCCTGCTTGCCAGATACATTTACTTTGAATTCCACCAATAAAATCTTTCCAACATAATTATTTGACAATTTTCATGTTTGTGTTTCAGGTTTAGAAAGGTAGGCCACAAAGACTTCTTTGAACCCAATTCAATCATTTGTATGAATTTTTTGTCCGATAATTCCCCGCATAATTTTATAATTAAAAAATAAATTTTATTAGTTCTATCTTGCGGTATACGTAAAAATACTATAATTCTTCTAAATATTCTTTAAACCCATCACAGTGAGTCAATCAATGACGAATTATTTATCCTAACCATTTCTTTCAGGTTGTCACAACTATTTTGTAATGTAACTATTTGTTGTTAATTGAGTATAATTAAAGTTCAGAATTGACAAGAAGACTTTAATCTCTAAATTATCGTATATTTTTATAACTGTTATTTTTAAATGCTTCTAAGATCAAACCTTAACCATTCGCGTGAAAGTTGAATACTGTAAATTTTGAATATACCGCTTCTGAAAACGTTTCGTATGTTTCAGGAAACTCCTAGAATTTCCCTTGAGACCATCATGGAGGCTTATGGCGGCGGAGCTACTTCCGCCTGAAGGAACTGAAACCCACTGGTCTAGAGTCTTAAAGGTAAAGGAGAGAGGGTGTTTTTCATAAATTATATTTCTTAATTGATAAAATGTGATTAATGAGTCGGATAATTTATTAAATATAAACTGTCAGTACATATCTATTAATTTACGGCTGTGAATCTTAGCTTCTCACCAAAAACAATGGAGCCAAATAATGCGTTTTGGAAACAGATGTCTGCGTAGAAGACTAGGATTACAAGTACGATGGTTTGATTTGACGAATAAGGATGTAAGATAGCGGAAATAACAGTCTTCCATACTACAGTATGTTGAGAGATGAATGTAGACCTGGCTGGGACATATGTTACGAATGCCGCAACAGAACATAAACTACGGCAGCCTTTTTTACAAGCCACTGGTTTCTCGCCGTCTAGGAAGGCTGTCGAGAATTATATACAGAATTATTTTTGGTAATGCTACGGGATGTAGAGCTGACGTGAGAAGTGGCGAAGAGCTAGGTGGCTGACAGAGCTTTATGGCGGTGGATCGTGATGTACATTCCTGTATGCACCAGTTAAAGGGACCGTACATTGACAAATGAAAATTTCTTTTAATAATTTTCGAAAGGGATTTTTAAATCAATTGAAGTTTGCTTATTACAAATTAAAGTATTGAGGAGATGGCAAGTGCTTAAATAATATATATATAAGCAGACAAGTTACCACTTTTCCTAAGCACGTATTTTTATATCGACTACACTCTCGCTTACTATGCATCTATTTCCCTGGCGCCAAAGCTGGTATCGTCAACTCTATTCTTTCAAGAGCCTCGCAAACACTTCCTTCAAATCAGACACTTAGCATCTGAGAAGCGATACCTCCATTCAGCACCAACTCAATGAATTTCCATACAGATCACTTAACACAGCTGTGTATGGCAACTTTATCACAACAGGCTTCATTACATTTTGGATCTAACTTTATGTCTTAAGACGCTTAACTCAAGTTGTATCCCAGTATCAATTTAAGGCGCAGAGACGTGGAATCTACCATCAGGTAATAACCATAAAATAAAGATCACCCAACGTACCATGGAGAGATCCATGCTTGGAGTGTCATGTGATAAGAAATAACCTTACAAATATGCACACTGAAGTGGCAATGGCTCGACATACAATACATGTCGAAGATATGATAGTCGATGGGAAAAAAAATTAAGTGACGTCCAACAACTGTAAACAGAGTGTTTTCCGACCCCCTGAAAGATGGATTGATTATTGTAAATACTGAAAAAATAATAAGCTGCCCATTTTAATTCAATCACGTCAAAACAATCACTTTTAACAGACTATTGAATTGATTGATAAAAAAAACATGTTAAAATAACATCATATATATGTTATCAGATCTCAAAGTGATTTTAAAAATATAAATAACAAAATAAAACATGTTCAAAAAGGCGTACCATGAACGTATAAAAAATAAGCAATCTGAATTCTTCAAGTAGGCTTTCTTTCAGGCGGAAATGAATTTATTTTTATCGTGTGGAATTTTTTTTTAAAAGCCTCTCTTTACTTATTTTTCAATAATTTTATATTTGTATTGAAATTGATTTCACGGTAAAAATAAATGAAGGAAACGCGACGTTTTTGTACCCATAGAGCCTGTGCGAGGTAGAAAAATTGCACAAGGTTTTGTTTGTAAATTCTATACAGAAACATGATCGCTCATGAGTAATATAATATTATATTTTTCCACACGGTACAATTAATATTACATTACTTGTTATATGCAATGCATAATGTTTTTTTTTTTTTCATTTTGTCTTCAATATCTAAACTATAACCTTTCGCATCGGTAGCCGATATATGCCATCTAAGATTCCCCTACTGATGACATCGGTAGCCTTGATATATCGTTTTGCTACTTTAAGTACTAATTGTGACATCTACGGTAGGAAATTGGAATTGAAGTCATTCCCTTTATCAACCTACATGTATTCTTTACAGGAATCTGTAAAGCGTGTTAATAAATATCGTTAGGTTTCGTCACAGGAGCGATTTTTATGTAAACCACAGTTGTCAATGTCACCACGTGCATGGAGTTATACGCTGTTTGTTTTGTTTGTTTGTTTTATGAAGTGTCTCATTTGAAGTTCCCATGTTATAAGTGTTAAGTGTTATATGGTATAACCTGGAAGTCATAAATATAATCTAAGGATTGAATTTTACTGGACATTACAAGAAAGCTCCGTTTGCCAGTTATTGTATGCCACTCTAAAGTTTTTCTTCACCATTGACTGTCGTTTTTTCGTCAGATTCCCATGTCCTCTCATCTAACTGGAGCATTTTTGTGACACAAACTACAGCAAAAAAGCTCTAATGAAGCCTGCGTAAGGTTCTCGGTATGCAATGGTTTGACTTTGTAAGGAATGAAAAGAAGTGGATAAGACAACTTTGCATACTACAGTGGGTCAAGAGACAAAGCTAGAGCTGGTTAAGGAATGTACTTCAGATGCCGTAGAAGATCATAAGCCACAACCGTCTGTTGATGACGAAAAATCGTCGGAAACTATACAGAGTTAATAATTTTATTATAACAAAAAGCAATTATGATGATGCTGATAAAGAGCTTGCAGTAGTTTTTGTTTATTATTTTTTATACTTCGTTGTGGATCGATCTCACGATCTCGTGCAAGGAACAAGAATGCCTTACCTCTACGCCATACACCTCTGAAATTCATGAAAACTACAACAATATACTGTAAAATGTCAAGTAAAGAAACTTAGCAGTTTATAACACCACTTTAAACGTAATATATGATGCTGTCTTTTCACAAAAATAACCTGAAATTACAGTGACCATAAACAACAGTGACACGGTACAAAGAAAGTCAAGTTTAAGCAAACACCTGCTATGAAAAGACATCAGTTTACTCCCACGTTTATATAAAAGTTCACATATCATCAAACTACGTCTCGTGGACCAGATATAAGATTTTCAAAATTCATTATTTGTTAGTATATAACTAAACGCTAAAAGAATATTCCATATACATTTTTTGGCAGTTGCAAAGTTGCTCCTTAGAGATAAAGTTTGTGATAAGTCGTTTTATATTAGAATTGTTGATGCAGTGAAATTTTAGATATCTTAGCGTACAGGTTACCGAGAGTGTGGTATGTAAAAAGAGCTTGCTTCTTGTCTTTGAACGCTGGAGAGACTTTTAATTCTATTCGCAATATCTAAGACGCTATTCTTTCCAATTCCAATATTATCACTACTTCGTTCTATCAGTCATCATTATTCATTCCTCTTTTAAGGACATATTTACGCCTAAATGTGCATTTGGGAACATATATAGTTGCTGATAACCTACAGAGCAGAGGTCTTAATGAAGAGTTATTGTTTATCTGAGAAATATGTCTTGGATGCCTGACATCTATACTCGATGAAAAACATTGCCTATTTTACTATATTTGTATTGTTTTGTATGTTTCTATATTACCGAGAATATAAGGATCTCACTGAAAGCGAATGCAACCATAAGATAGGGTTTGAAAATAGATGCCTGCGTATAATACTAACGATGGTTTGTCTTTGTTTAAGAATTCGAAGTATGCGAGCAAAAAAGTAGCCTTCCATACTACTACTATTCATTTAAGAGATAAATGTAAAAATGGGTGAAATACGTACTTCCGATGCCGCAGGAGAACACAAACAATACCAGTCTTTTTTTCAAGTTCTTTCTACTTTTCTAGTCAACTGGAACTCTCTGCCATTTCTTGGGAAGACCTTCTTGAGCTACTGTTTAGTTCTGACGGTTCCTTGCTGTTAATCATGAATCATACATCATAGATATTGTCAGAGTTACACGCGGCTTACGAGGCCAACGTGGAATAGGCTCCTATGTTTTTAAATTGTTAACAGACGTATAATCTAAGCTTGTAACTTGCAGGGTACCACGCACAAGTACATATTTTTAGTTACATTTTTTTAGTTAAAAAATATAATAACGAATACATAGTTGCAGACATAGGTTAGTGGTTAAGGCGTTTGCTTGCGAAACCGAAGGTCGTGGGTTCGATCCCCGACGGAGTATAAAATATAATAATCTATAATCGAATTCAAAACTCTATAAATACCCTGGTTTGTGTGAATTTCATCCCTCACCTATAAAATGCCATAGCCTATTAATCAAAATTGGTGTTAGACGAAAGGCGTCCCGTGAAGACCACTTATTCATATTGAATTCCTGTAATAACAAGGATAATGCGTGAATATCGGGCTGTCATCTATGACATTGGCGGACCAACATTATACTAGCAGCGTTATGCTTTATGTAGAATGATAAGCGTTATCGAATCCATAGATGAAAATTCAGAAACACTATAACCATCTTTCGGTACTCTCCAGTATGTGCTTTCATAAAAGTAAATATATAATATAAAAGTTGAAAAGAAAAGAGTTGATACGATGGGGAATCTTGAAGCGGTTAAGCGGCACTTTGGAACAAAAGTATGAAAGCCTTGTCTATTTAAGGCTCCGCTAACAAAACAGAAGGCTTTTATTTTAATTCAATATTCGTACCTCCGGGGCCTCAGAAGCCTTTGCGGATTAAGCTGTAAATATTCCTGCTAGGCTTCCAAAAATATTTACAAATATAATAGACGCCGAAGGGTATGGCTGAAATCTTAAAACGTTCAACTGTAATACACAATGACAAGAGTTTTGTGTGTTATGGAACTTTTATTTTTATTTTTATGTAAGCACATACAGGATAATACCGACGGATGATGATTGTGATTCTGAAGTCTCATCTGTGGGATTCTATGGCGCTCACCATGCTGCATGTGGCTAAGCGCTGCATGTGGAGTGTTGATCCGCCAACGTCATAGACTACAGCCAGAGATTCACGCATTAACCTTATTATTACAGGAATTTACGATGAATGGGTAGTCTGCACGGGACGATTTTCGTCTACCACCAATTTTAATTAATATACTATGACTGTCATTATACGGGTGAGGGATCAAATTCACACCAACCAGATAATTTATTTCGATAGCTTAACAAACTTATGGCCCGGACCTAGTAACAGCATTCAGGCCGAGCCAACCACAATACGACCTTACCGCCATCGGCACACAACTGACTGGGCACCGGGTGCCGTGGTCGGTGACACCCAGCGCCACATGTGGCGATCTATATAACAAGTCCTACTAACGGCATTACAAAATGACAACACATGCGTGTCCGACGAGCGAACGAAAGTTAGAGACTTAAGATTGTATATCGAGGTTTTCGGTACCAGTAAGCAAAGGCTCTATCATGCTGATGTCAAAATGTTACATAAGGTTAAACGCTGCACGTGAAGCATTGATCTGCCAACATCATAGAAAACTTTCCGATATTCATATCTAGATATATCAATGTTTTCAGCATTCACTTTGAGATCCATTATAAATAATAAATATTTATTTAATTACCTTGTTTTTACATGAACCACGTTGAGTGAGGCCTATGTTTTGTTACTGTCAAGAGACAACTAGTCGTTTATTGATAGTGACGGATTAAGGAAAACTACGGGTATGTTGAAACTACAGTCTCCTAAACAAATGCCACACAGGTTGTGTATATATCTCTCTTTGTATTTTCTTGAAGGTAATATATTAATCGTATTTGTTTAAATATATTCTGCTTTAAGAATTTTCTTGAAAGTATTCCCTTGTTTGTATTCTACTGAACATATTATCTTGCATGTATTCCCATCTATGTATTCTCCTGAAAACTTTGAATTGTATGATTTTTCTTGCATGTTTTACCCCGAACCAATACACTTGTGTATATTCCTTTGTTTGTATCCCCCTTTATGTGTTTACAAATATAATAAGATGCGCAGCTCTCAGAAGCGACGAAGTCTTGTTTGAAGAAGAAATTTCTATAACAGAATGTTACGTTATTAAAGAGGTATAAACATATTGAATTATGTAGAATAGGTTATTTGATTAACTGATATAAAGGATGATTCACGTAAGTGTTATCATCTGAATCGTGGTTAAATATTGCGAAAGACTCAAACCTAGAAATTCATTCTTAACACTTTCTTTTCCCACTAAAGGAGACCTTTGATTGGTTGAAAATAAAACACTTTTTCTCAACAGATCCTTTTCAGGAGTATTAGTACTCGTATATTGATATCAGCTTGATAATAGCCTTTGCACGTTGGTGCCGAAAAGCCTCGATATACAATCTTTTGTCTCTTTTTTTGTTTCGCTCATCGGACACGCATGTATCGCCATATAGGTTGTTTGATAAAACCTGTCACTGGTGCGTCATTGATAATATACATGGCTGTCTGTCATTGGTGTGCCATTAATTCTTTTAATATCCACTGTTTTATAATATTATTGTTACGGCGCTGCGCCGTCGTATATATAATAATTAATAAATGATACGAGTAATTAATAATATGTAAGGTTAGGTTATGTTTCCATTTTATGGGTTAATTATTTTTTTATTATACATGACTTTCTATCAGTATTGAATACATTACTGTAATTTTAACTTTACTTGTAGTAGTTACGACTATCATCAGAGCAGTTTCAGGAATACGATAAATTACTCTTTTACTTTATGTCAAATTAATAAAATTTACTTACTCTGAAAAAGGTTGCGGAGGACAGAGAGGAATGAAGATCGAGATGCAATATTCTGTTGCTTCAAACCAATCCACCGGATTGATACTACGAAGAAGAAGTCTTACTCTAGGAAATTCTTCTTGAGCATAACGTATGCTAATTATTGATGATTGACAGCATCTCTGCTAATTTTCATACAACCTCCTTAAAAAACTATAAACAAATCACCCAAAACGTTCCTCACATATAGCTGTCGTTTCTTCAAATATCTGGACTCCTACCCTGGAAGATATAAGAATTACGAGTATTCTCAGATGAACTCTTAGATTAAGATGTATTTTGTAAGCACGAACAACAGCACTGACAAAACTAAATGGCAGTTTTTTTTACCACATATTCCACTTATATAGGGTCCGCCATCTAAAGTTTTGTTTTTCAACTAGTGTTTATTTCGTGAATAGTAAAATATAGCTCATTTCGGATTCGACAGATAATTAGGTTTATTCTTCCGCTAAACGAATATGGTTGTGTATACGCTTGAACAATGCCGGGAAATATTGCGACATTACTTTGAAAATCAGGCTATTTTTCTTCAAAAATGAGCAAGGAGTGGCCGTTACAGTCAATGGCGATCGTTATCGGGCCATTTTTGTTCACAAAAATTAAAGAGGAGGATATTTGGCTTGAACAACATTTGGTTTCAACAAGACGGCGCTACTTGCCACACAGCCGAAGCTACACTCGACGTTTTGCGCCCCATTTAAAAAAAAAAAAAGTTATTTGGCGGAGCCGTTATTATATTGGTATCAGCTTGATATAGTTCTATGGATTTTTTAAATTATTTATTAGAATATTATTTTATTATTTCAATATTCTAATCTTTTTTTATTGATCATTGACTATATTACAATATTATAAGTAATTAAATATACACATACTATAATGCAACAAATTCTTTTTATAAGCATCAATTCGTTCAGAAAAAATATCGGCAGAGGCGAGACGCGAACCAGCGAACTTTGGAACCAACCATTTGTTCAAGTTCAATACGCTTTGACCACACGACCATCGACTGCCCGAATCGATGCGTCGAAAATCTTGCATTTATAACATTGTTACCAATGTAACCATCGTATAACGATAGATGTCTCCATAGTATTTTATTCAGAGTGTGTATATTATTATTTTTTATTATTCAATCCGTCCGTATTTATTCACAAGTCATCTTTTTAAAGACGGGGGATGTCAATATAAAATATTGGAATAAACAAAATATTTAAATCTAACTGCTATGAAAATATTATATCATCAAATAATATAAAAACATGTGATATGATATTATAATATAAGCTGTGGTTTTGTTTTAAATTTAGTATCATACAATCATTTGTAATAAACATATATTATGTATGAAACGTAGCCTCTTTACGAGGCATCGCTAATACCCTTCAATCCTTGGAATCGAATGTGAAATGGGATCGTTCAGATATATTTGGGTAATACAGAGCTCTTTTTATCCGCATAAATATTTATGGGCGAGTAATGGCATTATGTGAGAGCGTATTGCTTTTTTATTTCTTCGTAAATCATCAAAAATAAACAAGGGATATGTAAGCTGATAAATATCATTCAAGAAAACGGCTTTAACATAAAACAACTTCAATCAAATATTTTCACAATTGAGAGATTTTCATGTTATATAAAATCTGTTCGATTTTTAATGTTTTTTTTTGTCCTAGTTCATATAAACGTGATTTGTTCTGCTAAAAAATAGAATATAAGGCAAACTATAGTAAATGTGTAATTGATTAAGGTCTGTATTTCTTTGTTCAGTAACTAATTAAACATGTTGGCATTTAGTTAAATCGATTGGCAGTTAATAAAAATCATCTGTAGGAGACTTAATGAATTGCAGTATCTACTGTGTCATTATGAATGTGATCAGTTATACTCGTATGAAAAAAAAGAAAGAAATAATTTCATTAATAATGTTGTATTTTTACTTTCTTACCAGTTTGAGTGAGTGTGCTTATTCTTTCTTTAGCCTCGCCATTTCTCATCATCTGGGGTCAACCTTCTTAGTGAACATTCGCCATGTCTGTCTGTCCTGCGTTGCATTCTCGGTCAAACCCAGAGTTTTCAGATCCTTGCTTACAGTTGCAGTCCAGGTTGCCTGTGGTCTTCCAGGTCCTCTTCTCAGCGTGGAAGCGTTGAGGGCTCTCTTAACCATGTGGTCCTCATCTCTCCGTGTTACATGCCCATACCATCTTAGGTGGCTTTCTCTTATATTTTCAGGTATGAGGGCCACCCTAAATGAACCCCGAATATGCTCATTTCGAACTCTGTCCATTCTAGTCAGTAAGTGTGTTTATTCAATATTTAAAATAAATAAGGCACCATGGTCAAAAATATTAGATAATTATGTAATTAGATCGACACGTAAATATTTTTTTATGTTTAACAATTTTTATTCTTTGCTTTTTGTAAATAAAAATACAGATGTGACAAGTTATTTTGTGTATGATAAACGAAAATAATTTTAAGTCTTTATTTCAGCTTTCAAAATATAGTGAATACTTTGCACTTTATTTTATAGTGTCTCTGAATCTAGAAATGCTCAAAACTTGTATGAAACGTAATCGAAAGTAAATTTTAATGTCTTCAACAATTAATTTACCTCGACAGCAGGTGTTCGACAAAGTTCGATTTCCACTTCAAAATTAACCTGAAGTGAGCCGCCATCAAACGCCATTCACTCTCCTCCCCCGTCTTCCTTCAATTCCTGAAAACACACACGGAGACTGAAACTTCATTAAAACCGGATACGACGGAAAAGGTTACTTGCTCGATTTTCATGTAAAAGATCGCGAGTTTATTTTTTTTAAAAATAATTTCTTAATTACTCGCCTTGTGGAACACCCAGTAAACAAATGTTTTGGGACGAAAGATAGATAACCTGAGCTTATAGAAAATGTGAAAAGGCAATTTCCGGTGTCCATAAGCTATAAAACAGTTTTTTCTTTTACCACATTTACTCTATGTAAATGTGGTAAAAACTGTTTTACTTTCACACAAAGCACCATGCGCTTATTTATTTTTAAATTATTTGTAAACACGACATTGTTTAAAATAAAATAATAATCGTGGTCTTTAAATGATATGTTATTATTATTATTATTATTTAAAAGACTTGAGACCTTTGAGATGTGGTCATACAGAAGAATTCTCGGAATTTCCTGGAGAGACCACGTCACGAACAATGAGGCTGTTAGCATAATCAAGGAGAATATGCAGCTAGTAAGAACCATATCAGCCCGATGGATCGGTCACATCATGCGCCACGATGGTCATCTTTACGACATTGTGGAAGGGATGGTTGAGGGAAGAAACTGTAGAGGGCGCCCTAGACGGGAGTATTTGCAGCAAGTGTTCGAGGACATGAGTTGTAGCTCTTATGCTGAGCTGAAGAGGACTGCAGAGGATCGAGAGGAGTGGAGATCAAGATGCAAGATTTTGTTGCTGCAAACTAATCCACCGGATTGATACTACGAAGAAGAACTATAATCATCATCACTATTTCATCCATCAAAATACTTAAGAGAAAATCATCTTCGAAGACAAGAATCTTTTTATTTGTCACACACTCTAATAATTCATATGCTAAGCTCATGACGGGGTTGACAGTGCTTGATCGTAAACAATGAATATCTCTCTATTAAAAAAACGTACAGTGCTCAAAAATTTAAATCGTCATATAATCCATACAGTCAATGCTGGTTTTAGGGGGTGGCGAAGTGGCTCGATGCCCCAGGGCATCAAATAAGCTAAAGGAACCGAGGGCAAATAATCTGTCTTAGATTTTTTTAAATATACACAATACGAGACGCTAGAAAAAGAATGCCCTAGGGCACCGCAGGGTCTAAAGTCGGTACTGCAAATAGTTATCCCTGTTCGGTGGTGTTCTCCTGCATATATACTCGAAATACATACTAAAAATATTCACTGAACAACTGAAGCTTAATTAAGAAGAAACGGTGGTGACTAAAAACACCGTAATACTGGGAAGTAATTTTCTTTCGACTGAAAACGTTATGTCAGTAAAGTACTTGTACATTACAGGTGCCAAAATTCATCGCTTTTAAGGTTGTATTAAAATGTCTTAAAATATTTTTACAATATGATAAAAGCATTTGTTTAACACTTTCAGTACTATTTTATTACAAGAAATCATAAATCTACTTACCTGTTGACTGCAACAGCGATTATTTTAATTTAGTAAGGGACATTTTCTGTTTGTTTCAGCATGTAGGTATACAACCTTTAACAAGTAAAACACTTCAACATCCTATCTCACCTGCTAACGACTCTTCGACAACTCATTAGCACGTGTCACCAATAATTCAATTCAATTTAATAAGCCTGATTAATCCATTTTGGTGTGAAATGTCGAGTAAATTATTTCGATCGATTATAAGTGAGTTGGACTTAAGTATATGTTATACACTTCTTCATTGTTTCCAGAAAACAAAACGCATTCCACTAAGTGTCTAGAAACATAAACAATTAGTAAATTGTGATATCACCTTGATATAGCTCCTTTAGGTTGATGCCGTAAAGCCTCAAAAAAAAAAATTCGTCTCTTATTTTTGTTCGCTCGCCTGACATGCACATCTAATAATGTAAGTTTTAATTAAAGAATATTACGCAGACGTTTTCATGCGCCATTTTATTTGATTTGACAGTTGCTCCATTTCGTGTTGGTGCAACTGTCATCTTTAATTCGATTTTTTGTTGAGTTTATTGGCAGCGTAGCACGTCACAGTGTCCCGCAGTTGTCAATCGACTCGCGCCCGGCCGGCGACATGCCATGCCGGTCAGGCGTAGAAATCAAGTATTTATTTTAAATAAAAGCAAATTGTGCTTCGAAAACAAGGTCTTTGTGTTATTAATCTGCTACTGCATCCTGTCACCCAGTAATTCGATACCCAACATAGAGAGGAGTATATCTATATTAATAAAACTTTTTTTTTATGATATTTCTCTTATCAATATAGGAGAAAAAGAAACGGCAGACACTTGTGAAAAACTGTGGTAAATTAAAATAAAGAAATGTGGTATTATATATAAAGTAAGTGACATTAATTTTGAAACTAACTGAAGTTTATTTAACGTGTGATGCTGATACTCGCATATAACTTGTTACGGCTAAGTCGGGTAGCCATTGTTGAGTCAATCAGGCAAGTAAGTGCGCACGTTTATATAGGGCACGCTGTGAGTGAGTAGGTAGGTGTACCGTCGTCTACGCTGAAGATCAAAAATAGAATTACAAGGATTTTTTAAAACTAAATACAAAAATATAATATTATTTAATGGCTTCATACATTAAGATAACACATACCCTTTGATTTTATAATATATTTTTTCAATGGTTTAACCCACACACCTGTACAATCTGTAAATATATGTGTACTAACGTGAGAACTAATACTTATTCACACCTATTTAAGCCACTGACAGTTTATAATTTAACCATTATTGAAGATAGTCTCCAGGGAGGCCGAAACATGTAATTGTTTAAAATAAATGTGAATCAAAACTAAATATTTTTTATTTTTTAAATTAAAATTCATTTAAAATTATTGTTATGCAGTTTCGCCAAGTATTGTCAGTTGATAACCTTCATGTTTTACGTTTTCATTTACATCTTATTTCTATTTTTAAATTTATTTATTTCAGAAACATTTTAAATACAAATACATTTAATACGATCCTGAAATAATATATTATATTTATAAGAAAAACAATTAGGTATTAACTATTGTTAAAAACAATTATTAAAAAGTCCCGCAATTCGCTACACAGAAGACTCCACGAAATTACTTTGATAAATAAATTCGTGGAGCTCATGTCAAAACTGGGCTTCTCTCAAGTGGAATATATCAATATTCGAGGCAATATGGTTGAACAGTATATTACTCTCCCAAGAAGGATAGTCTCTCGAAGGTTAGTATTACCTCTAGGAAAAACGAACAATCTGTGCCTCCTTATCCTTAAATAATTGTCAGAGACAAACAAACCGATTTCCAGAAAAATATCAGGATTTCTGAATACGCCGCGCACTAGCCGAGAGAAATGCATACTCAAGCACACAACTCTTCTAGTTCTAACTCATTGTATCCCAACATACCCCGTATAAAGTATCATCGGTACAGCTACGGATAATATCCATACATTGTCATGTAAAGAAACTTAAAAAAATTCTTCTGAAATCTCTCCAACATGATGTCATATTTATTCTCGTGGGGAGTTATGTTACTCAACATATCGATATTAAAGTTACTTTCAAAGTACATTTCTATTTAATATTTCGTATTGGTTAGTTATAAAACAGAATTCTCAATAAAAAAAAATATATATATTTAAAAGCCACTTTGTGAGGCATATTAAATAATAAATAAAATGGCAAAATACACAATACGATGTTGTAGAATCATCAAAGGCAGGGAAAGAGATATACGAGTACATATTACCGACCAGTAGAACTAAATTACACAGCAGCTTTGCGGCTCATGGCATACGAATCGGTCTGTCTTTTGGTGACAAGAGGCTGAAACGATCGCTTAATTAATTCGGAGCCTTCGCTTAAAAGCTCGCGGGCCGCGTCAAAGCCTACTTCCGGCCCGGGACAATATTTGTCTGAATCAAACAGTGAATATTTAATGGCGCAATAAGTCGAGCCAGGTCGCCTCATTAACATGTCTGGTGTTTGTACGTAAAAATACGCGTTTATTACGCACGGAATATATTATATGTATACGAGTATATATACAATTAATTCACTTTTTTATGTAATACATCCTTGCAACATCTCCCTCTCCTTTCCTGATAGACACACCCCCACCCCTTCTCCTACAAAAATGGGTTACACCACTTATAAGTACAACGCAGCTCAGTTATATCTTAACTAGAGAAGGATTGAGAAAGGCTACGAGTTAGTCGAAACTACAGTCTCCTAATAGAGAACTTTTGTTACGTGATCCATGTGAAAACAAGGTAAATAAATAAATAAATATTTAAAATTTATTATGGATCTCAAAGTGAATGCTCAAAACATTGAAAATAATGTAATACATTACATCAATGTATACAGAATTAAGTAAAAGTTTTTCAATAGATCGTCAGAATGCTTTGTAAATTAAAAATATACAATTTCCTATCGTAGATATCACAATGAGTACCGAAAGTAGAAAAACGATATATCGCGTCAACCGATGTTAACGGTCGGGTAACCTTTGATATCAAACTTTGCTTAACAAATATTATTGGCTTATAAAGTATTAATATTATTGAAAAATATATTTACAAACAAAACAGTAGATAAAAATTATCGATAAATTAAAGCTATTTCCTGTGATTACGTTATTTCCGCAATACGGTTCTCCTCCAATTAGTCACCAAACAAAAGATCGACAGTCGAGTCAATCTTCTTGTCTCCAAATAATCCTCTGTTTGGCGTTTATCTCAGAATGTTTGATCGCTTTATTGGAGGAAAACAATCTAAGTCAGTCATGCTCAACCTTCTTAATAATATAATAGGATTCACACTTGCTAATAATTGCCATATGATTAAACAAAACTAAATTTGATGAATAAGTATACTGATATCAGCTTGATATAGCTCTTTTAAGCTGATGCCGTAAAGCCTCGAAATGCGATCTTTTGTCTCTTATTTTTGTTCGCTCGCCTGACATGCACATCTAATAATGTTAGTTTTAATTATATAATATTACGCAGGCGTTTGCATACGCCATTTCATTTGTAATGACAGTTGCTCCATTTCATGTTGGTGCAACTGTCATCTTTAATTTGCTTTTTTGCCGCGATCATTGGCGGCGCGGTTGTCACAGTGTTTGGCAGTTGTCTGTTACGAGTCGACCGGTATGGCGAAAAAGCAAGTATTTAATAAAATAAACGCAAATTGTGAACAAAAAACAAGTTCTTTGCTTGGTAATCTGCTCATGCATCCTTTCTTCCACGCAGCCACGTGACAAATCCGTGACTTGTCGACGTTTTAGAAACGGGGGATGTCAATACCATACTGAAACACTAGAAGGAAAGTCATATTGAGCGTAAATAGTAACATCCTCCTCTCTCGAGGAAAGAAAAAAACGACTTCACGTCGGCAGGATAGTTATCGGATCGCGTGGTGGCAGAATAAAGAGCAAATGAACAACACACATACTTTTTCAGAAGCACATATATTTAATTAAACTTGACAAACTTCCGGCCGCAACCCGACACTCGTCGCGGTCGGGGGACTACTGACCACTAAGCGCTCGTAGTGGGCGAAAGCCCAGCGCCGCAAGTGGCGATCTACAGAATTTATGGTGCACCAATGACAAGCAGCCATGTTCATAACTAACGTAACGCTCGTGACCTGACTTGTCAAAATGCTAATATGGCGACACATGCATGTCCGACGAGCGAACGAAAATAAGAGACGAAAGATTTTATATCGAGGTTTTCGGCACCAGTCTGGAAGAGCTATATCATGCTGATGTCAATAGCAATTAGATAGATAACCCATGAAAACATACTTATCATCTCACATACTATCTTGCTACAATTCACAAACTATAATAACCGACATAACTGTGTGCTGGAAAGTTGTGTTGAAAATTTGATACACTCCTTTCTCTTTAAGCTTTCAGGCTAGAGAGACTGTTGGAAAATGTATAAATAATGACTTGACTTTTAGTTGAAAAAAATATTGATAGAAGACCATTTGTACTGACTATCTATGGAGCGGTAATAGCAAAATAAGTGTTAAGTATTCTCCTCGTAGTTTCTGAATGAAAAGCAATATTGTCAAAGGAAAAGGTAGCGTTCAGCTGATCTAAATTGTCACCGTCTCCGGAGTGACTCCTCTTCATTTTTACTTCCTCGTCGAAATGCTTTTCATCCTCCAGTGCTAATGGACCGAAGATCCTCGCGTATCAGCCCGAGTGTTTGAAAAGCGAGAGCACTTTGCACTGAATGGAGCTTTTCACTTTTACGACTATTTTTTGTACAGAGAAAACACCGAACGTGGGACTTAAAAATTGCGTGACCTTACGCGAAATTGTGGAAAATATAAAAGGTCAACATATTTACTGCCTATGTTTTTAACTGAATCACATACAAGGGA
Source organism: Glossosoma conforme (assembly GCA_022606575.1). NCBI lineage: Eukaryota > Metazoa > Arthropoda > Insecta > Trichoptera > Glossosomatidae > Glossosoma > Glossosoma conforme. The sequence goes on along the minus strand of JAGTXR010000203.1, from coordinate 285,084 downwards.
ATACCAACCAGTTTTGATTGACTAAGCGTTTTGTGCAGAATATTGATTTGACAACGTCAAAGAATACAGCGTGCAAGTCATGTTTCGTCTATTTATAACAGAAAATCACAATGAAGGGGTGATCTGCACAGGACGACTTTAATGTACCAGCAATTTCAATTAATAGGCTATGATTATCATTTTATAGGTTTAAAATCATACCGACTGGAGATATTTACATTGCTTCCAATTAAAACTATTTTTTATTTTAATCTACGTGAGTATCGTACTCAGAACATTTTATATAGTAAACAATCGCTTTTACTGCATGCAATATTACAAGCAGATATCATTTAAAGTTTAGTTAAGAAAGCTGAAAATTGATGCATCCTGAATGAGGCAAAGAAGCGCTTTTGGAATGAATGAATGAAAAAAGCGCTTTTGGAATGAAGGAAGGCAAACAAGCATTTTTAGAATGAAGGTAGGCAAAGAAGTGCTTTTAGAATGAAGGGAGGCAAATAAGTGCTTTTAGAATGAGGGAGGCAAAGATGCACTTTTGGAATGAATGGAGGCAAAGAAGCGCTTTTGGAATGAAGGGAGGCAAAGAAGCGCCTTTGTAATAAAGGAAGGCAAAGCAACACTTTCGGAATGATCACACGGTCATAAAAAAGAACTTTAATATATAAATTATGATTCAATAGTAATAAGTTACTCATTCGAATTACAGTCAACAGGAAACAGGTTATAAAGCACTCAACAGAACTGCACCGGGCTATTTGACAGAACTGATCAAGCCTTCGGAAATAAGCACGCGTGGAGAGACACTCGGATCAACCAGAGCAAATAGAAGCACCCTGCAGCTGACGGGAGGTAGTCCTAGCACGGTTTTCGGCAATCGTGTTTTCAGCTACGCGGCACCAATGACCTGGAATTCGCTACCTGAAAGCATAAGAGAGCTTAAAGCGAAGGCATCTTTCAGAAGCAGGCTTAAGACCCAACTTTTAACTCGAAAGAGGACTTACTAGAGAGGAAAAGAAGCGTTTTGGGAATGACCATTCAGTCATAAAAAAGCGATATAGAAATACTGATTTAATAATAATAAAATTTACGGACAATGGCAAATGACAAAACTGAGTGGCGGCAAAGTGTGTTGTTCACAAGTTCTAAATATGGAACAAATATCAGGAGATTAGAAATAAACTATGGGTCAGTCCATTTGGTCTATTTTTCTTAGCTCTTGTAGAGCAAACTATTCGGTGTTTTTAGCGTTCAAAAATAACTCGGACACAAAACTGTCGCGCCCTCCAAACAAAGACGGTGGTCCACGACATTAATAGACTGTTTAGACACGCGTTTTTTGCGGACCTCTTCACGCGTCATGACCGTAATTTTTTGTCGAGAGTAAATTTAAGCGGTGCTGACACACGCGTCAAGTCTCAGCAAGGCGCTGGTTACAAGCCAAAATAATTCGCTTTTTCGGAGCTTCTTCTGCTTCTCACTTTTGAACGAATTTGTCGCTCGCCGCACACGCAGGACAGAAATAATTATAAAAAAAATACTAGTAAACAGATTGATAGATTTTTATTTATGCGTTACTCTAAAAGAAATTACACCCAGAACAAAACATATTGTCAACAAGCAATAAACATACAAATTAATTATACTGCTTAAAATGTTAAGAATATAACTATTTTATTATTTCAGATATAAATAAAGTAGTATTTAGAATTTATCCCACAATACATTTTTAGACGACAGACATGTTTCGGCCACGTCGAGTGGCCATTTTCAGGTGAATTAGTACAGTGAGTGTGGGCTCTATATAAAGCAAAGAGTGAATGAAAAGATGGATATGAATTGTGTGATGGGTATATGTGTTTTAGAAATCAATAATGTATAAGGGAATTTATTGACGAAAACAACAAAATAATGTGTATAATTACAAAGGCCAATAAAAAATAATAAATATCTACATCAAAAGGTTAATTATAAAAAATGATATGATATTATGGAATTCCAACAATAATTATCGATCGAAGAAATTGAATTAATTATTTTATTATTGTTTATTTTTATGTTTAAGCACATTCAGGAGAATACCGACATATGGTGATGGTGTTTCAGAAATCTCATCTGTGGAATTCTATGCTGCATATGGCTAAGCGCTGCACTTGTAGTGTTGATCCGCCAAGGTCATAGACTACAGTTCGACATACACGCATCATCCATATTATTACAGGAATTCACTATGAATGGGTGGTCTTCACGGGACCACTTTCGTCTACCATTAATTTTTATTAATAGACTATGACTGGTGTTTTACGGGTGAGGGATCAAATTCACACCAACCGGGGTATTTAAGAGCTCAGAAATCGATTCAAAATAATTTTATTTTTAATCTCCGTCGGGGATAGAACCCACAAAATTCGGCTTGCCTATCAAACGCTTTGACCATTGAGCTATACCCACCGGAAATATAATAACATACTAATATTTAAATAACTGATATTTCCATTTCGACAAAAGTAAATAATAGTATTAATCTATTATTCGAATTGATTTTTTACTTTGGATTAATAAAAAGGCTTTTAAAAGAATTTACTTCTTATCAAACCTATTTATCTGGGATTAATAGAAACCCATGTAAATGAGAATATATATTTTTTTCAAAATAAATATTCCTGTCACAAAAATGTAATCGTGAAGTAATTAAGAAAAACTGTAATTCCCTTAATAAAAAATTACGCAATTGAACCCAGAACAATGAAAAAATAACAAACATAACACAAAAAAGTATAACGCCCATGAAATATACAACTCATGATGCAAGAGAAAAATAAAGCGAGAGTAAGAGAGATGAGAATATTGACTAAAAATACTCTGTTTCGCCTCTAAAAATATTCTGCTAATTGATGAAGAAAAATATTTCGGAACAAATTTTTTGGCTACATCTGTGGAGATTAATTTCGATATAAATCAAATCAAAGAGCATGGAAGATATTTAAAACGTCAAATTCTTGTACGAGACGACGTGGGTTTGTTCCCCATCTAAGAAAAATTTAAAAAATGTATAAACTACATTAATATTTACAATCTAATGACGGCAAGTGTGAGAACGATCGTTTTAATTCATGTCTAGAAAATTCGTAGCTTCAGTTAAAAATATAGATGTTCGTTATCGTTCTCGAATAATACAGCTTTCGTTCCAGATTGGTATACCCGTGCTCGTAACTATCAATTGATTTCCAATCCATTTGGTAACTGTGGAGTTCAAGTACAAGTTATTATTATTATATCAGTGTTTGTAAAGCGCTTTTTATGACCGAACGGTCATTCCAAAAGCGCTCCTTTGAGTAAAAAGGTGTCTTGAGTCTATATCTGAAGGATGCGTTCGCTTTAAGTTCTCTTATGCTTTCCGGCAGCGAGTTCCAGGCCATAGGTGCCGCGTAGCTTGAAAGCACGATTGCCAAAGACCGTGCTTGGACTACCACCCGTCAGCTGTAGGGTGCTTCTATTTGCTCTGGCTGATCTGAGTGTCTCTCCACGCGCGCTTCAAGAGTTTGCTTACCATACTGACGCTTGTCGGTACAATTCTCGACGCAAATTAAAATATAAATGATTTTGAATCAATTACTAAGCTCTAGAAAGGGTTACTATAAGTAATTAAGCCCATAAATTTAAATCCATAGAAGACGAAAGTCATCTATGACGTTAGCAGATCTACAATCCACATGCATGGCTTAGCATTACTCAAAAACGGCTCGCGTCATAGAATACACAAATAAGATTACTCCACAACCATCTGTCGGTATTCTCTTGTATGTATTTACATAAAAATGTAATTTATCAGAGGTTCAGTACACTCGTAATGGGCTTGGCTACAGAAGTAAGCAAAGTGTCAGAAATTAGAAATGGATTTTTTCTTTTTTGAATTAATGTGTATTTTATTGCGTGAAATATTTTTCTAAGTCGCTCGCGAACTCCCGTTTTATTATTATTTTACACGTTAACCAATTACTGAAGAAAAATGATCTCAGACATTTTATTATCATATGAATATTTGTACATAATTCTTAAGTCTGTTGTTGTCATTAATTTTATACGCGGGTATAGCTCAGTGGTCAAAGCGTTTGCTTGGCAAGCCGTTGGCAAGTCGTGGGTTCGATCCTCGACGGAGATTTAAAAAAAAAGATTTTGTATCGATTTCTGAGCTCTCAAATACCCCTGTTTGGTATGAATTTGATCCCTCACCCGTAAAATTCCAGTCATAGCCTATTTATCAAAAATGGTGGTAGAAGAATGTCGTCCCGTGAAGAGCACCCATTCATAGTATTCAGCACAGAATTTCCAGGTCCACCAGTCAAGGTTCTTGCCAGTTGGGGGGCTTTGCTCTGGAACCGATCGATGTTGCCAGATACTGGGCATAAGTTTTTTGTCACGAAAAAAAAGATCACAATCTGTTGGTATTCTCCTGTATGTGCTTACATAAAAAAATATACAATATATTCTTAAATATACTGGAATACTTAAAAAAAACTATTTATAATAAATTCATTTTACTTTCATAATTCTTTCAAATTTATATATAAATAAAAGTCAAAAACATTTGATAAAACAATTATATTAATAAATAAATTGAATATTTTTTTTTTGATGCATTTATATTTAAAAGTATGATTTGTAAATATCGACATTAAAAAGTATCTTTTGATATATAACTAATAAGATTGAATAATATTTCTTTTAATTAATAAAGTACACACTTCATTACGTTTAAGGTACTTGGTAATAGTATATACTATCAGTATTAATTAATCGGCAGGATTACAATTACGCTTAAACACCTGTATTTACCTACACTCTATATCCTCATACATAACAATCAACTAAGCCAAGGATATACAAACACACTATGTACAAGTATATATTTATATTACACTTACAAACTAATAACTTATATGTAATGTTTGCTGCGGTAAATAACATTATGTACATTTTATTTAGCAGTAAATAACAATGCAAAGATAAATAAAAAAATGTCTTATGATTGTAGACGTTATATAAATTGACATCAGCATTATGTATCTTTGCTGACTGGTACCAAAAGCCTCGATTTACGATCTTTCGTCTCTTATTTCTGTTCGGTTGTCATACATTTATGCATCGCCATATTGGCAATTTTGACAAATCCACTCACGGGTGTGTTAGTTATATACATCACCACTCGGGCGCTGGGCGAGAGCCGCAGTGCCGACGAGCGCGCGGAGCCAGTCGTGTCCCTCCCTTCGGCGAGAGCATATTATTGTATTGTGGCTTGGCCTAATTCTGTTACTAGGCCGAGCCAGAAGTTTGTCAATTTTTAACTTGAATATATGTCAATGTGATTCTCAAAAAGTCTTTGTTTTGCTGACCTGCTCCTCATCATGGCCTCACGCGACTGAATAACAACATTTTGAAAGAGAAGAGGATGCTAAAATATTTATTTCATTTGTCAATGTCCACTTCCTCAATGGAGCATATGGACATGCCGCTTTGGTCCTCGCCTAGTCCCATGTAAGCTCCGCCTCTCGCAGCTCTGCCGGGTACATTCTATATATATTCGTAGTTCCTCACAGCCTACCAGGATGACAAGATCTTGAAGAAAAGGCAGCCGTAGTAAATGCTTTTCTGCGGCATTCTTAGGACATGTCCCAGCCCGATCCACTTTCGCATCTTGATACACTGTAGTATGCAAGGCTGCCTTGTCCGCTCTCTCACCTTGTCATTCTTCACAAAGTCAAACCATCGCAAAGAAAGAAGTTAGCAAATATATTTTAAATAAAATTTTGAAATTTAAATGGTTTTCATAATGAATTTATGAAAATTAAAATTTATGTACGATTCTAAAAATTTGCATTAGCAATTAAAAGAAAAATGAATAAAATGATAATTTTTCCATACAGATTCTTATCCCCAAACGAAAAAATCTGTAAATATGTAATCATTTTTTGATAGCTTTGCAAACATTTGTTAAATTAAGAAATAAACATAAATAGTAGTTAATTGATTAATTAATTAGTTTAAATAACATTGAGAAAATTCACATAATGGTTAATGGGAGCCAATACATGGTTAACTCATTTATTAATATCACGAGCTTCTTAAAAAATCCGTCCAGTGGGCATGGCGCTGATTTCAAAATAAGAATAAAAGGATTTGAACAATTCATGCAAACAGAACGGATTTTTTCTAAAGCTCGTGATTCAATCATTTGATTTAATTGATTGAAAATTTTGCCATCAAACTATTTGGTTTGATGGCAAAATTTTCCAGTTATGTTGAAAAATACTAAGTTTTTTTAGTTTTTTTTATTATAGCGTGTTGTTTTCAACGACATACGAAGATAAAGATAAAAACGACTGGTGCAGGAGACAGGTAAAATACCAAAAGAAAATATCCACGGCATATAAATCATCAAGGAAGATAGGCACCCAGTAAGAACCACCTCAGAGAGGCGAGCCCGATGGATCGGTCACATCAGGCGCCACGATGATCTTCTTCATGACATTGTGGAAGGGATGGTTGAGGGTAGAAACTGCAGAGGGTGCCCTAGACGGGAGTATTTGCAGCAAGTATTCAAAGACATGAGTTGTAGCTCTTATGCTGAGGTGAAGAGGATTACAGAGGATCGAGAAGAGTGGAGATCGAGATGCAAGATTTTTTTGCTGCAAACCAATCCACCGGATTGATACTACGAAACAGACAATGATAAATATAAAAGCAACTGATGCAGGAGACAGATTAAATACATAATAATATAATCCACGACATAGAAATCATAACAGAGAAGAAAACATGATGATTAAGACGAAGAAGGAGAAAAGAAGAAAGAGAAGAACATAAGGCAGATTAAAATCATTTAAGATTAATAAATATAAAATCAAAAAGTTTCGGTTAAGAGTCCAAAAATAAAAAGATGGTATTTTTCGTGCTCAAATACACTCAATTATTGCTAGACAACAGTTACAAAAACTCACAAAAAAGGCTTGAAATTTCCCTTCTGAATACCTTAATTTAATTTCACCTTTCTTCAGGAAGAGGTCCTGAAAATATAATCCGGTGTACTTCCTGCCCTTCCATGCTCGCTTCAGGAATCCTGAACACCTTCGCTGTCCCCCGGGAGCAATTATTTCCCTACACGAGTCGAACTCTTGACGATCCGACGATTTTGCTGCGGACCTTAATGGGACCATTCGGCGAAGACATTTCTTAAGACATCTTGCCATAGTCGTCATTATCTTAGGAGCTCCTTTATCACTGAAACAATTTCGTAGTATTGAATCTTTTGTGATTGTCTTCAATTTTATGCAACATATTTTTCTCTACACTTTTAAAAAAGCCATGGCGATAAATACCCAAATGAAGTATTAATTTCCAACCCGTGTGGGGAGTCTATCCCTTATAGTGCGCGTCCCCAGGTTGCGCATAAGGGAAGGCCTTCCGGGTATGGATGGTAGGAGGGAAATAAAATACCTCTTGCGAAAAAACAGGCCGGAGAAAGCAAACTTCGATACAAAAACCCACACTGGGAGGCTTCTTCAACACGTATTGAAGTTGAGGCTCCCAGTGAAAGACCATCCATAGGCTTCACCGACATATTTGGAGGCGAGGCTATGATGGATCTATGTCGTGGGCAGGACCTCATAGTTGAGATGATGGTGGATGAACCGAATTTGCGGTCAACGGCAACTCTCTAGCTTTCCAAGAAAGCTACTGCTTTTGCGTCAGGTGGCAACCGGCAATAAAAAAAACTGCCAAAAAAAATCATGATGGACGACAAGGATCTGAATTTTCTGGGTTTGACCAAAAATGCATCGCAGGACAGACAGACATGGCAAATGTGCACAAGAAGAGCCAACCTCATATGTTGAGAAATGGTTAGGCTAAAGAAAAAAGAAGAAGAAGTATTAATTCACAAACATTTTTTTTACATATTCGTAGAACTCAGTAACATTATAGTTTGTCATAATTAAATGAATAAAATAATAATATTTATTCTACAACCACTGTGTTTAAATAATATGAGTCCACTGGTTTCGAAGGCAGCACTCCTTCTTCATTACATAAAAAAAAATCGACATAAAAAAAATATATACCTGCATATACAGAAGAATACTAACACAAAATTATGGATTAATGACGCCGGATATTGATGGGTTTTGAGAGCAAATGCTTGTGTAGAGTACTGAAGAAACGGTGGTGTATAAAATAATGGCTGAGAGCTTTGTCGTGACAATTCATGAATGTCATGATCCAGTTAGAAAATGGGACATGGTAATGATGTTTTATACTAAACTGTGATAGCATGTTTGGGCCTAACCGGACAGACTTTCAGGCTTTCTCTAGGTTCTACGCCCGTCTCATTAAGCCCCATTTGCACCTCTAGTGTGATGTTTACCTGTGATGCTCAGCGACCGACCTACCCATGTGATAACACCAAACAGACAAATTGGGGAAAACCAAAAATAATAGTTTGCTTTTTAGAAGGTAGTTTTATTTCGTAAGCTCTTACTAGACTAGCCCAACATTGTTGATAATGAGATCTTACTTGCGGCATCTCATGACGTCTAAAATTTTAAAATAAAAACTTGTTTCTTACTTACTTTTATTATAATTTCACGAATTTCGGATAGTAATGGAGTATGCATAGTATGCATTGAAGTTAATTTTGAGAAGAATATCAGACTCAGATCATTCAAAATACTGATCCATATATACAATACCATCAGCAGCTACGACTTTTCCTCATCTTTCAGATAGCATGTGGATTCCACGCTGGAAAAAGTCTTGTTTTTTTTAGGCAATCCAGTCATCGACCCATTTTTTGGTATCGTCAGAAGAAGAAAATCGCCGCTCAGCCAGGCCATGTGTCATCGACCAGAGCAAATAGTAATCGGAGGGGGCAATGTCTGGCAAATACGGCGGGAGGGATAGGACTTCTCATTTGAGGTTTCCATCGTTCTAACTATCCGATATTATTAAAACATCGATTAAAAATCATCTAAAATTTGCCTTGAATTCTACAGCAGCTGTCTCTTCAACTATTCGGGCTCTTTTCCGTGTAGTCATCGGCACACATATAAGTTTAAATGTGGACTTCTTAATTTTGCATGGGCGGTGTAAAACGACAGAACTAAGTGGCAACAATTTTTCAAAATTGAGCATATGTTCTAGATATGAAAACAAGAAAAAAATGCTGAATGCAATTTTCTTAAATCAGCTATTTAAAATTTAATAAAATACATATCCAATGAATATCAATGCATAATAAGTATGCGACTTAATATTCAACGTGAGATTAAGCACAAAGTGGATACATTCAATATTAATACAAAACAAATAAATGTAATCCAATATGGGACGTTCTGATTGCGTTCTTATCAGTGGAGTATATTTTATTTGCACAGTCTAGACCCGAGTATATCAAATAAAGGTGCCAGTACAAGGTGACAATGAAATAAAAAATCGAATCATGCCAATACGAAAATCTGAGAAGAAAGAATCTCTTTGTACCTCTATTTGTTCGATCTTATTTGTGTTTGAGGTCATTGCCTTGCGTGAAAAATATGAATTTCTACGACAGAGATGCCTGAGAGACCTTTTTAGGCATTTTCAGTTGATCTCAGCATGATATAGCCCTTGTAGGCTCGTACCGAAAGCCTTGATATACAATCTTTCGTCTCTTATTTTTGTTGGCTCTTCGGACACGCATGTGTTGTCATTTTGTAATTATTTGACAGGCCGTTAGGAGGACTAGTTATATAGATCGTTACTTGTGGCGCTGGGTGTTACCGACCACAGGAATTTACTATGAATGGGTGGTCTTCACGGGACGACTTTCGTCTACCACCAATTTAAATTAATAAGCTTTGACTGGTATTTTACGGGTGAGTGATCAAATTCACAGCAAAATATTTAAGAGCTCGGATATAATTTTTTTTTAATCTCGGTCGGGGATCTAACCCACGACCTTTGACTTGCAAAGCAAACGCTTTGACTATTGAGCTATACCCGCCAGTTAAATCACTCTTTAAGAAAAAATGTAAAGTAAAAATCTTGAGTTAAAAAAGATTTTATTCCACAATGATTTTTAGTAATCATACAGTAGTTTAACACTTTAATGAAAGATGAGTAGTAAATGGTTGCACAGTAAGATAAAAAAATCACAGCAGGTGTTTGCTGTCAACAGGTTTTTCGTTTAATTAATAAACTGAGGTGAATTAATTAACTCAATCATAATTAATCTATATGGGTGAAGAAAATAAATCTATTATAGCAGGGTGGTTCAAAACTATCGTAATACAAAATTAATATTTTTGTTTTTCATATTGGCCGTCCAAGCCTTGGAAAACATAAAGTATTAAAAAAAGGTTTCTGAGGAATATTCTTATTTCAATAACATTAAGGTTAGCAACTGACAATACTTGGTGAAACTACATAATTATAATTTTAAATTAATTTTAAATTAAAAAAATAATAAATTAACACTATTTAGTTTTGAAGATGAAGTTATTGAAGATGTTCTCCAGGGAGGCCGAAATATGTCATTATTTAAAATAAATTCTTATTTCAAATAATAAAAGATATAATATATAGAATAATGCTATAATTACAATTTCATGCGACATGTTTGTAGTGAAATGGTTCACTCAAAAATGGCTGAAACCAGAAGCCATTTTCAAATGAATAATGGATTCAACTTTGTTATTAAAATAAAAAAAATGTATGTACTAAAATCTGAGCATTAATTTAGTATTTGTTTCTCCCCCTTTTTCAGTTCATCTTTCAGGAGGTCGGCTAACGTCGGTAGGTTGCGGCTAGTTCCATAGATTTATAGACACATTACCGTGTATAGGGTTCGGAAACTGTAAGACGAGTTTATCAATTGTGTGTGAGTGCAGGAGTAATTAGTTCTTTAAGTTCCGAAGAGCAGCGACCGTGGTTATAAAGGTAGAAAAGACAAGTGAACCAATCTTACGCCTGTGTTTCATTGATTGCAGGTTAGACGTGAGTCTCATTGTTTATCAAATGAAGTGCTCTTCTTTAAACTGAGTCAATTTTTTTTAGAGTTCAGAAGTTATTTTGGGGCTCCAATTCAAAGGTGACTATCGTATTCAAGGATCAGAATTGTCCTTTGTTGTTTATCGTTGAAATACCGGCGTGATCTATATCTATATATAATGTTTCCATATATAAGGGTATGCGGAGATCCTCTCGTCGATGATTAAATTGTGCAATATGTACGTTCCGCATGCTTCTTGAGTGATGAGGCTCTACCTGGCTACAGCCTGCGGAGACCAGCTAATAATTACTACTCCACATCCATCAATTACCTGAGTTAATGGAGCGGAAACCTTCAGCTTCAGGCAAGACCGCGATACTGAGAAGCGAGTCTTGGTGTTGTTGCATATGAGTGATTATATGCTTCGTGTCTGATCTCTAGCTTGAAAATAGGGCCATCAAAATGTATTGTCATAAATGTATGTAAGTAAAATCATGACGGTTTTGTTATTGTGTTGTAAAGACGATAGTTCTTTATATTTCATTTTTATTTTTTTGTGTTAACACATACAGGAGAATACCGACAGACGGTGATAGTAATTCTGAACTCTCAAATGTGGAATTCTATGACGCTTAACCCTGGTGTATATATGGCTAAGCGCTTCATGTGGAGTGTTGATCCGCCAACATCATAGACTACAGCCCAAGATGGACGCGTCATCTTTATTATTACAGAAATTTACTATCAAAGGGTGTTCTTCACGGGACGACTTTCGTCTACCACCAATTTTAATGAATAGGCTATGACTGGCATTCTACGGGTAAGGAATCACATTCACACCAGCCGGGTAATGTAATCGCATGCAAGAGAGCATTACCAGTGGAAACATTCACAGTGCACTCTGTGACGATTAACAATGGTTAAATTAAAGCTTAATATTCTTAGCCTAAATAGTTTACCTGAAAAAAATATCTTAGTATCCTAGTGAAAAATTCATATTTATTTTGTAAAAATGAAAATCTTTCTTAATATTTGAGAAAAAAATCTTTTTCAGAAAAAAATGTTTCAGCATAACACTGTTTTTTTAAAACTTTTTTAGGCGTTTAAGAGCACTATCTTTTCTTCTTTCCAAAATGACTCTACATATGGACATCCCAAATTGCCGCCACACAGTTCTGTCAGCTGTCATTGCCTACGATTTTTTTTGTAGACATTAATGTAAATGTAGGTTCACCTGGGAATATACATCGATTTTGATATTTATAAAGGTCCGGGGACGTGAAGAAATTTGTTTAATTTTTGTTATTCAGCATTTTCAAGGAGATCTTATGATTAGCCCGATACTCCCGAGGCCTTATTTGGTAATCTTAATCGGGTGCTAATTAAAAAAAAATATTTGAAATAAATTCATAGAAAGAATATATTTACTTACTTGTACAATTAATATATTTCGAAGGCCTCCAAAATGAGAGTTTAGAAGTTTGAAGACATAACATATTAAAGCTCTCTTTGGCCTATAGTCAACTGATCAAATATTTAGCTCTAATTAAACTAAGTTCATTGGTTCTTAATTATTTCTGATATAAGTCAAATCTTATTGGACCAGTTGTGTAAACTGCTTTTATTTATAGACCAATCGTCAAAGCCAAAGTTCTTAACTCAACCGAAAGCTCGTCAAGTTGCCGTCTTGCTGCAGGTGCGCAAACATTCATAGGAAACGAAAGCTTCATGATTGGGGACAATATTGCATTAATTCACAACCGCTACGAGTGGCTCCATCCATGGGCGCTGTAAGCACTTATACAGTAACAATTTAATTAATTTATTTATTTGAAAAAAAAAGATGCTTTTATTCGATTCATAAATTTCAACTTCAATGACGCTATTCAGCGGACTTCTTGCTTACTTGACCTCTTTTTCATATTCTTCTTCCAATTTGTCGTTGAAATTAATTATCGTGCAAGTTTTTGACATTTCGGTTAGTCAAAAGGGGCTCCATGATGCCGGAATCGTCGTCAGAAAGTGTGGGAAAGGGTGAAAAGCAAGTCACTAAACAAATAACTTTAAGAGAAGCATATTAATATATTTAAGTCAAAAGATTGAGAAAATTCGCCCAGGACGAAACATTCTACGTTCCGTTCAGGTCTCAGGCAGACTGCTTACTGAGGCTCCAGCATTTGTGCCCAACTACGGAACCAATGGCATGACATGCAGCGCCTCCATGATAGGCTGCAATCTGCTACAAAAAAGTGGCAACGCAACCCCATGTATTATACCACTAACATCTCTATGTATGCGTGTCAGACGAGCGAACAAAAATAAGAGACGAAAATTCGTATATTGAGTATTTTCAGCACCAGCTTGCAAGGGCTTTATCGAACTGATGTCATTTTATAACAAGGAAAGCTTATATTATATACTGATACCAATGGGTAAACAATTGACTGAAGCCACGAATGCTGACCATAATCTTATAAATCTAAAATTAATTTGCCGGCGGGTATAGCTCAATGGTCTAAGCTTTTGCTTTGCAAGCCAAAGGTACAGGGTTCGATCCCCGACAGAGATTAAAAAAATGATTTTTAATCGATTTCTGAGCTCTAAAATATCCCCGGTTGGCATGAATTTCATCCCTGACCCGTAAAATATCAGACATAGCCTTTTAATCAAAATGGTGGTAGACGGAAGTCGTCCCGTGAAGACCACCCGTTCATAGTAAATTCCTGTAATAATAAGGATGATGGGTGAATCTCGGTCTGTAGTCTAAGACGTTGGCAGATCAACAATCTACATGCCATATGCATCATGGTAAGCGTCATAGAATTCCACAGATGGGACTTCTGAATTACTATCACCATCTGTCCGTATTCTCCTGTATACATAAAAAATAATCGCTATATTAAGTGGTGCCACAGGGAAGCAAAGCTCCTTCGTCGACCACTATGTAGCGAGTGGCGCTATAGAGAAGCGCATTTCTTGATCTCGACAGTGGCGATGTTTTGTTGGATTTGGTCATTAGATACGATGTCGATCGATGCACACATGAGGTCCGTTACCAATATTCATGATGTATAATATACCAACAAGAAATCTGTTCTTATTAGAAAAGTCTGTAACGCCTTTGGGTAATATCTGGTTTGCTCTGAGCGCATTTGCAAGTTTAACCGTATTGAAGACTCCCAATAATGTTATGGAGGTAGAGCATCCTCAAGCCATAGTGTAGAAGTAACAGTAGAAGCATCCACGTCTGTACATCTTCGATACTACAGGGTGGATAAAAAAGCTTAAATTTAAAGAAATTAAAACAATCATACAAATCTACAATGAACATCATATTTTATGACATTTCTCTCGCTAATTTCTGAGGGAAACAAAACGCTAGACACAGTGATTTAAGTCACGAACTATGCCTTGATATAAGCTCGATACAGCTTTTGCAGTCTAGTACTGGAAACCACGATATGCAATCTTTCGTCTCATATTTTTGTTCGCTTGTCTGACGCGCTTGTATCGCCATATTGCTTGTTTGGCAGGTGTGATTCTATAGATCGTTACTGGATGAATTTCGCTGGGTGTCGCATCGGCCGCGGTCAGTCTGTATCTGCTCGGGGCGTTGTTAACAACACGTTATTGTCTGTCTCGAACAGACTGAAAGTTTGTAGATCTTTTAATTGAATATATGTCAATGTGCTTCTGAAAAAGTCTTTGTTGCTTATCTACTCGTCATTCCTCATTTTATTTTATATTTAATTTTTTTTTTTTTTCTAGAAATTGTAATGATACAAGCAATATGAAACGTCTCTATGCGGCGTCTCATAGTTACTGAAATTCAAAAATCTACTAACATTTTTATGTATTGACGCTTTAACCAATGAATTATAACTGCCGACGGGTATAGATATACCCGTCGGCAGTTATATACTGAGATGGGTATATCTATATCTTTATGTACTGAGATTAGTAGTTAAAGCGTTTGCTTGACAAGCCAAATGTCCGATGGAGATTAAAAATTTAATCGATTTCTGAGGTTCACAATACCCCCCCCCCTCGCCCGTAAAATGCCAGTCATAGCCTATTAATCAAAAATTGGTGGTAGACGAAAGTCAACCCATGAAGATCACCCATTCAAAGTGAATCCCTGTAATAATAAGGATGATGCGTGAATGTCGGACTGTAGTCTATGACGTTGGCGGATCAACTTTCCACATGCAGCGCTTATCCATACTTAAAATGATAAGCGTCACAGGATACATAGATAAAAAACTTTCAGAATCACTCTCACCATCTGTCGGTATTCTCCTGTATGTGTTACCAGACGAGCGAACAAAAATAAGAGACAAAAGATTGTGTATCGCGGCTTTTCGGCACCAGCTTGGAGGGGCTATATTGACCCGATGAATGATGTAAATATACAATAAAAGCAAATGACAAATATTTTATTTTTGTAAGTTTAATTTGACGCAAAGCTTAAATTTCCAAGAAGATTTCTCGATACAGCCTAACATCTAATGCTTTAGATCAGCTGCAAGCTAGCACGTTAATTGTGGTGGTGCAATTTAGGGGAGACTGGTGGTGGGAAGAAGGAAAACTTCGAGAAGCGCTAGCAGTGATGAGTGATGGGAAATAATTGTGTAAGTTTAAGCTCACTCACGTGGCAAGTCTCAATGAGCTACTAATTGCTTAGTTAAACTTTCAGAGCCAATAATAGCACACAAATATATTATATTCAACACTATATATTTATATAATCGTGTTGGAAACAATTGGCTTACCGGGTCGGCTGGTTGCGAACCGCGCGTCTCGCTTTCCCGCGTAAATCCCCCGGCCACGGTCAGAGAATCAGTTATCATTGTGCTCTCGCTGTCAAAGCATCTTTTTCTCAATGATTTTTAATGGAGAAATTTGCTTTGAGTTACGAGTAATTTTAAATACGGGCAAGGTTGCGAAACTAATTAAACTCGTATGTCGAGGTCCCACATATGCAAGTAAATACAAATAACAAAATCGAATAAATTATATTTTATGTATTTATTCATTTATTTACACAATGACAGGTATTAAATTAAAGTATATAACTAGTTCATACACTAGTTTAATGTATGATAGAAACAAAATGAACCTTAAAATTATGCAAATCATAAAAGTAAGTCACAAAAGCGATATTAAATGCAAGATTGCTTTACTTTTTAAAATAAAGAGAGATGTACTCGTATATAAATATAATACCTTCCATATTTGCTAACGGGTATAGCTCAATGGTCATAGCGTTTGCTTTGCAAGCCAAAGGACGTGGGTTCGATCCCCGACGGAGATTAAAAAAAGGAAATTTAATTTATTTTCATATTCAAACCACCGTATATCTGATATTATTTTTATGATTACTATATATCAGATCCTGTCTGCCCAGAAGTGGGCGACGTCGATGGCGTCACTCTCGGCAATCATTAGTTCTTCCTGGGTGCAGCCACTCGGACACAGCGCACACTCTAGAAGGTGTGGCAAGGTCTGCTAAACGCCGCAGTCACAGTCAGTCGGTCCGCTGTAAAACTGCCAGACTTTCATTTGTGTCCTCGTCTTGCATACTCCGGTCGAAATTCTGTTTAGGGACCTCCATGTATTCCACTACTGGTCGTGTTCAGGGGCTAGATCCTCTTTCGAGGCAATCCAAGTATTTTTCTCAGTTACGCTTCTCCGCAGGTGGCCTCAGGTATCACCAGTTCCGTTGTCGACTGTAGAAAACTTCTTCTTTATTTGAGCCGTGTGGGTATCTTTTAACACCCAAACATATGGTGGAGTATGTTGTGGGTTGCTTTGGAGAGCTCCTTCTTGGTGGTGACTTTTCGCCGTATGTTTGTTGAGAGTTGATATAGCTTTTATATTAGGGTAGGTCTTATGGTTATACGCAAAATAAGATTTGTGAAAAAGAAATGCTGTTTATAACGCAAAATCCGGTATTTTTTTGTATATAAGTTCCCTGACTACAAAACGTTACCATTCAGTCTTATCTACGTCACTTATACCCGTATTCAGAGACGTGACTTATTACTCAGAGTAGCTATTGTAAGTTGTTAAGGAATGCATTTTGGCGTTAAGTTTGTCACCTTAAGAAATGTCTCTCCAAATAGATGTTACTCTTGGTTTGGTAGTCATTTGAGGTGGAGCTTCCGCTCACGTACAATATGGCTGATTTGAATAATTTCACAACTTGTACAAGAGCATCCATGCATATATAGGCTGAATCTACGGCTGTGGGTGCGGCGAGCTGTTCTAATTACGTCACTATTCTGAGGAAGTTGGCTTAGTTAGAAACGAAAACTTTGAGCGCTGGCAGAGCTGAGAGCGATGGAAACAATGGTCTAAGTTCAAATCGCTGACTTTGCAAACACACCTTACATTCCCATTTTGTTATAAGACTAGTAAGCATTTTTTTTCAAGTTATACAATGTTAAATATAACTGTAATCGTAAATTTTTTTCAGTTTTTTTAAAAAATATATTTATTAAAATTGGAATAAATTATTTTTGATTCTGTATAAATTAAAAAATATGATTACAAAAAAAAAACAAAATTCTTAACAGATTGTAAAAAAATATTGTTCCTTTTTTTAAATATTCATCACGTGACATAAATTTTTACGATATTGCTCTCAATACAAAGTTTTTATACAATAAATACAGCGGTTTAATTTGAAATATGCGTGTAAAAGTAGAAGATGTACACAGTTCTTAACCTCTTCTTTAACTCTCATAGGCCTGACCCATTGGCTTAACTTTACTATTGACTCCTGGATCATTATCTACCTTTATTAACCCCTCAGTATGTTCATACTAATGGAAAACTGGAGATTTTTAATGAAATTATTCCAAATAATAGATATTTTTGAACAACTTCTAGAACGAGAGACTAGGGGATATAGAAGGCTGCTGTTTTATCTGAAACTTAATTACAAGTATCTGAAAAATGAGCGACATCAATTCGTAAAGTCACCCAAAATACCAACAAGTGAAATATATATTTAGTCGAACAGGCATTTAGTTAAAAAAATACGAGTATTTATTACAATTGACTTTTTCTTGAGTAACAAGTTGAAGACTACTGCTCTAAAAGCATTGATACGAAGTAAGAAAAGCTCATACATAACTCACACCAGTCAGAACACAGACAGGGCGGTAGCTAGCGATCATTCACAAAAGTCCTCTGCCCACACAATCAAGAATGCTCAGTGGTTACGAGCTTGTTTTTTTTAAATTCACTGAAAGGTACCTACAAGCTTTTACTGAGAATTTTATAGTGTCGAATATTATGCGAGCCTTTAAGGTTCTCTTGATAATAAGTAGTTAAATATTTGTATATGTTTATTGCAGTTGCTTAAACAAAAATGTTGAAAAGTATCAGGATAACATAAGCATAGTAGATGTAAGCAATTGGAGAAGTTACGTCGCAGTCTCCCATACATTATTTTATGAATCGTCCGATGCGAAGCTGCTGTCCTGATACATATTTACTATTAAATTCGTCTCATAAAATGCATCCGCTTTTTGTTTTGTTTTTATAAATCTTTATTTAAACTTGAGATACATGCGGATAAAATTATAAATTGAGTTTTTTATTAAGTTTACAAACAGAGTTATCTTTTACTTAATCTACATTAATTTTATTGGTTGATATTACATGAAATTCCCTAAAAACACTAAGATATAAAATCTATAGAATCCTTGAAAATGATTCTATTTTTTACATGAGTAAGAACTTAAGCCTAGTTAACATACCTAGCACTAAACAATTTAAAAACACAGAAAAATAAAGAAAACAGTGAAAAGATAAAAATAAAAATTACATGATAAGTTCAGCCGCTTAGAGCTGTTGATGGTGAGAACTGCGCAATGACATTGATTCCTCTAACCTTCTGATCCCTTCTGATCAGGGGATTAGTGTGTGAATGCATCCGCTTAAATTTTGCGGTACTGAGGTGATAAAGATGAGCTAAAAAGTGCATTTAAATTGACTAGAATAATTCATGGTAATCATTCTAAAAAAGCCTGCAGTAACCCAGTGATTCTTAGCACCCCCGCCCCGCCGTTACCATGGCCGCTGCCGTGGCCAGGAATAGCGAAGCTGCTGGGAACTAGGGGCCGGATCTTTTGTTGTGTTTTCATGTGGGGTAGTTGGCTTAAAACGCCACGCTTGCCAGGCGGCTTAGCGAGCTTATGGCCGGTTTACACCGTGCCTAGTTGAAGCTGGGAGAGTTCTTTTGATAACTCTCTTAGCCCTCCATTGGCCGGAAGCATTGGCCGACGCCCTACAAGATGGACTGACGATATAAGAAGAATAGCGGGAGTGACCTGGATGCGGAAGGCGGAGGATCGAAGAGGATGGAGACTCATGCGGGAAGCCTACGTTTTACAGTTGATGGACACAGGCTGATGATGATTCCAAAAAAATTGAAAAAAAAAAAATGGATGTTTATACGAATGAAAAGTATCATGTTAACATAAAAAAATAGTAGATTTAAACATTTGGGGAAGTAATGTGGTTCCCATTCATTATTTGATAAATCATACGGTGAAAAGCTGCTATTCTGATACATTTTGTCACTATGACCGACTCATATTAACTATTTCAAATAATACGGAAAAAAATAATCGATAAATTGTATGACAAGACATATGAAAAGTATTAAGGTAACATGAAACTAGTAGATGAGAATGTTCGAGGAGGATATTATGCAGTTTTTCATACTTTATAAATCATCCAGTGAAAAGCTGCTTCCCTGGTACATGTTGACAATTCAGCCGTCTCACATAATGCATTGATACTTTGCGATATTGAAGTAATCAAGATGAGCATTAAAAATTACTTAAATAAATGTATTATGAGATGCATGAGTAAGTATCAGAGTATCATAAGCGTAGTAGATGTAAACATTTGCATAGGTTATCTGCCAGTCTCCGCTACTTTATTCGATGAATCATCCACTGAGAAGCTGCTATCCTGTTACGTTTTTATTGTAACCGTTTCATATAATGTATTCGTTTGAATATTGTGATAAAAATAATTAGTAAATGAGTAATAACCGCTTTTTTGTTACATGCAGTGGCACAAAGAGCTTCCCCTAAAAACTGATTTTCAACACATTTCACTTCGAAATATATTAGATAACTACTAAATAACAGATCCAAATATATACAACTTGCGTCATTGAAAAAACATGTGACAAAATACGTTTGATATAAAAAATTTATAGCGTAAAGGGTTGTCCACACGAGTGATTAAATTTAAGTTGTTGCGTCGTTTAGAGTCTATTTTATTTTCATTTTATAAAATTACTTATTATTAGTATTCTTGGGTGTAGCTACTCGGAAACAGCGCACACTCTAGAAGGTGTGACAGGGTCTGCTCCACTCCACAGTCAAATTCAGTCGGTCCGTTGCAAAACTGCCAGGCTTTCATTTGTGTTCTCGTCTTGCATACTCCGGTCCGAAGTGTGTTAAGGTACCTCCATATATTCCACCCCTGGTTGTGTCCAGGGGCTAAGTCCTCTTTCGGGGCAATCCAAGTATTTCCCTCAGTTGCGCTTCTCCACATGTTCAACCGCAAGGTGGCCTCAGGTATCAACAGTTCCGTTGTCGACTGTAGGAAACTTCTTCTTGATTTGAGCCTTGTGGTTATCTTTTGATACCAAAATATAGTGTGAAGTGTGTCGTGGGTTGCTTTAGGAGCTCCTTCTTGGTGGTGACTTTTAGCTGTATGTTTGGTAGGGCGATGCCCGAGAGTTGAAATAGCTTTGATATTGGGGTAGGTTTTAGGCATCCCGTAACCACCGACACGTTTCATTCAGAACAATATCCACTTTCTAGGTATGGGGAGACCTCGCCCATACTGGCGCGGCAAACTCGCCAACAGAGAAACAGAGGGCTAGAGCACTTGTGCGGATCAGGTTTAGTTGGGCTTCTATATATAACTGCTTGATGAATACTAAAGTTCTGAGAAAACGTTTGTGGTGTTTTAAGTGCGAATAGATGTAAGTCGAACCATTTTAAGTTGAGAACTACCTGAAAAATTGAATGAAAACACGTATACAATAAATTGTCAACAATATAGACGTGTGGACAGCCCTTAAATTTCTTCAAGAGAATGTTGAAATTCTGAATGTCATTGTGTTGACGATTCTTGATTGTCCGACAGTGCGCGAGTGCCAGTTATTAATCGGTCAGTCTTCAAAACTGACGGTTAACATGTCGCTCTAAAGTAGATTACTTCGGTCGAGGATTAGCGAAGAAATCTGAGGCAATCTTTCCGCAAATAGCCACTGCCTCTTGGCTTATGTTTGGCTGCAAAAATAACAGCAAATTATTATTTATATCAATTTTGTAATGTAAATAATGATTTTGCAAGCCCAAGAACGTCACCGTGCGGACGCAAATAGCTTGCCAAAATATTGGAGGTTATATCTGGATTTTTCCGCACCTCACTCTTACATCGTGATTAATATATATAATATATATGTATATATATAAACTATATATAAATATTATATAAAAATATATATAATCGTGTCGGAAACAACAGGGTCAGATCCTGTCTAGCCAGAAGTGGGCGATGTCGATGGCGTTACTACCGGCCGTCATCAGGTCTTCCTGGGTGCAGATATTTGACCACAGCGCACACTCCAGAAGGTGTGACAGGGTCTACTCCACGCCGCAGTCACATTCAGTCGGCCCGCTGTAAAACTGTCAGGCTTTTATTTGTGTCCTCGTCTTGCATACTCCGGTCCGAAGTCTGTTAAGGGACCTTCATAATATATATTCCACTCCTGGTCGTGTCCAGGGGCTAGGTCCTCTTTCGGGACAATCCAAGAATTCCCCTCAGTTGCGCTTCTCCACATGTTCAGCCGTAGGGTGGCCTCAGGTATCACCAGTTCCGCTGTCGACTGTAGGAAACTTTTTATTAATTTGAGCCGTGTGGTTATCTTTTGATACCCAAACATAGGGTGGAGTGTGCTGTGGGTTGCTTTGGAGAGCTCCTTCATGGTGGTGACTTCTCGCCGTATATTTGATGGGGCGTTGCTCGAGAGTTGATAAAGCTTTTGTCAAAGATATCGTGATTAATAGTAGTGATACAGACAAACCTCAAAGAACACTACCTCGAAGTACATGCCTAGGTTTTTTTTTTTAATTTTCACCGCAATCCTTCTAACTACACGATCGGTTGGTTTATAATGATCATCTGCAGTGAAGAGCTTCGGAACAATATTGGCTATACACACAGTTTACACTTACTTGACTGTAAGAGTATGGTGAATATGTACACTCATACATTTACCAGCTTCATTCTTAGCAAGATTTTCAACGATATTCTCACCCCGATCTAAACGATTTCGTACAACATAGTCCTTCGCGTAGTTCGAGGGTTTTCTGAAGGAAAGTATCTTTCTGTATGTAATCAAGTCTTATATAAATTATTTGTACATTTGAAATACAATAATAATAAAAATAAATTGATATAATAAATAAATGGAAAATGAAATTGATTCCTCAAATTCTTCACATCCATTCGGATGTGAAGAATTTTAATTCCTCCATCACCATGCATATAAAAGACAATTCGATTGCACTATCCACGCACAGATGAATTTGTAATGCAAAAATTAATTTATTGATTTTGTTAAACACTTATCCATTGCAAACTTGTTTTATAAATTGTACCAATATCTGAATCTATATCTTTTGCATTAATTTTTGCCTTGTATGTTCCATATATGTCGTTTGAATCACCGTCACCAGAGTTCGTTTCAAATACTATTGCACCTATTTCACTTATCAAGGTGGGAGTTGAGCAGGTTCTATATAAGCAGATGACCATAAGGACCAGATATCTTCTCTCTTCACTCTCGACAACATCCATAACCTGATCAATCATCAAGCAGCCCACCGTAGAAATCACTGTGTTACGTGCGCGCTCTACGACCAACAAATTAACAACTTCCTAGCAGAAAAGTAACCTTTCATTATTTTAACAATCACTTCTAGAACTTGCTAATAAATAGAATCTCGTAAATCATTCGACTCAAATCTAATCTCTAATCTGTTTCTTTTCCAACGTTTAAAACTGTTTAAATATTAAGCTTACTTACTGACATTAAATTCCTCGTGACATTAAACCGTCTTCTTATTTCTTTTCTTTCTTGTTCGGAATGCCGGTGTATTTCCATTAATCACTTCCTAACACGCATAACAATTCCTTTTCAGCAATCTTGAGTAACAACACTTCCACTACCACCTTACCACATTCCGAGAAATAAATTATCATTGGTTAAGTTTTAATTAAGTTAAGATTTATAATGCAGTTATATCTGAATAGCTTAGTGACTTTCTGTTTTTTTTTTCTCAATGGATATTTCCATACACCTATAAACATATGTACTTTATTAACATTGTGTGGTTTTGAATTGAGTTTGTGCCAAAATAAATAAATTTGAATTGTATAAAAAAAAAATTTTTTTTCTTCTTTGTAGAAGATTAAGTATGACAGGTTTTTAATATGCACCCTGTCAGATTTAAGCCAAGTGAGTTTTTATTAATTTGGCTTAAATATTTCTAAGCGTAAAATTTTTAGAAGCGAATGTGGACCTGGTTGGAACATATACTTCGGATGCTGCAAGGGAGCATTAACTACAGCAGCTTTTCCTTTAAGTCCCCGGGTTTACACGATTCTGAAAGGCTGCCGGGAACTTTAAATCAAAAAATGTACTAAGTCGAGTTGCGACTGAAAAACCTTTGAGGCGACAACTTATGACAACCATATGCTCCAGTTAGGTGAGTGGACATTGAAATGATGCTGATATTTTGCCCATCGGTAAAATTCCAGCATCTTAATATGGGCAAATAATAAAATTATTAATTTATTTTACACTTTTAAAACATAAAATAAAAAAAATGCAGAAATGCACTAGAGTGTCCCAAAACTCGCTAAACAGAAGCCTCCACGATTACTCCTAACAAAAAAGTCATGGAGTGTATGTTTGAAATGGGCTTCTCTCGCATAGAATATACCAACTTTCAAGAAAATGTGATTGAGTAGTCTGATAACTCTCCAAAGAGGTAAAGTCTCCAAAGCAGTTGTATAATGCATTTCAAAAACAGGAACATTGATATGATACGATGACCTAATTTTGTAAGGGATAGAAAGTTAAGAAGCAGACACAATAGCCTTCTATCTTATTCTCACCATTTTTCATCCTTTTTTCCAAGACACATAGATGGACCTAACTCATGGCAGGTTCAATAGATACCGTAAGAAACAGTAAGCCATCACTGCCTTTGGCTTAAGACTTCGGACTCTCGTCGCCTTGAAATTTCAAGAATGTACGAACAGCTTATTCTTCTAGGACAAGGCATATCAAATAGGGGCAGAAAATACTTTTAGGCGAAAATATGTGGTGACTAAGTACTCTTTCTCTACCGGCGGCTCAGTGGTCAAAGCGTTTGCTTTGCAAGCCCAAGGTCGTGGATTCGATCCCCGACGGAGATTAAAAAAAAAGATTTTTAATCGATTTCTGAGCTCTAAAATACCCCCGGTTGGTGTGAATTTGATCCCTAACCCGTAAAGTTCCAGTCGTAGCCTATTAATTAAAATTGGTGGTAGACGAAAGTCGTCCCGTGAAGATCACCCATTCATAGTAAATTCCTGCAATAATAAGGATGATGCGTCAATCTCGGGCTTACTCGGGATCAACACTCTACATGCAGCGCTTAGCCATATGCACCATGGTAAGCGTCATAGAATCCCACAGATGAGACTTCAGCATTACTATCACATCTGTCGGTATTCGCCTGTATTTGTTTACATAATAGAACTATTGTTGGACTTTTTGTAGTACTCCTGTTTGAAGACTAATTTTCTAGTCTTTATTTTATAAACTTATTTATTATATAATGTTTCACAATCTAAAACATTGAATTCGTTGTTATTGGGTAATGGTAGCATCGAGCCAAAATAATATAATTCAAATATAATATCAAATAAATTAAATTTACGACAAGGTACTTAGTCAAATCAGACATGTAATTAATTTTTTAAGCTATTTGTTAAGCTTGAAGCTTTCGAGATTTATATTTGTCATTTATGTTTTCGCTAATGTATTTCTTGTTTCTAATAACACTTTCTCATAGTTAGATGACCGATGATCAAACACATTGTATGCGCAGTTCTCGTTCATATAAAGCACCTCAATTTATTTTTTCAATCGATGATTCATGTTCGTTTATCGCGAAACTACACTCTTCCAGCAACTAAAACAATGCTCAGTGTAATCCATCGTCACTGGAGACGAGAAAAAAAAACTGCTTTAATATTAAGCTTACTTACTGACATTAAATTCCCCGTGACATACCTTGTTCTTATTTCTTTTCTTTCTTGTTCGGAATGTCGGTGTATTTCCATTAATCACTTCCTAACACGCAAAACAATTTCTTCTCATCAATCCACAAGGTATAAAATACTTAAAAATGTATATTACTCAAAATAAACCGGATACTACAGATGCTGTCTCTTCAAGTTCTCAGAAATCTGCATTGGAGGTCGTCAAGAACTATATAATTTCTCAGGTGGAGTGTCATACATCTTTCCACTCGATATATTTTTACTCCTTCCTTATATATAATATCCTTTTTATTTTCTGAAATAAGCTGACACATAGCAATGAAGGATTATAAAGGATACTTAGATGCATCACATTATATAATTAAAACAATAAAATATAATTACATCACGAAAGTCATTTGAAGCGAGGTTAATACCCTTAGAAACCTTAACGTAATCTTCCATAAATGAAGTAAATATTTATATAACAATAGGCACGTGTAAATAGAAGTTAATGAATATTTAAAAACCCATTCAAAGTCTTAACCGCATTTAACGAGTCTGTTTTACAAACCACAAATATGTTATTTTTGTTAGCGGTTAAAGAATCTTCCGCTATCTGTTTATTACTATCCACATATTTACTTAAAAATACGCAATTAAACATATAAGTAGATATATATTAATACCAAAAAATATGTAGCTTCACATCCTCCTCTCTAATTTTGTTATTATAATGCGTGGTGGCAGGATAAGGAGCAGATTAACAACACAAAGACTTATAATGAAGCACATTGACATATATATTTCGATAACTTTATAAAATTCTGACCCGGACATACTCACAGCATCCAGGCCGGGTCACAATACAACCTTTTTCGCGGTTGGAACACAATTGACTGCCTCGGGCGCCAAGAAATGAAAGATAGGTGTAGGTTTTCAGTATCAGTCAGCAAGGGCTATATCATGCAGATGTCAAGTTATAATAAAAAAATATTTTACCTGATACCAACTTGATATAGCCATTTCAGGCTGGTACCGCAAATCTTCTATATGCGATTTTTGTGTTTTATTTTTTTTCGCTCGTTTGACACTCACAAACAAAAATGTAAGCCTAAATTTTAGATTTAAGTAGTTATAAGACGTGGCGTTTTCATGCGCCATTTTTGCCATGCGTGTGAGTCTCAGTCCAGTTGCATCGCATTGCCTGTGTCCCGGACGGAAGACCGAGTTTTGTCAGCCCTTTTTGGTAAAATAACGGTAAAATACATGTCTATATGTTTCTAAGCAAGTTTGCTTTGGAAGCCTTCTCATCCATCCACACGCATCCCAATGACGATCCCGCGATCTGAATGTCGGTTTCATTAGACGGGATAATCAATTGTGCTGATGATTTACATTATAGTAATAAAATTCGTTCGAATTCGAATAAGGACTCATCGGTTACGAAGTCGGGCGCACTGGACGTCTCACTAATCTAACCTAACCTAACCAAAGCAATGTTACCGAGACCTATG
The DNA here is from genome assembly GCA_022606575.1 of Glossosoma conforme. Classification (NCBI taxonomy): domain Eukaryota; kingdom Metazoa; phylum Arthropoda; class Insecta; order Trichoptera; family Glossosomatidae; genus Glossosoma; species Glossosoma conforme. The sequence goes on along the minus strand of JAGTXR010000203.1, from coordinate 258,186 downwards.
GAACTCTGAACTCTACGATCACTGGAAAAATCTTTAAATTAGTTTAGGTTAGGTTATTTTAGCGAGACAGCCAATGCATCAGGTGTTCCGTGCGCCAAATTTCCTGTGCACTAGACATCCAGTACGCCCCACGTCGTTACCGATGAGTCGTTAAACGAATTTTCTGGGGACGATAGATCTTGACACCATTCTTCACATTATGATTATATTATACCGTTCTAAGTTTAAATTATTCTTTAAACTGTAAAGGTTTCTTTTACGCATGTATTTTCATGAAACTAAATTTGAAAAATTCACTCAGACTGTTCATAGATAGTTTTTTATTTACATTCTTCAGTCATTTTGTGTCTTTTTAAAGAGAGAGTAGATCTTCTAAGGTTACCTGAGAAATTTAAAATAAATTCAACGAACACACCTGAACAATCATATGCGTTCTTTTACAATGGAAAACCTATAAGTCTAGACTTTGCAATCCGAGCTTAGTCTATTAAAGTATACAGGCCTTATCATACTTATTGTTTCATTTACATCTGATATATTCTACCTTATAACTTATAACTTTTAATAACTTATTAACCCTTTCATTATGGCTATAAACTTATAACTCTTTTAACTTGGTTTGAATACAAATTATACTGTCGAATTATAAAACTACTTAGAGCATAAATGTAATTATCTGGTCTATTTTCATATATCACATTGGTTTTTGCATCCTTTAGCTATCAGATGATGCATAAAAAACTATTCTAAGGAAGTAGAAAAACGATATATCACGTCGATCAATGTCAACGGTCGGAGAATCTTATGAAGACATATGCCGACAACCGATGCGAAAGGGTTAATCAAAATCTTAGAGTTAGCTCCACCCATAAATTGTATGCCCTCGTAAAAATGGATGCGTGAATGTTTTTTTGTTAATGACATCAGCATGATATAGCCCTTGCTGACTGGTACCAAAAACCTCGATACACAATCTTTCGTCTCTTATTTCTGTTCGCTTGTCGTACATGTATGTGTCGCCATATTAGCATTTTGGACAAGTCCGGTCACGGGTGTGACGTTAGTTATATAGATCGCCACTGCGGCGCTGTGCGACAGCCCATCACGAGCATGCTTAGTCGTGTGCCGACGTCGGTGAATCGCATTGTTGTTGGCCTGGCCTGAATGCTGTGGGTAGGTCCGGGCCAGAAGTTTGTAATGTTATCGAAATATATATGTCAATGTGCTTCAAAAAGTCTTTGTGTTGTTAATCTGCTCCTCATCCTACCACCAAGTGACTAAGTAACTACCTTTTAAAGAGAGGAAGATGTTATTATCTAATGACAATGCGAATCACTACACGCAACGCTTAGTCAGAATTTAAGAAAGTAAACGTCATAGAATCCATAAATGAGATATTTCAATCACCGCTTATTACTACATACCTGTATATAGTGATATCAGCATGATATAGACCTTACAGGTATAGGTACATATACGATCTTCAGTCTCTTAATATTGTTCACTCGTCTGACACGCATATATAAAGAAATGTTAGTAACATAGAAAATGGTGGTTGCAGGTGCCATTACTTTCATAAATGGCAGATATGTCGTCTTCGGTCGCTGCGAGTGTTACAGCGCGGTCCGAGTTATTTTCTGCATGGGTCTCGTCAGGTACATATCATTCATTGTTTGTAACTTGGGAAAAATACCTGGGAATCAATCTTTAACTTAAAAGAAATCACATCGTGCTTCTCGATAAGTTCTTTGTTTCGTGATCTGCTATCCATCTATCTTTTTGCCAATGGGTATAGTTTATTGGTGAAAGCGTTTGCTTTGCAAACCAAAGGTCGTGAGTTCGATCCCCGACGGAGATTAAAAAAAAAATTCAATCGATTTCCGAGCTCTAAAATACCCCTTTGTTGTTGTTTAAATTTGGTTCTTCAGAGCGACTACTCTCTTTAGCTTCTCTTCGCCACATCTGTAACATATGTCATCGGCGGGTATAGTTTAATGATCAAAGCGTTTGCTTTGCAAGCCATAGGTCATGGGTTCGATCCCCGACGGAGATTAAAAATAAATAAAAATGAGTCGATATCCGAGCTCTGAAATCCCCGGTTGGTGTGAATTTGATCCATCACCCGTAAAATGTCAGTCATAGCCTATCAATTAAAACTGGTGGTAGACGAAAGTCGTCCCGTGAAGACCACCCATTCACAGTAGATTCCTGTAATAATAAAGGATGATGCGTGAATCTCGGGCTGTAGTCTATGACGTTGGCGGATCAACACTCCACATCCAGCGCTTAGCCATATCCACCATGGTAAGCGTCATAGAATTCCACAGACGAGACTTCAGAATGACTATCACCATCTGTCGGTATTCTAATGTATTTGATTACATAAAAAAAAACTACCACGCGTCCCGATAACGATCCCGGCGAGTTGTTCTTTGATTACCGCGAATGTTACAAGTATCACTCGTACTGTATTGTTTAGTGTTTCAAAGAATGTACAGATTGTTTTTATTTTATTTACTGAATCAATTTATCTAGTCGAAGACATGAAGGTTGAAACTGATTGGTTTTCAGTGTTAATATATGTATCAAGTTTTTATTTATTTCGTTGAAACGCATATAGGTATAAATTGAGTGGTACACATTTAATTCTATCGAATATTCAAACGATGCAGTAAAACAGTTTGTCTACAATGAGGCCTTGTCTTACGAACACTGACGATATTATTTGTATGATAGCACTACATAAAAAAGCATTAAAAGGGAAAAAATCTAAAAATACACTTTTTACTATACGCTCAATATGCTGTGATGGTCTGCTATCATTATTAGAAAACAGCTTAAAATCGTGGCATCGTCATTTTAATTGGAAATGTTTTACTTCTCTTACTGTCATCATCATTTTTTATTAATTTTTATTTATTTCTTTCAGAAACATTTGAAATACAAATATATTTAATACTATCAAGAAATAAGATAAAATACAAGAGAAACCATTAGGTAAATACTATTATTAACAACAATTATTAAAAAGTGCCAAAGCACGCTAAACAGAAGACTCCACAAAATTACTTTGATAAATAAATTCGTATAGCTGTCGAAACTGAGCTTCCAATATTCGAGGCAATATGGTTGAACTGTCTGATCACTCTCCCAAGAGGCATAGTCTCTGGCAGGTTAGTATTACTTATAGGAAGAACAATCTGTGCCTCCTTATCCTTAAATAATTGTCAGGAACAAACAAACCGATTTCCAACAAAATATCAGTATTTCTGAACACGCCGCGCACTATCGAAAGAAATGCATACTCAAGCACACATCTCTTCTAGTTCTCAACTCATTGTATCCCAACATACCCCGTATAAAGTTAGATGGGTACAGCCACTGATAATATCCATACATCCTTATGCACCAATTAATTGTACAGTACGATCAGTACGTTAGTGCTCGAGAAAGTCCTGGCATCATCAGCCTGTGTCCTTCCAATGTGAAACTTAGGTCTACAGCGTAAGTCTCTATCCTCTTCGTTTCACCGCCTTCCGCATAAAGGCTATTCCCGCTATTCCTCAGATGACATCAGTACATCTTGCGAGGGGTCAATGATTACTCTTTTTGCCAGTTCTTGGATGCCACTCTAGAAAGCTTCTTCCCCATCGACCATCATATATTCAACATAAATGTCCTGGCCATTGCCGTTTGAATGTGCCATTGCGTTGAGTAGCCTCCAGTACTCGAGTTCTTCTTCGGATAATCTCGTTGCGGATTCTATCCTTTGGAGACATTTCGAGCTTGGATCTCTACATGACACGTTGTGTGACCTTTATTTTACGTGTCAGACCTGCCGTTTGATTCCACATCTCTGGGTCATAATTGAATACTGGTATGATGCATTGGTTAAACTTCTTAGTTTTAAGACATTGCCGAATTTTTGCTTTAAAATGTACTTAAGTATTCCTAATGTGACTTTTATTTTATCGTATATCGAGTTTTTTTGGCACCAGCCTGCATAGGCTATAATCATGTTGATATCAATGTGTATGTATGTATTTACATTTTTTTTTATTAATTCGTTTAAATTTAGAGTCCATGTGTTGTTTGGTTATTTCCGTATTCCTTGATAGTTATTGGTGCAGATGTATTTTTCCTGCACTTGAGATGCTCTCTTGGCCGAAAGCCAAACTTCAACAACTCATCCACTCACCGCCTAGTAGTTAAGCAGTGTTTAGATGAGGTGACTGTCTTGTGAAAGATCACGGGTTCAACCATATCGAGTATCAGTGATATTAAAATAATAATAATAAAATGTATTCATTCAGCCACTAGTACCATAATCAATATTTTACATACAATAATTCCAAGTAAATACAGAAAAAATCAAATTTTTAATTGAACAGAATAGAAAGAAATTATAAATCGGCATTTACACATACACCATATTATTATTATTGTACTACTCAGTGAGTGGAGCACCGGATCCCCTCAGAATGGCCAAGTGAAAGCGCATCCAACCGTGAGTCCTACCTATCTGCCCACACAGCGACTATTGCGTTGGGACTGCCGCGAACGCGCGCCCGCAGAGAAGCGCAACGCTTCCTTATGGAAGTCACCCACTCGCGCCTCCGTCAACATGACTGAGGCACTGCAGTATCGCGGCAGATCTAAACAACATTCGTAAGGCGTTGTTAGACGGTTGTTATACATTATCTTTCAAGGAAGAAGGACTACTCATAAGATTGTATTAGATGCGTGAATTAAGTTTAAATGTTTCTTTAATTAATCACACTATGAAGATAGTCGACCTCGCTCAAGGGTAGACACACATATTCCTTCTTTCCTTCTGTCCTCGATAGAATGGAGATGCCGTGGCTTATTCCAAACCACTGGACTAGTCAATTCATGACTGGGCACGGAAATTTTAAGGCTAAACTCTTCAAGTTTAGCCTCGTTGATAGTCCAGACTGCCCATGCGGCAGCCCCTTGCAGGACGCTGAACACGTTCTGTGGCATTGTCCAATATTAGATTTAGCGAGGCAAAGGCTCCTTAGCGTAATCCAACAGAAGTCTGGACCGGTTGGATATATCGATCTCAAATCTACGGAGCCCAACTACCATGCATTTTCTGTATTCGCGGCGACCTTCGGCGAAGAAGTCTAAAAGTCCAAATTTTAAGGTCTCAACTACTAACTTTTACACCCATGTGTGGTGTTGCTCACCAAAACCAGTTACTTGTATAACGAGAATGTACTCTGAAAACAATGCCTTTGTAAGTGCTCCCAAGGAGCGCAGGTACAAGGCGACCGGCCCGGGGGCCTAAGGCCCCCAAAAAAAAAAAAAAAATCACATCTATGAAGGCAGTAAAAACTCAGCCATTTATCCAAAATGGACTACTTAATAGACGATATGTCGTCTCTTATTATTGTTCGCTCGTCTGACACGCATTTATAAAAATTTAGTCTAAGTCCAGATTTAAGGAGTCAAAAGACATGGCGCTTGCAGGTACCATTTTGTTTGTTCTGACTTATCACGTAGCCGCTACCTGTTATGCCCATATATTCGTTAAATGGCCGACATGTGACCTTTGGGCGCTGCTACTGTTACATCGCGGTCCTAGTCACTTTCTGCCCGGGCACCGTCAGGTGCACTTCATTAATTATTTGGGCCCTCTGCAGAATACCAAAGTTTGTCAGTATTGTATTAAAAATATACGCCAAAGTGCTTCTTGACAAGTTCTTTGATGTGTGACTTGCTCCTCATCCTTACACCACGCGTTCCGATGGCTATCTCGGCGACATGGAGTAGCTTTTATTAAAATGGGGGTGTCATTTTAAAGCTCAAGCTAGAATCTTCTAACTTACAGACTTAACAGACCTTAAAAAATCATGGATAATCTTGGATATTAGCTCTTTTTTTTGGTCTCGCCATTTCTCATCATCAGGGGTCAGCTCTCCTTGTCCACATTCGCCATGTCTGTCTATCCTGCGTTGCATTCTCAATCAAGCCCAGAGTTTTCAGATCCTTGTCTACAGTTGCAGTCCAGGTTGCCTGTGGTCTTCCAGGTCTTCCAGGTCTTCTTCTCAGCGTGGGTATGTTGAGGGCTCTCTTCACCATGTGGCCCTCATCTCTTCATGTCACATACCCATACCATCTTAGGCGGCATAATCTCGGATAACAGCATTATGAACAATGTTGTCAGTCATCACTCTTCCGTATCCGCTCCCCTTACTGAAGTGTATGTTTTTATACACAAGTAAACATGTATTATTTTTATCATAACCATATATAATAAATATAACACAAAAGACGTGCACGGATCTAAGAAATTTCCGTTCCAGCCTAGCTCACAGATTTGATACATTTCATTTACTTGATAAACATTTTTTATTTTATTTTTGTTAACGTATTCATAAGATGCATAGCTCTAATGTTCACACGATTGGAATATAGTCTAAATTTAATATTCATCACTGTCCAGTGGTATTCTGTTTTATGTGTTGAAATTTGGGAAAAAACATTAGTTAGTGGAACACGTTGGGCGTGCCGTCATAGGCTGATGAGTTGCTATGTAGAGCGCATTCTTCAGTAGTGACTTGTCACTGAAACTGAAAAATGATAAAAAAATATACGCTGTTTTTTTGTTAAGCACATATAGAAGAATGCCTGCGATCGATAGTGAAAAATCTCTTCTGATTCTATAGTCCTTACAATTTTTAAGTTTAGTTAGTTAGTGTTGAACTCCCAATACAAATATCTACAGTATGGCATTCACGCAATCATCAATTTGTACGAAAACTCACTATGAGTGGGCGTTGTTAATGGAATGACTTTTGTTTTCCACTGATTTTGATTGATATGTTATGATTGGTATTTTACGAATGAGGTGTCAAATTCACACCAATCAAAGGTGTTGAAAGCGATTTTTCAAAATTAATTTTACTCTATGTATAGTACATTATAGATGGTCAAAATCTCTAAAAGATACAAAACTAGGATATATGAAGAACTCAATTGGTGGAGAATATTAAGCGAAGACGTGCACTCAAGAGGAAATAAGACACATCTGCCGAAGAGATGACGGTCGATGAGGAAGAAAAGTGTTGGGGTAGCGTCTAAATACTGGCAAACTGAGCGTTGGCCGACGAGTAGACTGACGACATAAGAAGAATGGCGTGAAGAGTCTAGATGCAGAGGATTGTGATGGATCGAGACTTATGCGGGAGGCCTACGTTTAACTGTGCATGGACGCAGGCTGATGATAATGAGATGGTTGAAATCGCGATCTTTGGTATGACAATTTTTTAATTTTTTTTATGTAAACACATACAGGAGAATACCGACAGATGATGATAGTAATTCTAAAGTCTCATTTGTGGAATTCTATGACGCTTACCATGGTGTATATGGCTAAACGCTGCATGTAGAGTGTTGATCCGCCAACGTCATAGAGTACAGCCCGAGATTCACGTATCATCCTTTATTATTACAGGAATTTACTATGAATGGGTGGTCTTCACGCGACGACTTTCGTCTACGACCAATTTTAATTAATAGTGTATGACTGACATTTTTCGGGTGATGGATCAAATTCACACCACCTGTGGGTATTTTAGAGCAGAAATCAATTTAAATTCCTATTTTATTTTAATCTCCGTCGGGGTTCGAAACCACGACCTTTGACTTGCAAAGCAAACGTTTTGACCATTGAGCTATTACCGCCGGGTAAATTCGTACTTTTAAGACTTACGGCTTAAATATAATAACAATGTGTGAATAAATTTTCCTGAAAATTATGTATTGAAAGGTGCATGAATGATTTGTATAGTAATATACTGTATATCTGTCATGACATTATGTTGAGTATCTGGTTATCAATATTGCAAAATATTATTCTTAATCTATTAGCCGTTGCTAGCAAAAAAGCTTAAGTTATATAGTATTTTCTTTGTTTTGATTTTTCAAAAATATTCAAATTATTGTACGACGCAAAAATGAGAATACCATTTTCAATGGGAAATTGACTGTTCAAGTATAATATTTAGGTTCGAATGTTTTACAATACAAATTTATTCACATTACAATGGGATATCAAAAAAATAATAATGGTCTTTTTTTAACGTTTATATTTCTACGAGTACTATATTCAAATTTCATTCAAAATGGCGCCACGATGCTGTAAATGTAAATAAAAGAGATTATTTTCGATACGAAAATATAAATTCGAATAAAAGGAAATTTATTATACATAATAATTCAATTCATATATAACTGTATTATTTTCGATAAGCATTATCGTTTAATTGTTTGTTTAATATTATTTAATTATGGCTCAAAAATAGTAACCTTAATACCGAATATGACATTTATAGCTAACATGAGATTTATACATATTTTTCAGTCTCATCAGATTTATTTGATTGTCATAAATTTTCAAAAAAAAATATTTATATAACATATGATAAATCTGATTTGAAAAAATACTTTAATCTATTATCATCTCTATTACTTAAAAAAAGGAGCTCACGTCACCGGGATCGTCATCAGATCGAGCGATGGAGGAGCAGATGAGCAATACAAAGACTTTTTCATATGCTCATTGACATATATTTTCGACACAGATTGATAGATTTTCGGTTCGAGGCGGAGCTTATGCTTTCAAGCTCCGGACGGATCACAAATCGCTACTGGTCGCGATCGGAGCCCAACTGGCGTTTGGCCATTGAGCTCTGCAATTAATAGTGGTGATCTACAGAACTAGACTTGTCAAATAAAAAATATGGCGACTCATGCGTGTCCGAAGAGCGTACAAAAATAAGAGAAGAATGATTGTATACCTAGGTTTTCGGCACCAGCTTGCAATGGCTGTATTGAGCTTATATCAAAGTAAGTCGACGGACTACAGTGTGTGGAAAAATGTGAATATTATGACACTTCTTTTCTAAGATAGTTGATAACGCTCGTATGTCATTTTTAGTGTTGCAATGTTCAGTCATGAAAATTCACGGTCAAAAAATAAATTTATTAAATCGCAATTCAGAAAATAATGTATTTTGGCACTTATACCCTTTTTTGATTCCGGTATTCGCGTTTTTGAATCAGTTTTAAAAACTGCATTTCGCGGCTTTGCCAGCTCTCTACTGAGATTGATCTCTTGGCAATGGACCAGATTTCTGCAAATGTTTCAGCACCCTTGAAATATATAACCAGTATCAACTTGTATTACACTTCAAGTTCATTGAGGTAAAATGTATGATCGTTTTTGAGATGTCTTCATTGGAATTGAAAAACGTATTTGAGTAACCACAGAAGTCAAATAAAAACCGAACTTTCAGCAGACAATAAAATGATAACAAAAATGAATTAAAAAATATTGAATCAGCTAAGCGTGATGTTTTAGACTTTAGAAACATTGAATCACAGCAATACATCACAGTATTCTATTTTGAAAAAAAAAGTTTGACATCTGTGGTTTATCGAAAAATTAAGTTTTTTTTTCGTCTATTTGTAATATAATAATTATGTTACCTTGAATCAAATATTGGCGAACTTCTGTTTTATCAATTGTAGCAATATAGCTATGCCTAATAATCTTGCCTTATATATTCCATAGAATCGCCGTTACCAGAGTTCGTTTCAAGTTCTATTGCACCGATCAATGTGGTAGTTGAGCTGGCTAAATATAAGCAGACGATCAGACGGCAGATCTGTTCTGTTTTCACTCTACTTCGACGCCTCCATAACCAAGCACTCAAGCCGCCCGTCAGAAACTTCACTGTGTTACGTGCCGATCTACAAACTTCAAGTCATAACCTACCTATTAGTAACATTTCATCTCTACAAAAATCATTTCTAGAACTTGCCAATAAAATGAAATCTCGTTAATCATTCAAATTAATATAATGTAAATCTTCTGCAACTTTCCACCTTTAAAACTGCTTAAATATTAAACTTGCTTACTGACATTAAATTCCTCGTGACATTATACCGTATTCTTATTTCTTTTCATTCTTGTTCGGAATGTAAGGAGTAATTATAGTTATCTCTTTCTAACACGCATTATAATTCCTTCGCAGCAATCCACTGAGCACAACACTTCTAACACACTCCCACGTTCCAACACATCAAATAGGTTGTGAAAAATTAAATTTAGTTTTCTGTTCAGAAAGAATGAAATTACGAAGAAACATAATACTTTCTCTGGCCAGAGCATGTGGTGTTGTTAACTTTCCACTTAAATGGGCATACAAGTATGTCAAAGAAAAGCCAATATATCAAGCTTTTTTGTCCGTTAATTAATTAGCATTTTCAATGAGATATCATGATTAACTTGATGCTCAATATATGTGAATCATTTGGTCTAATATGACCTATAAACCAAATCAATGACATGCAGTGTATTTATGCAGTCACGTCATATTAATAAATTAAAGTAATATTAAGTTGTACGAAGAACAGATCAAAGTTTATTTCTTCTATGATTTGCTTATAAAATAATATGATCAATATGTTTACTCTGTGACGCAAATGTATCAATTCAAAGACGCAAGATATTACTTAGATTATCAAGTCACTTTCCGCCTCGTAAGTATTTTTGTGTAAACAACTTGCGGTATTTTAAGCATAATTGTAGAATTATTTTTAATTAAAAAATTAATAAATTAAAAATATTTAGTTTTGATTCACAATTTATTTTAACCATTACATGTTTCGGCCTTCCTGAAGACCATCTTCAATAATGAAAAAATAAAAACAGGCATTGGCTTATATGGGCATGGACGTATTTTACGTGGAGTATTTTAAGCAAGTTAAGCACTTTATGAATTACTCCATATTGCAGGCTGAATTTAATAGCTCTATGATATATATTTTAAATAACTGGCGTTTCTGAACTTGGTGCATCTTAGACATAAAAAATTCCAGACTGAAATATATAATAAAATGAAATGGTGGCTTATGTGTGAAGTTGGCTATAAATATAAATAAGTCTTTTGTTGAGAAAAAAATACTTATTAGATATATATTTAAATATAGTTTTTTTTTCTTTTAAATAAAATATAGTTCATTAGATAGTGTGATCAATAGACCACTGCGGGACACGAGTAACTGTGTAGAAGCAATCGTCTTCCTTTGAAAGACAAATAAGACGATTACATCATACTTGCTGGGGGGAAATTCAGATTGTAACTGGCATTTTTAATATGAAAAAGTAATCGAAAAACTGAGTTTCAATTTAGGAAGAATATTTGATTTCTTTACATTATTATAAATAAATTTACCATTGAAAAATACACCACACAGTTGGCGTACATAAAAAATATTATCCTTGCTTTAAGCATGCTATTGTAATGTAAATAAAATACAATAACAGCGAATGCATTTAATTTAATTTAAATTTAAAAATTAAGTTTATGATTCACAATTTATTTTTAATGATTATATGTTTAGGCCTCCCTGGAGACTATCTTCAATAATGGTTAAATTGTAATTAAAGAGAATGGTCAAAGCAGCCTTTCATCCTAGAGTTGCTTAAGATACTAATATAAACTTGGTTGGGAAAGGTTCTTTGTGTCACAGAAGGGCATAAATAACAAATAGTTTTTTTTTTCAAATACTTGAACTCTTCAACCACGAACTTATATAGAATAAGGTGAGAGCCATGGATGAAAAAGCTTTGTAGAGGCAGTTTGTGATGACTGATTAAAATGATGGTTTTTAATAACTTAAGAAGCAATTCGGTCAGTCTCATTGCTTCTCTCTTCTCTTTCGAACGCCTTCGTAGCCTGATCAATCATCAGCCGCTCGCCGGAGACGTCACTGTGTTATGTGCTCGCTTTACGACCAACCGCTACAACTAGCTACTAGTAACCTTTCATTATTCTAAAAACACTTCTAGAACTTGCTAATCAATAGAATCTCGCAATCAAATCAACTCGAAACTAATGTAAATAATCTGTTAACCTTTCAACCATCAAAACTTTTTTAATAATATTAATATAACTTGCGTACTAACATTAAATTCCCCGTGACATTTACCGTCTGCTTATTTATTTTTACTTTCTGTGTTCAGAATGTCCGTGTGTTTCCAATGATCGCTTCCTAACACGCATAACAATTTCTTCTCAGCAATCTACAGATCACAACACTCTTAAATTACGACAAACTGTAGAAGCATTTCTGTCAGTTTCATCACTTTTTACTTTATTACAAAAAAATGTGTACTCACATATAATATTTAATTTTTTAATTGAACTTCCCATGAATTAGTAGTTGCATCGGTCAACAGTGGACGAGCTCATCTAAGATAAGTCCATTGTCCGGCCTGTCATTACTTTGAAGATTGCATTATTCCGTATTGTGCAATCCACTCAATTATTCTGTGCAGCTCTTCCGCGAAACTTGAGATGCAATTATGAGCGGCAGTATCCAGAAATAATGATGTGCAGTTTGTGAATGCATGCAGTGAAAATATAAATACGTTTTACAACTCGTAATTATATACTATGATATACTCCTCTCAAAGTTCGACATCGGCTTACTTGATGACAGGATGCAGGATCAAGTTCACAATACAAAGAACTTGTTTTCGTTTCACATATTATCACGGTGTATTTGTCAAACACTTGCAACAAAAAGACCGTTGTCGCGCACGCCATTTAGGCGTGCCCATAACGGTCGTGAGCGTTGTCCAACTGTCTACTGACGGCGTGCTCCGACATCTCAAATAGAGAATCCAAGATGAGAGTGGTACCAACAGGAAATTGGTCAACTGTCATAAAAAATAAATTGGCTTATGCAAACGCCGTGCAACATTATACAATTAAAACTAACAGTAGATGTGCATGTCAGGCGAGCGAACAAAAATTAGAGACAAAAGATAGTTTTTCGAGGCTTTACGGTATCAGCCTAAAGGAGCTATATCAAGCTGATTCAATCAATTCAATCAATTAATTTAAAATGTTGGCTTAATCTGCCTACACGTGATACCCACGTCTTTAGCCTATATTATCTGTGTCGTTATGAATGTTGTGTGTATTATGCGAATGTAAAGAGGCTTCGTTAAAATTAAACTAATAAACTTCAAAAAAGCAACTTACCATTACGTGCATTATGAATAATATTTTTACATATATGAACAATGTATAAATAAATGTTTCTTTTGATTTTAACAATTTCGCATCAGTTGTCAGCATATGCCGTCATAAGATTCTCCGACCGTTGACATCGGTTGACGTGATATATCGTTTTGCTACTTTCTTAGAATAATTTTTATGCATGCTTTTCTTCTCATAGCTAAATAATACAAGAACCAATGTGATATATGAAAATAGACCAGATAAGTACATTTATGCTTCAAATACTAGTTTTATAATTGACAGTATAATTTGTATTCAATCCGAGCCGTAATCAAAGGGTTAAAAATATTTTGACGTGATTGAATGTTTCTACATTTTTTCGATCCCAAGCTTATATTTTTTCCATTAAAAAAGAAATAACAAGGTTTTACTTAAAATTTACAAACTTATAAAAAAGACAAATTTACGTCGCTGGGATAGTTATCAGCACGTATCGTTAAAGAAATGAGGAGCAGATGAGCAACACAAATACTTTTTGAGAAGCACATTGCGATATATTTAATTAAAAGATTGTCAGAATTTCGGTCTGCTCGAGGCAGACAATGACGTATTGTTAACGCCTCGAGCAGACATAAAAAGGCGGTTGGCCACTAAGCGCTCGTAGTCGGTGACACCCAGCGCCGAAATTCATCCAGTGGCGATTTACAGAACTACATCTGTCGAACAAGCAATAAGGCGACATATGCGTTTCCGACGAGCGAACAAAAATATGAGACAAAATATTGTACATCGAAGCTTTTCGGCACCAGCCTGCAAAGGCTATATCAAGCTGATATACTGTATCGAGTATGAGACCATCGTACAGCAAAGTTACAAGAAGACCACCAAGATTAATATAATAATGTTCTTCAATAGAAAAATGACTAACACAAAGTCTTGGACACTTTGTAAACAGTCGCCTCTGAAACCGGAACACCTTTTTGTTTCGGGGTAATGATGTCACGTTCCGTAAGCTCCTCCTGTAAAATTTCCTGAAATAAGACGACTGAAAGTCTTCAGGAGAAAACGCTCGTACGCTTCTACACTCGAGGGGCAAGTGAACCGTTTTTAGGATGTAATAAAAAAGTTAACCCTTCTCTGCACTATACTATAGGAACTTTACACAAATAAATGTGTTTTTCAAATACGTACTAGAACGTAATACAGTTGTTTCATTGAAATTAGATTCCAAATATCAATCAATATGTATATCTAAGAAAAACTTCTTAGTTTTTCAGTTTATCCAAAACTGGGCATTACGTTACTGTCGAAATGAAGAAAAAGCCTAAATATTTTACTATTTCTAAACCTGAATTAGCAAAATAAATGATTGGATTTATATCATAACATAATATTTTTAGATTTGCTTCCGTGTGTTTATGTTGTTTCCGTAGTAGAAGGATTTGCCGGCATTGTGTATAACCGTTTCTAGGAGGCACCACGGGGAGGTTCCTTCTTTGCTCCCCCTGTCACACCTTCTGGAGTGTGCGCTGTGTCCTAATAGCTGCACCCAGGAAGACCTGATGATGGCTGGGAGTAATGCCATCGACGTCGTCCACTCACGGGCAGACAGGATCTGACTCTGTTGTTTCAGAGACGATTATATATATATATTTTATATTCTTAATCAGCCGAATAGCTTATTTTTTTCTGAGCTGTGTTTTTTCTAAACAGCTTGATATAGGCTCTTTTACGTTAATGCCGTAAAACAATCTTTTGTCACTTATTTTTGTGCGCTCACCTGACATGCACACCAATAATGGTAGTTTTAAATTATATAATAATACACGACGTTTGCATACGCCATTTCATTTGTTATGACAATTGCTCCATTTCATGTTGGTGCAACTGTGATCTTTAATTTGCTTTTTTGCCGCAATCATTGGCGGCGCTGCATGTCACAGTGTTCTAGCAGCGAATGCCATACCAGTCGGATGAAAAATCAAGTCTTTAATAAAAAGAAAAATATATTTTCTAGAGGAATATTATAATGCGTATTGATTTTGATATCAACGCGATATAGCCCGTGCAGGCTGGTGCCGAAAGCCTCAATATACCATCTTTCTCATCTTATTTTTGTTCACTCGTACACACGAATGTACCGCCATATTGATTATTTGACAGGTCTAGTTCAGTACATCGCCGCTATATTAATGTTGGCGCTGCGCTGTTGCAGCGGCCGCGACCTTCAGTCTGCGTCTGCTCGAGGCGGTAACAACACGTCACTGTCTGCCTCGAGCAGACCGCAAGTTTGCCAATCTTCACCAAAATAAATAAGTCACTGTGCTTCTGAAAAAGTATTGGTGTTGCTCATCTGCTCCTCATTCCTCCACCTCAACTTCTATCCTGGCAACGTGAAGTCGACTTTTTTTAAATAAAAGGAATGTTGATTTAATTAAGTGTTGTCCTAAGATTAAGCCCGCATAGTAGACGAGCCCGATGGATCGGTCACATCATGCGCCACGACATTGCGGAAGGGATGGTTGAATGGTCAAAAATGCAGAGGGTGCCCTAGACGGGAATATTTGCAGCAAGTATTCAAGGCCATTAGTTGTATCTTTTATGCTGAGCTAAAGAGAATTGCAGAGGATCGAGAAGAGTGAAGATCGTGATGCAAGATTTTGTTGCAAACCAATCCATCGGATTGATACTACGAATTATTTAGCATGAAACGAAGCCTTTAACTTTTTAATTGTTAATCTCTAATGTTTTTTTTATATTTCACGTTAATTAAAGGTAATCGTTACTTCAATTGAAAGATTTGGATAATTCCTACAATCAGAGTATTTCTATTTTATTATTATATTATTTATTTATATTTATTTTTGTAATTGCTTACTTAATTTTATTGATCCAGCTTCTAACAAATATTTATCAGTAGTAACAAACAGTTTAAAGAAAATTAAAATGCTTTATCTTGTTCAAGTGTTAATCTAGCGCAAATTTCGTGGGTGTGTACATGTAAATTGAATGTTTCGATTTTTTTTTTTCTTATTTATCAAATGAAAAATTCAAATAGTTTTAAGGCCGTCGAAACTGTTAACAAACTCAAACCATAATAGAATGAATGTTCCTTGGTTAACCCACATGTGCAGGATATATCGGTATATTCATTTAAATCATATGTCCATTCCCGCTTCCTCAAATGGAGCATATGTGCATCACAAGCCACCGCCACAAAGCTCTGACAGCCACCTTGGTCCTCACCTCGTCCCACATCAGCTCCGCCAAGTACATTCTTGTATTCAATTTTTAATTCGATTTTTTTATTTCTTTTCTTCAATGACATTACAAAATATACAATTTTATTTCGTTACTGAAGTACAAACGTAAATGTGACGATGTAAATGTTTAGACACATTAAGTGTCAATGACCTCACACTCAGACCAAGTGTCGGAATACGCAGCGTAAATAGTTACAATTTGTGACAGCAAAAACATCTCATAAGTATATCATGGTTGACACACAAATAACACGGCATTATTGTCACAAAATCAAACGTCCAACATTTCGTATGCGTCCACACCAGCACTGAATCTGAAGCAATATTACACTTAACATGTCAATATCTTCACTCAAGATGGTTTCAACCACTGCTCACTGCGATTCTCTGTACATATATAGTTCACTTCACCCTACCAGGATGACAAGAGCCCGGGGGCTTGAAGAAACATCATGTGTATATCATATCGGTATAAGGCATAGATAATAACTGCTGACTCAGCTATTGAGCGGTAATTTGTAATGTCTATGTTCTCCAGATATGAGCAAAAAAATTCAGACTAGCACTAAGGCAAGTAAGTATAAAATTAATAGCAAAATATGTAAAGAACGGACAAAAATAAAATAAAATTAAAATGTATTTAAAATGTTTCTGGTTAATGTTCACTTTCTTTTGATACTCGTATAATGGATACTAAGCTTATGATTTAAAATTTTATAAAATAATATTTTACAATCTTTATCTAATGTATATAATGAACGCTCGAGGCACTAGCGATAATCGAAACGGCTAGATTTTAAAGCCGATAATCATAATTCGAGCCAATAATTCTCTGAAACATCAAAGGGATTACATTGCCTTACTTTAAAAAATAAATCCTACTGCGTGCAAATATTTTATTTTGAGATAAGCAGAGATTATTTAAATATTCTTAATG
Source organism: Glossosoma conforme (assembly GCA_022606575.1). Lineage (NCBI taxonomy): Eukaryota > Metazoa > Arthropoda > Insecta > Trichoptera > Glossosomatidae > Glossosoma > Glossosoma conforme. Next base: position 240,922 of record JAGTXR010000203.1, on the reverse strand, counting down.
ATATTGCCTCTTTAAAGTTTTGTGTTTTTTTATAAATAATATTTTAATCGGATTAAAAGATCGATTGTTTAAATGTATTTTAATTGTTATATTATGAAAGCATCCCTAATATTATGTTTGAAGATAATTATATGGGAAGGGATGCGTTTTGGTAATGACTATGTAATGAAGGAATAATTTGATGTAATGTGTATTTTAAGTGGTACAAACAGTTCATAAAAATGGTCAAAGTGTTTGCTTTGCAAGCCAAAGGTCGTGGGTTCGATCCTCGACGGAGAATAAAAAAAAAAGTATTGTAATTCATTTCTGAACTCTAACCTACCCCTTTGTTGGTGTGAATTTGATCCTTCACCCTTTAAAATGCCAGTCATAGCCTATTAAACAAAATTGCTGGTAGACGAAAGTTGTCCCGTATATTCCTGTATTAATAAGGATGTAGACTATGAAATTGGCGGGTCGACACTTCACATGTAGCGCTTAACCATATGCAACATGGTAAGCGTCATAGAATTCCACAGATGAGAATTCAGAATTACTATCACCGTCTGTTGGTATTCTCCTGTATGTGTTTACGTAAAAAAACGATTTTACGGGTGAAAGAACAAATTCACAGCAACCGAGGGTATTTTAGAGCTCAGAAATCGATTAATTTTTTTTTCTAAATCTCCGTTGGGGATCAAACCCACGACCTTTGGCTTGCAAAGGAAACGCTTTTACTATTGAGCTATACCCGCCAGCAACTTAGAGATCATTCTAAGTTTATTGACGAGATAAAATGACTTTAATTTCTTTTTATGGTTTGCAAACAGAGATGTAAATAAAAAAAATCTATTTTAACTAAATTAATTCTACAAAGAAACATTATGGTATTTAATGTAATTGATTATTAAAAAGTAATGCATACACTAACAACACTTGCATTTGTTTATATTGTGAAAACCAGATGGATAAGCGTAATGCTATATATTACCCAAGAAATAAGTATTTGTCCCGTAGATGTCCCAAAAGCCCTTGCCGCACTTAATTATATATGTGAGGCTTTATGAAATTCAGCGCTTCACTAAGTTACGTCCTGAAACACTCGTCCCGGGAGCTTTAGTTCAATCTTCAGGAACATTATTATTTTCAGTACAAACAAATACTGCCAAGCGCTGAAATAGTCTACGTGACAATTTCTTGAATAATATCATTTTTTCTTTCTCAATAAACAAACTATTGTCTTTTTTAAGCTTTGTGTGCTCAAGTGACTTTTGTGCTTTAACATCTAGTTTACATTATTTTTCTTTTATCTGGTCTTTATCAGAAAAACGCGTGTATGGTCATCACAAATTGCTACCACTCATTTTAAGTTCCATTATCTATGCCTTGTTCCAAAGCATATCTACACCCGAAAGTCTACATGGAAACGTAAATGGTTGTAGAAGACCAATATAGCAGAAGCCTGATGATTTGAAGACGAAACGTCAGTCGTAGTGTAGACACCATAAATTACTTAAAATAGACATAGTGATTTTAAGATATCAAGATATGTGATTTCTGCATCGCTGCTTTTTGGTCATCTTTTGCATGTTTTTTTTATTTTTTACGTAAAATCATTCATGATAATACTGACAGATGGTGACAGTAATTTTGAAATCTCATCTGTGGAATTCTATGATGCTTACCATGGTGGATATGGCTAAGCACTGCATGTGGAGTGTTGATCTGCAAACGCCATAGACTACAGCCCAAGATTCACGCATCATCCTTATTATTACAGGAATTTACTATGAATGGGTGGTCTTCACGAGACGACTTTTGTCTACCACCAATTTTGATTAATAGGCTACGACTGATATTTTACAGGTGAGAGATCAAATTCACACCAACCGAGGGTATTTTAGAGCTCGGAAATCGATTAAAATTCTTTTTTTTAAATCTCCGTTGGGGATCGAACTCGCGACCTTCGGCTTACAAAGCAAACGCTTTGACACTAAGCTATACTCGCCGGCAAATATGTTTACAAGTTGAAATTATGTATGAAAAAATGTGGTAAAATATCGAGGTGAGATATTTCTTAATGTTAAATGATTCAGGTTTTGAAATGTCTTCAATTAAACTGATTAAAATATTGCTTAAAAATGCCACGGTAACTTTTAACTGACGTCTTAAAAAAGTCTCAGAAGGACAAATGTCGTGAAAATCGCCGTGAAACCATTTATTATAAGCTTCCAGGTAGACAGGCGCAAATATGTCTTGGGAAAAGGCATGGACAGTGTCATGTGACAAAACTAAAAGCAAACAAATTGTGTGAAAATATGAAACACATATGTAAGAGTTATATATATAAGAAAATGAGAAAGCTATAATACGAGTACATCACTTTTAATAACATTACCCAGACAAGTAATTTTTCGCGAAGAGTTGTGAAATTGCATAACATTTTTCTTCCTCTAAATAGACTTTACCATCAGATATCTTCCCTCTAGTATACAGTGTCTGCTTTGGCGCATTATTATCATTCGATTTGGAAATTTTAAATTGCCCCTCGCGGTCTCGTCTTCGCCAGGGATACGAAGGTAGGGAGCCCTGGGAAAGATATTTCTCGCACCGGCCTAGATGCATACAAGTACCACATCTTAGGGCATTTTCTATAGAGAAATTCTCCATCTTATGCGAGTAAGGGTGGAAACACATTACAATCAAAAAGCTAAACATATTAATTAATGACTGGACAAACATGCCAGCCATCCTATAATAAAAAAAATGTGAAATATTTAGTATATAACGTTTAATTTATTGACAATATGTATACATCTTATTTAAAGTCATATAAAACTTTCTAAAATAAAAATATTTGTATGCGTAGAGCAACAAAATTGAAATCAATAGTTATTTTTGCGTTGCACTATTTTGTAGCTTATATTTTTAGCATTAATTTCAATTCATTTAAAGTATTTTAAAATTACTCATTTATACTATTTAAGCTTTGTGTAAGTATCGACCACGTTGAGTACTATTTATTCACATAATCAGTGGTTTTGTTTTCAATAAGAGCTTCTTCAGTTCTTTACATGTATAAACGTATGAATGGATAAAATTTTATGAAAACTTTATTTAGTGTCATTGAAAAAGTAATAAAGGTGGGGAGTGAAGCTCCCATCACAAAAACTTAAACAACAATTGTCAAAATACTGGAGTGTATGCAAGTATTGTGGATTGTTGAGAAGGAATTGTTATGCGTGTTGGGAAGTGATCCATGGAAATACAGGCATTCCGAACATAGAAAGAAGAGAATTTAATGTCACGGGGAATTTAATGGCAGTACGCAAGTTATCTTAGATTCGGTCGTAGATCAAGCACGATTATTCCGGTCGACAGCTGAGTTATGGATCAGGTTTCACAATCAAAAATGAAAAGAGACTGGTCCATATGGTCGTCTCTTTATATAGAGCCTGCTCAACCTTGATAGAGGCAATTGTATTTTAAGCAATCTATGGTGATGGCGATTCTAACTATATCTATGGGACATACAAACAAAAAAAGACAAGACATAGATACAGAAATGGGTATAATTGATAAAACAGAAGTTCGCCACACACATATTCATACCGAAACTAAAATATATTCTAAAAAAATCAAACACATACAATCAGGTGTATCAAGCCTTTTACATCGGTTGTTGACATATGCCGTCAAAAATTCCCCAACCGTTGTCATCGTTTGACGTGATATATCGTTTTACTACTTTCAGTACTCATTGTGACATCAACGGTAGGAAAATGGAAGTGCAGTCATTTCCTTTATCAACCTACATGTATTCTTTCAAGAATCTGTAAAGCATGTAAAAAAATATAGTTAGGTTTCGTCACAGGAGCGATTTTTCTGTACACCAAATGTGTCAATGACACCACGCGTATGGAGTTACATAATGAACGTTTGATAAATATAATAGTTTTTTATGCATCATCTGATAGCTAAAGAATAGAAGAACCAATGTGATATATGAAAATAGGTCAGATAAGTACATTTATGCTTCAAATACTACTTTTAAGCAAAAAAAAATGGTTTGAAAAATTCACGCCGTATCGACAGTATAATTTGTATTCCACCGAAACGTAACGAAAGGGTTAAATTATAATGTGTTGCCAATTAGCTGTTATTTTGGAAATATATTGAAAAAAATGCACGTTATCATTTGAACGTTCAGGTATGAATAGTTCTCAGTATAAAAACGCCACCATGCGAATTGATGGAATTCCTCTCGGAATATCGATCAAGCATCGCAGCATGCAGACTTATTTGCAGCGGGGAAGAATTTAAAGTCGATCTGAAATTCCTAAGAGGGAAAAATAGGAACTCCCTCTCCTCCATTCGCCTCCTCACAGAAAAATGCATCAAAGTAATATATAGAGTATCTCGACGGAATTCCGAGAAAGCTCGCCATATAAATTGGGTGTGAATTTAAAACTCAAAGAATGCTGGTTTCACGTGTGGAAATTTTCATGTGCTAAGTAGATTGGATATTTTAAAGGGATTGCAGTGGGAATTTTTAAAAGATTTTTTATCTGTGCAAGCGTACAAACTTAGGGTGGGGCGTATGAATTTATATATTTTTTTCTAATAAAGAAGATATTGTGCTTAGGTATGGATTTCTTCCCAGGGAACCCTGAAATTTTGTTTGTCCCCCCCCGATAAATATCTGAGAATAAAGAGGCACAGATTGTTCGCTCTCCCAAAGAGTAAACTAACCTGCCATAGACCATGCCTCTTGGGAGAGGGATCAGACTGTTTTACCAAATCGCCTTATATGTTGATATATTTCACGTAAGGGAGGCCCTGGCATGAACTCCACAAGTTTTTTAGGAGAAATGATTTGTTGGCGTCGTCTGTTTGATGAGCATTGGGACCTTTTGTTGCTTGTCTTTGTTGCTTTGTTTTAAGTACTTAATCATAAATACCTATATGTGAACATTAATCTTGATTGTACTTCAGTAACGGTTTGAATTTTTTTTTTAATTTTAATATTCTCTAGCGAAAAAATAAATAAATATAAAATTGAAAATAAATAAATATTTTTTCGTAAGCTCGTACAATTTTCATGTGCTTGTTAGAGAAAATGCAGTGCACTATTCACATATTTTTTTTTGTATCAATTTTATTTGTTGGGAACGTTGGGAGCTCCAAGCCTTGGGAGCGTCAGGCTAATTGTCAGATATCATTAAAAAAAATAATCAGTTAATAAATGTTTTGGATTCTACAGCAGTCTATTAAATCCCAGGAGCTTGGAGACTGGAGGCCGTTGAGAGCCATATATTTTATTTTATGTGAATATTCGGACAAGGCAAGGATAACTGACGCAACTGAGTGGCAGCACTTTGTAGTCGCCATATGTTTCCGATATGGTTGAGATATAGATAGGAAAATCTTTTATTATAATAGTAAACATAATATAATAAAAAAGTAAATAAAATAGAAATAATATATAAATTTTATTATTGTGTTTGTTTTCGGTGTGAAAATTTTCATGTGACAAATAAATTTAATATTTTGAAGGAATTGCAGTGATACAGTAATACAATACGTTTTAAGTTCTTGACTCGACAAGTGACTGCAGGTTTACGCTGAGTACAAAATAAACAATGATTGGTTTGTGGTTCGAATCCTAGCGTACTTCGTTTAATTTTCTCCAATTTTGATTGTTGAGAAAAATTACAAAAAAGGTGATGTTTCCTCGAATTTTATAAGTACGTTCTTGTTTTATTTATGTAAACGCATGCAGGAGAGCACACTCGGTGAAGACCAGTGCACTCTATGACACTCAGCCAGGGAGGCTGGATGCTGCATGTGGGAAACGTGTGTTTTGTTCGTGTTTGTGTGTAGGTTGGGGAGATTTCAAGTGTATATTTATCTGTTTCTTGAAGAGATCCAGATTGTAGGAAGGAGGAAACACAGACGCTGGAAGAGCATTCCATAGCTTACCGGTGGCATTAAGGAAAGAACTTTGGAAGCTGCCAGTTCTTGGTCTACATATATTAACCGTGTATAGATGTTCGGCAAGTAGAAGATGAGTTTGTCGGCTATGAGTGGGTGCAGGAGGAATTAGTTCTTTAAGTTCCGAAGAGCAGCGACCGTGGTAATAACGGTAGAAAAGACTAAGAGAACCAATCTTACGCATGTGTTCCATTGATTGCAGGTCGTGTCAGTTATTGAATATTGCTATACAACTTGATTCATAAATAGTGGGTAGATACGAGAGTTATCCGTAAAATAAGTTTCCCAGTGATTTTTCATAGTGTAAAACATGTTTAATTCCATGAATGCGTACATTTTTATAAAGTTTAGACTTTTAATTAATTTTTTACATAGTCGCCACTAAGGTCAATGCATTTTTGCATGCGGTATACGAGCTTTTGAATGCCCGAGTCAAAAAAATCTGCCGCCAAGCCACACAGATACCTGAGAACCGCTTCTCACAGCTCTTCTTTATCGCCGAAATGCGTTCCACACAGGTGCTTCTTCATGTCAGGGAAGATTTGGAAGTCACTTGGGGTTAAGTCCGGGCTGTAGGGTGGGTTTTTGACAATACCTCATCCAAATTTTGCCATGAGCTTGTTTGTGGTCTTCGGTCTACATTCTTGGCTCACACCTCGCGCAAGCCTTAGCATACCCTGTATAACTTGTTTATTATTAAAAATTCAATATTTTGTTTTATTTATATTTACCTAAAAATTTGGCATACTTCATGATCGCTTAAGTGACTGTCATGTGCTTTAAATTCATAAAAAAAAACATTATTTTGTTCATAAAACAGAAAAAAAATTAAAGCAAAAAAAAACAGTCAAAAGTATTGGTTTATCTTTAAAGTAAGAGTAATAGCATTACCGAACGTTATAAAAAGATACATAAAAGACATTCGCAGGAAATCAGTTTTGTTACTTTTCCCAACTATCAAGAATCTTTTTCGACGGGAAATAATGCCAATTCATGATGTTTTGGTCCTCCGTTTACTCTCCACAATCAGAGGTTCATAACAAGTTGGGAACCACGGTGCGCTTGTATTTTTAAGGTCAAAAAACAAAGAATTAATCAACTGACTTCCATATAAAAAAGTTATAAATCACACTCAACATTATTTTCTATGAATACGAGCTCAACGATTAAGAAAAAACTAAATTTGTAACTAACTAAACTAAACTAAAGTTCCTGGCATTGTTACCAAAACGCGTGTGAATGGATGGAGAGCATGTCTTCAAATTGAAGAAATTTTCAAGAAGCAAAAAGTATATAGTACTTAGGACAAAAGATTGGCAAAGTTCGGTCATCTGCCCGGGTCGAAACTTTCTGCGTTCCTCACAGGTCCGGGCAGACTCTAGACTGACTCGACCGGTGGTAGTTACCGAAATTAACATTGTGCCTAATTATGGAAATAATGGCGTAAAAAGGAGCACCCCCGTGATACGATGCAACCTGTTACAACAACAAAAAATGGTGACACAGCGCCTTGTCTTATGTTACTAATATTTTTATATATGCGTGTTTGACGAGTGAAAAAAATAAGAATTTTAGGGATGTGTAATATTTTTATTTAAGTTTATAGTACCAATATGTTCCAGATATTGAACGGAAATGGAAATAAGAAGAATAAAAATTTGTAATTATCATCAAGCAATGAAATTGCTTTGAAATTGAAGCAATTAAGTTTCCTGCAAAAGTGATAATTATTAAATAATTTTCTAGGTTTTCACAGACAGATTTGGAATTGCGGCTTTTGGGTTGAGCCATGTGTGGAACAATTCTTATGACCAATATTTCGACCGCCATTGCAGAAATTGGAAAACATGGTCAACCCTGAAGATGACCCCTGCAATGGTGGTTGGCCTCCCTGTGACACATATTATTCATATAAAGTATGGTTAGATAAAAGGTTTTGAATCTCTGTTCCACATGATACATAATCTCCGTACGTGCACCACTCCAGTTTGGTGGGTTTATCTCGTTAAGCTCGACATATAAATCCAAAAAACGACGAAATAGGCACATTTGTCTTTCACTTGGTGTATGGACGAGAGCTGAAGAGATCTACTGTCATGAAATGGGCAATGAATTCAATTTTCTGTGATATAAAAAATATAATAGAAAATAACATACAGAAGCATGCAACACCATGATCTTTGACATCAATGTAAATCAACGCCCTTGTCAGATTGATTTGACGATTGGCATGGATCATAGAGATCGAAACGAATGAATATTTTGGTGCGTTTAGTTATTTTTTTAAATATTAAATTGAAGATCGATACTAACATTCAATTATTGATCCAGACTTTTCAGAGCTAACATTATTAAATGAGAAATTTTCAAATTGAAAAAGGCCAACGCTGAGAAAAAAAAAGTAACAAAAGTTGCAAAAGTTCGCAGTTCGAATAACAGTTTTTTCTTATTCATTGGCGAAAAAACTGTCATGTAAGATGATTTTTGCTGTTATTTTTTTTGAAGATCAATAAATAAATGTGTTTTTTATTGTTGTAAATTTTAAACACATTCTGACTGCATAGAAGAGCACGGTTATAACCACTGGTTAAGTATGCATAAGTTTTCCTGTAGTTTTAAAAAGAGTTGTCACTTTTATCCATCATAGGGATGCTAATTTCTTTAGGGCTCCGCAAGCAACTTGCCAAAACACTTGTTTGGAGCATCTTAATGTATGGCTGTGAGACATGGTGCTTATCTGAAAGTGATAAAAAAAGACTAGAGGCCTTTGAGATGTGGTCGTACAGAAGAATTCTCGGAATTTCCTGGAGAGACCACGTCACGAACAATGAGGTTCTCAGAATAATCACGGAAGATAGGCAACTAATAAGAACCATCTCAGAGAGGCGAGCCCGATGGATTGGTCACATCATGCGCCACGATGGTCTCCTTCACGATATTGTGGAGGGGATGGTTGAGGGTAAAAACTGTAGAGGGCGCCCTAGACGGGAGTATTTGCAGCAAGTATTCGAGGACATGAATTGTAGCGCTTATGCTGAGCTGAAAAGGGTTGCGGAGGACCGAGAGGAATGGAGATCGAGATGCAAGATTCTGTTGCTGCAAACCAATTCACCGGATTGATACTACTACGAAGAAGAAGGGATGCTAGGAAATTTTTTTTTGTAAATGTTAATAATAAATTCGCTAAAAACGTGCATCTAAAATATTAGCTATTGAATCGATAGATGTGATCTATCCATAAGTGTTTGGTTGTCTTCTTTTGTACGTGTTCAGATATAAAAAATAAAACTAACGTTTGCCATTTTTGAGGCACAATATCTGATAAAAACATGACGTTGTGTTACTTTTTTTATGTGAACGTGGGAAAATTATAAAAAAAACAACTCTTTTGTAAATAAATGACATTTATTTTTAGATTGTACTGGACGTCATGTATAAACAATATATTTTTTGCTGAAAAAAATAACAAAAACAATGTTAAATGTATTGATATCCCCCGTCTTTAAAAAGCCGATATGTCACGAGTTCATGGGAGGAAGGATGCAGGAGCAGGTTAACATCACAAAAAACTTGATTTCCTCGTCTGACCTTTACATGGCCTTTTTTGCTAGTCAGTTGAACGTGGACTAACTGACGACTGATGGAACACTGTGTCATGCAGCGCCGCCAAGAATCACACAATCAATCAATCAGAAATGGAGCAACTGTCATAACAAATAAAATGGCGTATTCAAACGCCGTGTAATTTTATAAAAAAAAATAAACTAACATTATTACATGTGCATGTCAGGCGAGCGAACAAAAATAAGAGACGAAAGATCGCTTTTCGAGGCTTTTCGGCATCAGCTTAAAAGAGCTATATCAAGCTGATATCAGTATGCTTTCGGGAACCATATGAGTTCCTAGGTTAACCTTCAGGTGCAGATATGTCTTGAGACAAGGCATGAACAGTGGACACTGATCGAACTGTTTGGAAACAAATTGTGGTGTTTTAGTTAAGAAAACGGAAATGAAAAAAAAAAGATTGCTTAACAATCATAGAATATATTTTCTTAAAAATATAAATTTATATGCAATTCTTAAAACATACTTCAATGAATCTGCAAAACAATAAAACAGAGTTATTATAATATGGCTGTGAGTTTTCAAATTGTTTTTTTAATTAATATGTAATTAAGTGTACTATTGTAATGTGAGAATATTCAGGTGAGATGGATTGTGATTACGAATTATATAATACTAAGAAATAACTACTTAAGTGAGAAATAACGTGTTTAACTAATTAATTCTTATTAACCTGTAATTATCAATGATAATTATTTTAGAAAAAATATATCATTATAGTCTAGTTATCATTTGTTTAATAATAATATGTTTTGAATTTTTTATAAGTATATATAATCGTGTCGGAAGCAACAGGGTAAGATCCTGTCTGCCCAGAAGTGGGCGACGTCGATGGCGTTACTCCCAGCCATCATCAGGTCTTCCTGGGTGCAGCTACTCGGACACAGCGCACATTCCAGAAGGTGTGACAGGGTCTGCTCAACGCCACAGTCACATTCAGTCGGTCCGCTTTAAAACTGCCAGAATTTCATTTGTGTCCTCGTCTTGCATACTCCGGTCAAAAGACTGTTAAGGGACTTCCATATATTCCATCCCTGGTCGTGTCCAGGGGCTAGGTACTCTTTCGGGGCAATCCAAGTATTCCTCTCAGTTGCGCTTCTCTACACGTTCAGCCGCAGGGTGGCCTCAAGTATCACCAGTTCCATTGTCGTTTTTATAAATAAACGTCAAATTATACATAGAATACAGTTGTCTTATAACCTCCACGTTTGTGCCTTGGATGCTGCTAGAATTTTTGCAAGGTATTGATTAATGGTGGACATACGCACAAAATAAGGAATGAATGTGAGATTGTAAGCTAAGTGTCCATTGTGTAAATAGTACGCATTTTCTGGGAAAAATAGATAAATTGATCGGACCTGTAAAAATGTTTTAAATTATTCACTAAGTCGGCGATTGGTTGTATTAGACAGCAGACTCCTTTCACCAGATTTTTTAACACTTTTAATGCGCTGCCATAGATAGTCACGTAACAATTAAATCATTCACATTGCTTTTATAATTGACCGTCTATGTTCATCGTTATTTTCTGAGCCGGAGCAATAGCGCCTTGATCTCTCAGCCCCTTTACAGTCTCGACATGCCTCCGTGTGACTTTTTCTGTTCTCTCAATTAAATAGAGAGCTGAAAAGAAAGCATCGAGATACTGTGAAAAACATCCAAAAGCATGTTGCGACGTTCTTGAATTACATTCAGGTCCAAGACTCTCAAAATGTGTTCCAGAAAGGGGGAGATTAATTTGAAGATTTGTAAGCATTTGTACAAGTCCGATAAATAAATATATTTTCCCGTGAAAATTCACATTAATTTTCTAAGGTACCCTTTATATAACGAGAAATTTTAAAGAATCGTGAAAACTACATCTTTGTAGATATATTAACGACAATGTGACAAATCCATTCGAAATTTTTCAGGAGCCGACGACGCGGACGGAATTGCAATTGTAAAATCTAAGCCTGAAATAGGTCGATCGCAGCTTATATTCCTGAAATACTCTGAAATGTGCCCGTAAACTTCTTTAGAGGCTAACCTCCATACTGAGATTCAAACTATTCGAAATATTTTATTGTGAGTACATTGTCGTAAGTATTGTTATTGAGCTTTCATGTTTCTAACTCGTACTGAAAATGTCTGAATATAAACTGCGGATTCGTGCGAAAGCTGCAAATGTTTTTTGAAAGATATTTGTGGTAAGTCAACTTTGTATACAGAATAATTACAATAAATAGTATGTATTTGATTTTTAGGTTCATTGTTATATATTTTTTTTCTGTATTTTTTTATAAAACTTATATTTAAATGTCTTTAACTGTTTTATGTACTTGTTTTTTTTATATTGTAAGCACACGCTTTCCAGCAGGTATAGTTCAATGGTCAAAGCGTTTGTTTTGCAAGCCAAAAGTCGTAGTTTCGATCCCCGAAGGAGATTAATAAAAATAGTTTTTCAGTCGAATTCTGAGCTCTAAAATACCTCCGGTTAGTGTGAATTTGATCCCTCAATTGTAAAATGTTCCAGTCATCATATTTATTAAAATTGGTGGTAGACGAAAGTCTTGCAGTGATTACCACGCATTCATAGTAAATTCCTGTAATAATAAGGATGATGCGTGAATCTAGGGCTGTATGAAGTTGGCGGATCAACACCCCACATGCAGCGCTTAGCCATATGCGCCATGGTAAGCGTCATAGAATTCCTCAGATGAGACTTCATAACAACTATTACCATCTGTTGGTATTCTCCTGTATGTGTTTTTATAAAAAAAAAATTGTCTAAGTAAGAAAAAAAGTATATGATAATATTTCGTTTAATTTTTATTTATTTACGAGTATCAAGTAAAATGTTGTAATAATATAAAGATGTTATTTACAAATCTTAACAAACTACCAAAATTTATAATTGCATTTTATTATATTAAATCATGAACATTTCTCTATAATCCAAAATAAAATATTCTGCTATGAATTTTTCTTAATAAAAAGTTCTTCGCCTACTCATTACAATTTCAAACATTACAGTAATACCTCTGTACACAAAGCAGCACTACCGCATTGCTATGCTCAGTACATTTGCAACTTTCAAACGAATCTGAAAGCTATGCTCAGATATTTTACATTAGTGTCATTTGAAGCTTATAACATATATTTCAATGTACACTGAACTAACTTTGAATACCTTTTTTTCCACTATTTTATATTTGTTACATATATTGAGCATATTTTTACTGTATGTTGCTGGTCCCGCATACAATAACCAGCTATGCCCTATAGTACTCGTATACACAGCACGTTTTAAGATTTCCAAAACCCAGTCATGCATTTTCTCCATTAAGAAGACTGCAATATATCCTGCGTCTTTCAATGGTTGCTCTATTACAAAAGCAAGCTCCATCAACATCCCTGGAGCAACAATCTCGAATAAACTCAAATATTATGAGTCAATTAAGTCTAAAGCCGGTCTCACATCCATAAATACTAGGTTTATTATGAGATAACGTCGGTACGAGTATTTCACCGAAAAACAACTTGTTTGTAAGTCTGCCTTATCCTCGAATACAGCAGTCACCTTTGGGTAAGAGCCAAGAACAGATTAGAATACACAGTTGTAATTAATAATGTCACATTTAGTATTTCCTCCAATTCTCGCCACTCATACACATGGTTTGTTCACTTAGTATTTTCTACCGTAATTACCACGGCCGCTACTCTTCTGAAATTAAAGAATTATTGCTTCTGTACTCTATATATGCTATAGTTCTATCTCGGGAGCTACCTTTCACGCAATAAGTTCAGTAGTAATTAGGCACGATGTTAATTTCGGCGCTGTGCTACCACAATTGCCGGATTCTCAGTTGTCATCTGCCCGCGACCTGTGAGAAACGCAGAAAGTTCCTTCTCGGGCAGATGACCGAAGTTTGTCAATCTTTTATTTCAATGTTTTTCTCGAAAAGTTCTTTGATTGGCATGACGCGTTCTGATGACGATCCCGGCGACATGGAGTCGTCCTTTGATTCCTTAGGATACTTGAAGATACCATGGAGCCTTAAAATACCTTCTAAACTTAATTAACTCAGTTCAATGAAGAGCAATTCGTTTGATAAGCGATGACACTCTTACGTCTAACCTGCAATCAATGGAACACAGGCGTAAGATTGGTTCACTTTATTACACAGTAGTTTCTACCGTTATTACCACGGTCGCTGCATTTCGAAACTAAAATAACTAATTTCTCCTTCACCCACCCACAACCAACAAACTCGTCTCACACTTCCCGAACATCCATACACGGTTAATGTGTGTCAACCAAGAACTGGCAGCTTCCAAAGTTCCTTCCTTAATGCCACCGGTAAGCTATGGAATGCTCTTCCAGCGTCAGTGTTTCCTCCTTCCTACAATCTGGATCTCTTCAAGAAACAGATAAATATACACTTGCAATCTCCCCAACCCACACACAAACACGAACACAACACACGTTTCACGCATGCAGCGTTCAGCCTCCCTGGCTGGGCGTCATAGAGTGCACTGACCTTGACCGGGTGTGCTCTACTGCATGCGATTACATAAAAAAACGAGGATGTCGGTGCATTATTTAATTTCGTAAGTCTCAATAGTTGCAAATTTTATTCATAATTGTTTTAAATTATTCCTCAAGAATGTTTTACGCAAACTTGTATCGTCTTATTAATAAGCAATCTTTTTGAAAATTTGAAAAAAGAATAAAAGTTGTTCTTTCGCATTACTGGTGCTTAGACAAATAATCAAAACAAATGATATCTCTCGAGATCTGACAGCGGATAAGAAGTCAGACAGTATGTTTGTTCTTTTTTCTTTCGGATTGCGCAATCGTCTAAAGAAAGAGACAAAGAACACTCTGTCATTTGGCTATCTCTACAGCATCTCTCCAAATTAAAATTTAATTAAAATCATCTGGAGAATAATAAAAGATTCATTTTTGTTATTACTTGATGCTTGGGAACGATAAGGGTTAAAAATGTATGCCATAACAAGTAGGCATTACAGCGGTTGACAACATGTATATTAAGTCAACTTGTCGGAGACAACTATTCTTTACCAGAATATCTTTTTTTTCAACAAAATCCTTTTTATTATCTTAGAACTATATTTGAAAATAAATTTAATTAATAAGGTACAAAGACAAACTAGTCTAAAGTATATTTGCTAAATAATATGCATTTAAATATAATCCAACAGATTGATTTCATTAAAAGTTAAACTGTTTCTTGGAATTAAAAGTATACTCGAATGAGATACTTTAGTTTGTCCTGACGAAGGAGGGTTATCTTCGATACCTTATTATATTAATATATATTGAACTTATAAAAACTATACTCATTGGTATCATAAAGTTGATTAATTCTTACTTTATTGTTTATTTATTTTTATTTATTTAAAAACAGAACTTCAGTTCCGAGGTACAAAGAATAAGTAACATAGAGAAGATGAATAAGAAACACAGAGAGAAACATACATAAACGTACAATACATGCAATGGAGAAAAAAAACATAAATGAAGAAGAAGATGACACGTGTCACAGATCACAGAGATCGAGAAAAACAATACCATCTACAAAAGAGGAAAAGGATGTAAGAAAAGGATCGAGATGTGCAGGTAGGCCGTAGGTTATAGTTGTGATAATGTTTTTAATATCAGAAATTAATCTGTTGTATGCGTATGAAAAGATTATTCTGAAGTAACCTTAATCTTACCTATCTTTTATTTAACAGAAATCGAAGATATTTATCAATAAAATTTTGAAGTGCATCTCAAAGTGAATGCTAAGAATAAAAAGATCAATAAATTTAATAAAATGTTGTCGTTGACTGTTGAGTAGTCCACGGCCATAACTCAAAATAAAATAAAGAGTTTGTATATATATAGAGCATCACAATAAAAAAAACCTCCAAAGAGATGTCTATTGTAAACACACACAATTATATCAGCCGCGCTCGGGAAATCTCTTCAGTTGCTTTCCCGGATGAAAAACTCGACGTTTGTGGGAATATTTTTTTTAATAAGGGCCGCTGTTTTTCGCAGACAAACAAAAAAACAAGAGTGGGTTTCCCCTTATAAACACTTTACCGCGTATTTACAAATTTTTCTGTTTTTTGTTGATGTGTTTCTTGTGCGTGTTTTTTTGCGGTAATCTTTGACTGCGAAATGTATGTGTTTTATTTATTTTTTACGCATACAAGGATCATTGTTTGTCTTAAGAGTATGTAGGGCTTTATACCCACTTGTACTTTTAAATAGACACATATTTTGTAACTTGTTTATACGTGGATCACGCTGACTACTGTTCTGAAACACTTCCAGGAATACTGCAGTTTCGCCTTAAAGACTTTTAAACAATGACACTCTTACGTCTAACCTGCAATCAATGGAACACAGGCGTAGGATTGGTTAACTTAGTCTTTTCTACCGTTATTACCACGGTCTCTGCTATTCGGGACTTAAATAACTAATTCCTCCTGCACCCAACCACAACCGACAAACTCGTCTTACACTTGCCGAACATCCATACATTGTTAATGTATGTCAACCAAGAACTGGCAGTTCAAAAGTTCCTTCTTTAATGCCACCGGTAAGCTTTGGAATGCTTTTCCAGCGTCTGTGTTTCCTACTTCCTAAAATCTGGATCTCTTCAAGAAACAGATAAATATAAACTTGCAATTTACCCAATCCACACACAAACACGAACACAACACTCGTTTCCCGCATGTAGCGTCCAGCCTCCCTGGCTGAGCGTCATAGAGTGTACAGGTCTTGACCGGCTGTGGTCTCCTGCATGCGTTTACATACAAAAATAAAATTTAATCACATCCAACGTGTATAAGCATACTAACGTGTAGATATATTTTTTGTGAATTATTAGTTTTCGCCGAAGACTTGAAAGGGGAATTGGTGAAGCTTAGGGGATTTAAGGGAGAAGTTTACACCTTTATAAGTATAGTTAGTAAATGCTGCTTCATTTAGAATATAAACATATCTATAGTGTTATTATATATGTATTACCAATTATTTTAAAATTTAATTACAATAAAAAAATAAATACATGACAGATTCTTTGTGCTGCTCATCTGCTCCTTATCCCTCCACCATGCATACGGATAACAATAGATGTTTTTTTTTTTTATTTCATCAAATATAAAAAGATAGTAACGGGTATGCTAATATTTTTAAGAAATTTCTTAGCTCTATAAAACATTTTATTAGTGTGAGTTACATTGCTAGCAGTAAAATATAAGAAAAAACTAATGACCTCGGGATTCTTCCGTGAGTCGACTCTAGACTCTAGTCGTGGTTGATCGTGATTTTAGTGATATATGATCACTTTTCATGATTTCCATTCACTTTTCGTGATCTCCATGAAAAAAAAACGTAAAATAGCTGACGCTTTTTAAATCCTTCCATCAATCTTTCTACACGTGCGGCCTGTGGGCTGGCTATACTCAGAAGGTTTACAGTGTCACCCGGGTCCAGTATAACAACGCATTTCGAACGTTGTTGGGTCTGCCGCGATACTGCATGTTGACAGTGGCGCAAGTGGATGGTTTCAATGCCATAATAAGGAAGCGTTGCGCTTTTCTGTGGGCGCGCGTTCGCGGCAGTCCTAACGCAATGGTTCGCTGTGCGGCAGGATAGGTGGAAATCACAGTTGGAGGGGCACTGGATGCACCTTTACGATCCGGTGCTGAGTACTAAAATAATAATAATGTGGACTTTGTGTACATGCCAATTTATATTTTTATTTATCTTTTCTTTCTATTCTGTTTAATTTGTATTTTTATTTTTTCTGTATTTCCTTGGAATTATTGTGTATACATTGTACAATTTTCATTATAACACTAGTGGCTAAATGAATAAATTTTATTTTTATTATAATTAAAATACTTTCATCTACAACTAATCTTCCACTAGCTTCTAGTCAACAATATACCTTCTACACTCCAGTCTCATTATTTGTACATAGCTCTTGATATTGAATGTTGTGCTTTTGACTTGCAAATAGTACAGCAATTAGATCCGAAGGATAGCGATGGATGGTAATATATTCCACAGGATCGTTTAAAACTAAATTGGTTGAGTACCGCTAGCAGTAATGATAACTTAACGCAATGAAATTGAGGTAGATGATTTCATACGAAGCTTATTTAGTTCTTTCGATGCACATACATACTGGAGATTACAGACATTCCTGATGGAGAGCTCTCATCTATAATGCTTAGATTTTTAATAATGGCAACGCTGAATAATGCATCACGCAAGTGATACAACTAGGACGAAATAACTTATTGAAAGAAATCAACAGGCATACACAACTGGCAGCATCTGGAATTCTTAAGTACGTTTTTAAAGCAAACATCTCTGTTGGGGATTGAACGCAAGGTTTTCGGTTCGGTAAGCAAATGCTTTACCACTACGCCATACATGATTTCATAAAAAAAATACATTACGTTGAAACTTCTCACTGAAACAAACCATCATCTTCGTGTCTACGCATAATTTTGTGCACAGGTAACAGTAATTGAAACGTATTATATGGCTGCATTTGTTTAAAGTAAGATGGCGGAATTCGTAGGTAGAGAAAATAATGTGGAGAATACAGGGGCTGTATAACTGAATATAATATTTACTTATAAACTTAACATTGAATATTAATATTAACAACAAAGGAATATCGTATTGTTTGATAGTTTTGAAATGCAAATCGGGAATTAGCCGGTTAAAATCCGACTAAGCGTTTGAATGGCAGAATTCGTATCAAATGTACGGATTAGAGATTGTCCCATATTACAATCAGCCTCTGGAATAATTATCATATTATAGTTGTGCTTAAGGGTTGGTGTATGAATTGGTTGTATGTAAACCTTTCTAACAAGTATACCATACAATTGGCTGTTTTGTGTTATACTACAACATACATAAATTTATGGTATTTACCCCTTAAAGGCTGTATACACATTGAAAGTATTTCTGTGGATAATACTTGTATAGCATGCACGATAGATTTATATATTTTCAAATTCGAAACGTGTGTCATTAAAAATATTTAAAAAATATTTCCAGAATATGTTTTACTTCGTATTATGTTTATAACCAACGACACAAATTGACACCATTCTGTAAGTTGCCACTGTACATCCTTGTCTCAAAATCGAAAGGTTTACCTGGAAACATATATATGTTTGCAGACTTGAATATGCGGTAGCTGCAATGTTTGAGGCATATATTAATTGCTTCTACATCTTCTTCTTCTTCTTATTCTTCATGTCAGCGACGTCAAATTATTTATGCCCAATATATGGCAACTTCGATAGCCCGTGTGTTTCCCAGTATTAGGTCTTGGGATGTGCAGCTAGTCGGGCACATGCGGCAGGATCATATGCGTCAGGCGGTCTGCAGGTCTCCACAGTCGCACAACAGTGACTCTCCCTGCCGAAGCATTCCCCACCGCTCGAGGTTTCCCTTTGTTCTACTTCTTCCTTTCTTTTCAGGTTAAACTTCGGTTCTTAATGTGTATTTTTAGTTTTTGATGACATTCCATGATTTAAATGTTGTTAATTAAATGAAATTTTTTAAATTGTTATCCCATTACTATCCACAAAGTCACATTTTTTATTTATATGGCGATCTCATTACATATATACGAGTATTTAGTCCTAATATCTCACTCATTGAATATATAACCTCGTAAGGTTACTATATATACTGTAGGGTCCGCCATCTAACGTTTTTTTTCAACTAGTGCTTATTTCGTGTATGGTAAAACTTAACTTATGTCTGATTTGACAGATGATTAGTTTTATCCTTCCGCTAAGCGAATTCGGTTGTGTATACGCTTGAACAACGCTGGGAAATATTGCGACATTACTTTAAAAATCATGGTAATGTTGCAGAATGTGTGCGAAAATTGCGTACGGATTTTGGAAGAAGAGAATCACCGTCAGCTCCGTATGTTTGTTATCTTGTGAAAAAAGTGAAAGAAACTGGCATCCTCATCGATAAATCAAAGCGTGAAAAGCCAAAAACAGTGCGTACACCCGAGAATATTGCTGCTGTGGCAGAAAGTGTGCGTGAAGCGCCATCAATGGCGCTTCCATGCGGCGCAACCATGTTGAACGATTTTTTGTTCACAAAAATTAAAGAGGAGAGTATTGGCAACATTTGGTTTCAACAGGACTGCGCTACGTGCCACACAGCCGAAGCTACACTCGATGTTTTGCGCCCTGTTTTAAAAAAAAAAGTTATTTGGCGGACCCCTTACATACTCACCTATGAACGAATGCAGACTTCTCCAGTCGGTTATCGATAATATATCTGACTGGGGTGCACGGAACAAACTGATATTTAATATTGCTAAGTGTAGCGTCTTATCGTATACTCGTAATTATAAGATGGTATACCATAGGTACAGTATGGGTGGTATTGGCATCCCGCGAGTAGAGAAATCTGTTTGTTTGTCCCTGACAATTATTTAAGGATAAGGAGGCACAGATTGTTTGTTCTTCCTAAAAGTAATACTAACCTGCAAAAGACTATGCCTCTTGGGAGAGTGATCAGACTGTTCAACCATATCGACTCGAATATTGATATGCAAGATTCTGTTGCTGCAAACCAATCCACCGGATTGATACTACGAAGAAGATTGATATATTCCACTTGAGAGAAGCCCAGTATCGACATGAGCTCCACGAATTTGTTGTTTATCAAAGTAATTTCGTGGAGTCTTCTGTTTAGCAAGTTTCGGGATTTTCTAATAATTGTTGTTAGTAATCATAAATACCTTTATTTTAAATTGTTTGTATGGTATCTTATTTCAGGATCGTTTTAAATAAAATTTGTTATGTTTCTGAAAGAAATAAAATAAATAAAAATGGATTTAAAAAAAAATGATTTTAAAATTTGTACTAAAAATGCTCTTAATACGTTGAAATATACATGTTTTTATTCTTCGTGAAAAAAAATAATGGTCTAAAATACATCTCTTCATTTCGGTTGTTCATCCGAAACACTAACTCCCATCATATTAAGAGCGAAAAAGCCGACTCCGTGTGTAATGGATTTTGAAAAAATCTGTGACGTATCGCCTTAATAACCGTAAAATTTCTGCAATTTTTGTGTAAACCTTGCGATGGAAATTCACGGCCCAAGTTTCGCAGCATTAGAGCGCCTTTCACCCCATTAGTCTATTTATGTGACATTCCATCGCGCTGGCTTGGGTCGCGGAAAGCTACTGCGTTTCGGCACTATATATATGTCTCATTCTATCACATATAATATTGCATACTTCTTCTCCCTCTTTGATGTTAACGTCTAAAAGATTCGCTTTATAAAATTATATTCCATTCTTCCACGCTAGTTTGGATCATAGAAAATTACTACGCTTCAAGACTAAGTTCGTCTCGTTCTGGCAGATTAATGCAAATATATTTCTTCTCTTTGATGTAGATGTGTAAAATAAGTATTGCAGTATTAAGTTATGTAACACACTATTATGCATGTTTTGGTTACAAAATACTACTGCATTTCGGCACTATATATTTATCTCATTCTGGCACATGCAATGTTATGTATTTTTTCTCTTTTTTTGATTAAAATGTCAAGATTTTTCGCAATATTTGGAGGTTTACATTACGAATAAATTAGTTTATTTACATAGTACTCCATCGCGCTAGTCTTGGTCGCAGAAAGCTACTACGTTTAGGCACTATATGTTTGTCTCATTTCGCCACGTGTGACACTATGTATTTCTTTTCCTTTATTGATTAACATTTTCAAAAGTTTTGCAATATTTGGCAGATAACATTACGAGTACATTTGCTTAAGTATTTGATACTGACATCAGCATGATAGAGCCCTTGCTGACTGGTACCGAAAACCTCGATGTACAATATTTCGTCTCTTATTTCTGTTCGCTTGTCGTACATGAATGTGTCCGCCATTTTGGCATTTGGGAGTAGTTATATAGACCGCCGCTTATAGCGCAGGGCGAGAGCCATCACGAGCACATCAGTCGTATGCCACCCTTCGGCGTGAGGATATTGTATTTTGGCTCGGCCTAATGCTGTGACTAGGTCCAGCCATACGTTTGTAAAGTGAATAGTAAATATATGTCAATGTGCTTCAGAAAAAGTCTGTGTTATTAATCTGCTGCTAATCCTGCCATCACGCGACGTTAATACGTTATAGCGCTGGTTTGGGTCTCAAAAGGCTACTGAATATTTCGTGCATACAGAGTTGAAGCGGAACTTTCATTTAATAAATTACAATTAGTCTATTTATTTGTTTGTAAGCAATGAATGAAAAAGCGCTTATGGAATATAAAGTTGCGAGACAGAGACAGCGCTCTAGGGTCGAACTGCGGTATATTTCGTACTGGCCCTGTCCAGGGTTGGAGCGGGATTTCCATTTAATAAATCACCAGCCCTTTTTTGCCGGTGCGTCGCAATCCCGCGTGTGGGCGGAGCATTAGAGCACTGTAACTCCGCCGCCCACGGGGTCCGCAGCGCTCGCTTTCGCGCCAAATCTGGATTTCGCGCCAAATCGGCGAGCAGAAACGTCAGATTCGGCGCCAAAGTTTCGATTGATTTATTCGATACTGTTTTTGCCACTTCTTGATGAATAATGACAGTTTTGGACGTTTTAAATACAGTGGCGATAAAAGCAGATTGTCTAATAAAAAATGTAAAACTTGCGTGTAACTTACGATTATTGTAACACAGATGTATTCTAACCTAACCAAACTGAACCTTACCTAAAATTTTCTCATGAAACGCATTATTCATGTGAATAAAAAACTGTTCTGGCTTCTGTGATTCTATGCCATTTATTGGGGGAACCTTCCTGAACTGCTGCATGGTTCGGACGTTTGTTTGCTTTTGAGCTGAATTAATAATTTATTTATTTCACAGAACCACAGTTCTAAGGTACAAATAATAAGGAATATAGAGTATACATAAATATACAATACATACAAAAGATAATAAAAAATAAAAATAACATTGAAGTTATTATACTATTACATATTATAAATTAACACAACAAGAAGATGACACGTGTCAAAGATCACAGAGGTCAAGGAGAACAATACCATCGACAAAAGAGGAAAAGGATGTAAAAAAAGGATCGAGGTGTGCTGGTAGGCCATTTAGGAGCGCCGTTGCCGTTGTACTAAATTGAGTGATCGAAGCTCCACAAGTATCAACTGGGATCAAAAACAATAGAAGGCTACGAGCACGGGTGTACTTATCTGGAACGTAGAAGTTAAAACATTCAAGAATCCCAGGGTTGTGAATTGCACTGCGAAGAAGAGGAAATGAACGTTTGAAAGTAGCAATTTTCCTCTGGGACTCGAATGAAAAGAAACGAATTTATCCCTAGAAGAAAAAGAGTTCGGTAATGTTCGGAATTGATTGAACAATAATATCGTTGGGATAACGTGCTGTTAATGTGGCCAATACTAAAAAGACTTTTATCAATTCATTATTGTTATATAACGGGTCCGCCATCTAACGTTTTTTTATCATTACAGGAATTTACTATGAATGGGTGATCTTCACTTGACGACTTTCGTCTACCGCCAATTTTAAGTAATACGCTATGACTGGCATTTTACGCGTGAGTGATCATTCACACCAATCAGGGAGTATTTTAGACCTCAGAAATCGATTGAAAATCTTTTCTTTTTTTTTAATCTTCGTCGGGGATTGAACCCACAACCTTTGGCTTGCAAAGCAAAGTCTTTGACCATTGAACTATTCCCGCCGGCAAATGGATGCGAAAGGCGGATGATCGAAAGGAATGGAGACTCATGCAGAATGCATACGTTCAACAATGGATGGAAACATACTGATTCTTTTGAAACGTGTTTAAGAAAATAAATTTGTCAGGAATTATGAGTCGTTTTTTAAATAAAATCATTTCATGTTATGATAAACAACACTCTTATTCGGCGGTTTCTTATGTGTTTTTTATCTTCGAAAAATAACAAACAAACAAAGGTCTTACTCACCAAATTAAATTTAACGTCTGTGGGTGTTTTAATTTACTTTTCGCACTGATTTGTTTATTTTTTCTGTAACCAAAAGAACACAAATCCAGGGCCGCACTGGCATATTTAAAAATGTAAGTTTGGTATAATAATATATAATAAATATCTTTTTTCATAGACGTTAAATTTATGAATCAAATAGTCTATTTTGGGAGAGAGAATCTATCTTCCATCTCCATCTCTTTACAACCCATGAATGCGATTCTAATCTCCATTACTCCGACTATAAAACCCACCTTTTTACTCGGTGGAATATTTACGCTTTTGGAATAACTGATAATAATAATAATAATGCACAAGAAAGACTGACGACTTTCGCATTCAAGCAATTGCACAATTGTTGTTAATATCATAGTTAATTAATATAAAATGCCTTGAACTACGATAATAGAGGTGTTTAGCATAGACTTATAGTTGACAATTGCATCTACGTGAAGAAATCGGTTCAAGTGGACTGATGGAAGGTCAGCTTAGGTCAACTCAGTGACGATGCAATTGGTAAATAAAGTGTACAACCATTAAAGGAAAATTACTACCGATACATGCATAATCGACTGCAGTATATGATTACATGCAAATGTGAGCAGTTTTGAAGTGTATTATTGATAATTATACAGCAAGGGTCAACTATTGACATTGTATGCAATAAAGTGTTATTAAGTTGTAAGCATATCGAAATTAAATTTATTTATTAATGTCACACAACAGATATATATATAAAAAAAAAGTTATACAAAACCACTTGGAAAGGCAGCAAAAAAGTCATAGTAACTAACATCCTCCTCTCTAATTTAAAGTTGTTTTATTAAGTCGCGTGGTGGCAGGATAAGGAGCTGGTTAACAACACTAAATCTTTTTCTGAAGCATATTGACATATATATTTCGATAACTTTACAAGCTTCTGGCGCGGACCACAGCATTCAGTCCGGGCCACAATACAATGCGATCTCGCCGCCGTCGGCTCACGACTGAGCGCGCTCGTGACGGGCTGTCGCTCATCGCCCCAAGTGGCGATCTTTATAATACGATACGTGTTAATTTCTCAACTCATTTGTTCCAATGGTCATGAGCTTAAGATGCGTAATGAAATGAACATGCATGAGTTCGTGGTTCGAGTCCCAGCCGCTGCCGTTTATTTTTCACGGTGTCACGTCCTATCGTTCCCAGATAAATCGTTCAACGACTCATCGGTAATGACGTGGGGCGCACTAGACGTCTGATGCACGGGACATTTGGTGCACGAGACATCTGGTGCACTGGATGTCTCGCCAACCTAACCTAACCTAAAGATTTGTCCAGTGATCGTAGAGTCCAAAGATTCATAGGTCTCATTGACGAAATACTAAGGTTAAGTAAGCGAGACATCCATTGCACCAGTTGTTCTTGGCACCAAATGCCCCGTGCACCAGACGTCTAGTGCGCCCCATGTCATTACCAATAAGTCGTTGAACGAATTGTCTGGAAACGAAATGCGGCCGAACCATTTTTTACTGATTTATTGATGAGAGAAATGTCATACAACATGATAATGGCGTTGAATTTTTATGTGTTTATCAATTGTTGAATATTGTTATGAATCTTCAATATTTTTTAATTACCAATATATTCAAATACACTTTAAAAAATTCCAAAACGATCTTCAATTAGATTTGTTTAAAAATAGGTCAGTTAATTTTCAATTGATAAATATGCCTATTTATAGAACACACGATGTCACATTTATGATATGAATAAATAATAATGATGAATGTTATCACTATCTCAAAAGTTAATGACATTTCCTTTGCCCTTATATTTTATAGTGAAATATGAAATATATGATAAGAGTGAGTATTATTTACGTTGATGTAGAAAACGTAATAAAACCAAAACATAATTACATCAAAACATTACAAAATGAAAACATCGTTGACCTTTACAGACTCGCTTTTCTAATTGAACTGTTTACTTCATATAATTACAAATTAATACAATAACAACAACGAATGAAGTATTTGATTATACCCAAATCATACAAAATTCGGCGATTATACCATTTTGAAATACTGGTTTTCTTAGTCAAAAGTTAAGCAATATAGAGATATATACAATACAGAGCTCAGATCATACTTGGATTAAAAAAGAGAAGGAAAATCTATAAATGGGAACTTAGATGTTTCCCAATACTCCCAAGACAAGAGCTTGAAGATTTGATAAGACTGCAGACCTTATAAGACTTGACTTAAAAGCAGCTATAGTTTTCGATGTATATTTTGGATGATTTAGTAACATTTTTTTTAAGGAGCTCGACGATTGGTATGAGGACCAAATATTCTAGGCCCTTGATCATTTTTACTACGCGGCGGCTTAACACAACCAACGACACGCAGCAAACAATATGGAGTACTCAGTAACAAAAAATACTAGTTTTGTTCTACGTACAATTCTGCCTTAGATAATCATTGGTGATCAACTGAGATCAGTTTTTAGGATATAGAATTATCGTTGGTCAATTAAAGCTTCATCACTTACATGACCGCTCCCATAATTGAAGCATATGGACATCACGAATCGCCGCAAAAAAACTTTATAAGCCGCCTTGGTCCTCGCCTTATCCCATGTCAGCTCCGCCGAATATATTATTTAAGCCCAGTTTAGACATGAGCTCCACGAGATTATTTATCAAAGTAATTTCCTGGAGTCTTCTGTTTAGCGAGCTTCGGGACTTTTTAATAATTGATTTTAATAATTGTTTTTGACTTTCTTGTTATCTATTACTTTAGTACTTACTCATAAATACATACCAATATTTTATACATTGTTTCCTCTACTTTCTTAAGCCTAAGAACTTCTTTTTTGTGTTTGTTGCTTGTATTGATTTATATTGAGTATTTCATTATTTATGAACGCAATAAAGTAACGTTTGTAATTTTTGTAAATTTAAAATAAAAATTAACTGAAAAAAATATATTTATATTTCTCGACAGCCTTTCATTATGGCGCGAAGACGGGGGTTCGAAGAAAAGGCATCTGTCGTAAATGTTCTCCTTCAGCATCCGTCGTACATATCCTAACCAAGTCTACATATGTCTCTTCATTGACTGTAGTCTATCTTGTAAGCTCTCTCACCTTGTAATTCCTCACGAAGTCAAGCAATCGTACTCCTAGTATTCTACGCAGGCATGTGTTTTCGATAACCATTATACGGCTCTATTTTGCGGTTCATAACGAGGGTAAAGTGAAACAGAGCAAATAAATTATCGCTGAATTATTTCATTATAAAAATAATTATTATTTTATACTAAAGGCGCGGAAATTTCATTTGAATTATACTAACAGTTTGTTTCATAGTAAGAAGAGACTCGCGCCATCGACTAGCGGCCGATAGTACAAGCCGACAGTCAGTATGTCGCTGACGTTCGTCGTGAGACGTTGTGCCGATCGCGGTGCGCTCCCGTACAGAATCGAAACAGTTCGCATTTGAAAACCTCTGAAAATCAACTGAGCGGCTGAAACAAGTGTCTGAAAACCTGAAAATATAAACAACAAACAAAAAAGTAACATTGTCAAGTGTGTGCTTAAAAAAACGTGCGTTTTAATTATAAATAACAACAAGAACTACATATTTTGCTTGTTTTTTATTTGAGCGTAATACTAGTGAGTTTTTTTAGTATTTTTTTTTCTTCGTGTAAGATTTTTACTCTTTACTCTCGATGAGAGGTGTGAATTTATTCGAGTGACGTGTGATTTGTTGTTGCAATCAATTTGTTTTGTGTTTTTTTTTGTGCTAAGCATATTCTTTCTGTGGGCGCCTGCTAGTTTTTTTACTCAGCAAGAAAACTCAATTAAAAAAGGTATTTATGACAATTTTTCACTAATTATTAGTAAATTAATTAGCACTCGAGCGATAATATTTTTGAAAAATATTTGCCTACAACATAATCTCCATTTTCGTTTATTACAATACTATTTTTTATGTATTTGAAAATAAATCTTTACCTCAAATTTATATACATATTTTTATCTAATTTTAACCCTTTCGCATCGGTTGTCAGCATATGCCGTCATAAGATTCTCCTACCGTTGACATCGGTTGACGTGATATATCGTTTTGATACTTTCTTAGAATAGTTTTGTATGCATCATCTGATAGCTGAAGGATACAAGAACCAATGTGATATATAAAAATTGACCAGATAAGTATATTTATGCTTCAAATGCTAGTTATATAATTGACAATATAATTTGTATTCAAACCGAGCCATAATGAAAGGGTTAAATATTTGAAGCATTTACTATAAGATCAATATTGTAAATAAATATATAAATAACCTTTTTTATTCATGTATAATAACGTTACAAGAGATAAATTTTGGTACATACGATAAAAATAATTCATTTTCCGTTATCCAATTGAGTTAAAATTTCGCACATTGACTTGATGTCGATCGTTTATTCTTTTATATATAAATCACACATTTTGCAGAATAAATATTCACTCAAATTATATGTTATTAATGGTTAACTTTAAACATAGTTTTCTTTAGCCCTTTAAAATGTATATAGTTAATCACATTAACTATATACATTTTCGATTTTTTATATGAAATAGCAAAATCACATAATTCGACTTCAATTATGTACTCGTAATGTATCATGAAAATATTGACATTCCAATAACATTCCTTGTACTTTGTATTGTAATGTACAATTTTTATCTTTATTACTGTATCGTTGTAGAAAAAAATTACTTTAATTAATATTTAATTTTATGATTAATTTTTTTATATAAGTACGCGATAAAACTATACCTATATATATATATATATATATATCAATTGAAAAGTAATTATCATCGGTATAAGATTGAGGATTCCCTTTTTTGTAAGAATCATTGTGCAATTTATAGTTCCTGTATTACAATTAAATCTTTCGTTTATATTGTGGTGTAATGCTCCATTTTTGGATCGAATATGCAAAAACTTAGGAAATCTATTGGTTGAGTTGAGCCGCTCTTTAGTACCAAAGCGTTCATGGATATTATAGCTGTTTTGTGCTGGGATTAAGCAAATGTTACAGAGGTATAACTAAATACTATGGTGGCTTATAACGGTTACAGATATACTATGGTGACACGATCTTTCACAGACAATTCACTTAGCGACTCATCGGTAATGATATGTGGCGCACTGGATGTATGGTGCACGGGAAATTTGACGCACGAGACAACTGGTGCACTGGATGTCTCGCTAACCTTACCTAAGAATGAGTCTAGATGTGTCTCGTTAACATAATAACTTAGTTCTGATTAGCGAGACATCCGATGTACGAAATATCCCGTGAACCATACGTTCAGTGCGCTTAACATCGTTACCGAGGAGTCGCTGAACGAATTGTCTGTGAACGAAATGCGGCTGAACCATATACTAAATAGCTTATGTGGAAAAAGTACTAGACGGCATGTTTTGAAGTGATGCACTGCATTATGAAGACCTTTTCACGGAGTCAGTATTTATGCCTGCGTTAACCAATTTAGACTTACAAGTAATTAAAGTCGTATTGTGTAGACGTATCAGCTTGGCCTTCATACTGCAGTGGATTGATATTAAAATAATGGCTGATGGTGATTATAAAAAAAACAATAGCACAGTTATAGCAACGTTCGTCTTTTTCAGCTTCATACATTTACAATCACTTGAATGTAATTAATATGCCCATTACCTTAATAAAGATGTATAATAATACGTTTTTCATATAATAAGTTAAAAAACAGTTAATTTCTTCCTTATTTTATATTTTTTCTTTTAGTTTACATGATAATTGTCTCGTTCTTAGTTATTTCTAATTCTAAAGCCAAAATTTTCAAAGATTTTTCCAGGATAAGAGCTTGTGGCCTTGGTGAAAACATTCTCTGTCCCGTCCTGTTTTTGGAGACCTAGATGGGGACCCGCTACTGGACGCACGCAAAAAGCTACTTGTTAGAGAGTGGCTGAAGGCCTTCCCGTGATTCTAGGTGCATTAGTTAGATGTCAAATAGACCTCAGTCTACGGCTGCGAAGGCAAATTCTTAACTTTCATATATCATTGTGTATAAATCAAAAATACTCCGTAGAATAAATCAAAATTGGAAAGCAGGCCTTCCTATATCAGACTTCTAAATATATTTAATGATTATGCGACTTAAGCGTGAATGATTGTATAATCGAAATTATGAACAACCTTATATATAGGGTCCTCCATCTAACGTTTTTTTTTTTCAACTAGTGCTTATTTCGTGAATGGTAACACTTAGCTCATGTCTAATTTGACAAATAATTAGTTTTATCCTTCCACTAAACGAATATGGTTGTGTGTACGCTTGAACAATGCTGGGAAATATTGCGACATTACTTTTAAAATCATGGTAATGTTGCAGAATGTGTGCGAAAATTGCGTACGGATTTTGGAAGAAGAGAATCACCGTCAGCTCCATATGTTTACAATACTAAAAAATATTCATAAATGAGTCGTATTAGCCTATTCGCATCGGTTGTCGGCATATGCCGTCATAAGATTCCCTGACCGTTTACATTGTTTGACGTGATATATCATTTTGCTACTTTCTTAGAATAGTTTTTTCTGCTATAGCCAAAGGATACAAGAACCAATGTGATATATGAAAATAGACCAGATAAGTACATTTATGCTTCAAATACTAGTTTTATAATTGACAGTATAATTTGTATTCAAACTGAGCCGTAAGGAAGAGGTTAAGATATAAAATAACATAAAGAGGCGCGATTTCATATGTTTTATTTATTTTTAATGTTTTTTTCTTCATAAATATCAAGTTGAAACGTAGGACATTGCAATTATAGTGTAAAAAGTGGTTTTTCGAATTACATCAAAGACGTAGAATATCACCATTAATCAAAACGTTTATATTTTTGTATATGGTTTCAATAAAAACATTTGTTAGTTTTTTTGTTTAAAAATGTAAGTATATTCATAGCATTATACATTATTAATTTATTTGTACAAATGCGGAAGTCGACTTTGTTTGGTAGGGTATTACATAAAAAGATCCGATCACAAAACCATAATTGCATACATTAACTCTTCAATCAAGGTGATTACGTAAGGTCAAGTATTCAAGTGTGTTGGACTCTTAATGGTAACTTTATTCAAATTAATCGATTTATAGGAACGACTTATTCAAAAGCCGACTCGTTGCTCGGAATTTTTAATTATCTTTAAGAAAACATTAAATACCCACGTACTTCATGACGGAAGCACTTAAGGTGACTGTTTGTGGTGGATATATGCACTGACAATCAATTTTTATGCAATATGTAAGGATACAAGATTTTTTGTGAGTATTTTATGTGCTTCCATACCGTTTAACCGATTGCGATGAAACTTGCGGGAGTCATTGCGTGCAAATCCACAATATACATTATTATTATTATTATATTAGTATTTGTATAGCGCTCTTTTATGACCGAATGATCATTACAAAAGCGCTTCTTTGCCTCTCTGAGTAAAAAGGTGGGTCTTGAGTCTGCTTCTGAAGGATGCCTCCGCTTTAACACAAGTCCAACAATGACAGTTCACACGTAAGCAACACAATAAAAGTACTTTAAACGTCAGATTCGAAGACAGATATCAATTACAAAAATGACAGTTAAGTAGTTTCAAAGTGATCACACATATGGTGTTTTGTCTATGCACTTTGGTCACGTGACGTGTCAGAAAATGGCGGACACTGCTAAACGTCAGACTTTGTTGAAAGACAATACACAGAGGTTAAGAACAACTGGAAAAAGAAATAGAGCAAGATAGCGGACAGGATTCACGAGTCCATCTGTTCTCAAAGTTCAAAACACGGGTGCTGTCCGCGGCCTTCCCTCCCTATATTAAGCTATGCAAAAAAAATAAACACGCATACTCCGTTTTTTGCATGAAAGTAAATTTTCTGACGCGTTGCAACACACGTTGGAAAACGATAGTTTACTAGAAAAAAATATATTCTTACGACCATTAATTATGTATAACAGTTAGTAATACCTAAAAAAAATTATTTTTTATTTTTACTTTAAAATTAATTGACACGATTACTTTTTTGAGTTATTTATTGTTGTACTTGAAAACAGGTTATCTATTGGAAATACATTTTTGTTAACCAAATGACCTACAAGTATTGCGATTATTTTTGCTTAAAACTTTAGATAGAATAATGATAAATAAATTTACACTATATATCTCTTATGTACATGACATTTTAAAAGAACCTTTTAGTTAAAAAAGTAAAAATATTTATTAAATGTTTATTTTTGTTATATGTTCTTAAATATACTCATACAAACATTCTTAATAGTTTTTTATACAAAAAAAAAACATTTTTTTTAAGTAAAGTTATTTTGCGATCAGACAATTGATGTAGGCGTTCGATAACGTAAGAATTCCTAAAAAATCTACGTCCGAGACTACTGGGATAAATATAATGTTTTTATTATTTTTGAAGAATTTAGTACAAATAAATACATTTCAAGTTGATTGAAATGAGTTTGATAACATTACTTTGAAAATCAGTGGCAGACGTTTCGTTCTGTCGTAATTTTTCGTTTGTTTTCGCCTTACCTACAAAAAATCCCGTCATAGCTAATTGTGATAAGTGGTAAACAAATCACTCTGACATCTCGAGAAACACAACCGTTTTTTTCATTAGTCGATTGAAGCATTTCAAGTTAAGACTATCTCATCTCAAAATTGAATGTCACTTGCCATTATAATAACTCAGCGCTGAAGTGGCGAATAATTAAACAATCGCCAACCAAACCAATTTCGTTAGACAATGACTTAAATTATTTTGTAGGTTTCACTGTCGATGGTTTGGTGTTAACGGGATGATTTTTTGTATCATCTAGTTTGATTACCTGATTATATATTTTTTAGACAGGCATTTAAAAGAGTGATCATCAGTGTAACACCCAAAAAATATTTGTAAGGCATTTTTATTTATTGAATATAAAATATACACTCCACCCTATGTTTGGGTATCAAAGGATAACCACTCGGCTTAAATCAAGAAGAAGTTTACTACAGTCGACAACGGAACTGGTGATACCTGAGGCCACCCTGCGGCTGAACATGTGAAGAAGCGCAACTGAGGGGAATACTTGGATTGCTCCTGGACTCGACCAGGGTGGAATATATATATATATATAAATATATATATTGTGAGATATATCTATATATAATATATAAATATAAATATAAATAAAAATAAAAAACTTATTTGTATTTACTTCCATATGTGGTACCTCGACATACGAGTTTAATTCGTTCCGCAACCTTGCTCATATTTAAAATTACTCGTAACTCAAAGCATTGAAATTAATTGAACAAAAGATGTTTTGACAGCGAGAGCACACTGATAACTGATTCTCTGACCGTGGTCAGGGGATCACGCGGAAAAACGTGATGCGCGGTTTGTGTGCAACCGGCAGACCCGCTAAGCCGATTGCTCGTATCTCAAATTTTGCTCGTATTTCAAAGCAAAAAATCGCTCGCTCGACAGCTCGTATCTCAAAAAAATCGTAAGTAGGGACACTAGTATATCAAGGTTCCACACTTGTGTAAGAAATTAAAAGCATTAATTCAACACTGTAAAATATGATAATTGTTATTTGGCTAATTAATTATGGTTATAAAATAAATCTAGATGTAAAAAAAGTCACATTGGTAACATAAATCTACACTTATAAATTAATCATATGTTAATATAAATTTTTGTACCGGTATATAAAATATACAGTCAAGGTTATTACAATAACATTAAATACAACTGCTTCAATATATAAATATAATATTTTTTAAATTATAAATTTCATTCAAAAGCAATGCTTTTTTAAATTTCTACGTAGCACATACAGAAGAATACCTACAGGTGGTGATAGAAATTCTGAAGTCTCATCTGTGGAATTCTATGTCGCTCACCATGATTCATGTTGGCTATGCGCTGCATGATGAGGGTTGATCCGCCAACGTCATAGACTACAGCCCGAGATTCACGCGTCATCCTTATTGTTACAGCAATTTACTATGAATGGGTGGTCTTCGCGGGACGACTTTCGTCTACCACCATTTTTAAAATTAATATGCTTTGACTGTTATTTTACGGGTGAGGGATCAAATTCACATCAAACTTTATTTTAAAGCTCAAAAATCGATTAAAAATCCTTTTTTATTTTTTTAATGTCCGTCGGGGATCGAACCCAAGGCTTGCAAAGCAAACGCTTTGACTATTGAGCTATACTCGCCGACTTGTTAATAAATAACTTTATTTTTATGTAAGTTCATATTAGAGAATACCGCAAACTGTAGAAGAAATATTTTTTAAATAAAAATTTACATAGGTTACCTCTAATTGCTTACCGCGTGTGGATGATTGGGTTAAGCCATGTCATTCTAAAGTCTGTGAGACCGTCGGGCTAATTACACGATCTCCTTAAACATGTTGATTGAAACACCAGAATATATCATTCAATGCCTGATCTAGGGCCACATTCGGTTTTGGTGATATGTCAAGATTTGCAGACGTAAATAAAAAAGGTTACAAAAATCGGGGTATAGTTGACACTTTGTATTGATCGAGTACAGTCTTATACTTCAGAAAATATGATTTAGTTACTTAGTATTGTTATTTTTTATTTATTAAGTAATTCCTATTTTTTGTAAGTTTTAACGTTTTACACATTTGACCCAAATAACTAATACGATTAGCTTGTACCAATTTTTTTCAAAGTCGATGTGGAATTAAAGTATTAATGTGGTGCCCAAGAACTGAAAAGGAACTGGTCGACATCTCGCAAGATGGACTGACGACGTCAGAAGAATAGCGGTAGTGGCCTGGTTGCGGAATGTGGAGGATCGAAAAGGATGGAGACCCATGCGGAAGCCTTTTTTTTATTGGTTCTTTATTTAAGGTAATTTATTTTTCCTATATGTTTACAAATAATAATAACTCTAGCTTAAATTACCAGACTTATTTGTCTCTTAACTTATTACAATAATGTGTTAGATACTATAACAAGAACTAAATATATTTAATTATGAATTAATTTCTACCTTCCTTGAATGGAAGGCATTTCTTACATGTGATTTTGCTTAATACTAGGACTTAAAACTATGATATATAATGAAAAAGTTAGAAAGAAAGAAAGAAAGAGGCATGCGGAGGCCTACATCCAAAATCGACTACTGCAATGCACTCCACGCAGGCCAAAAAGCCAAACAATTAAAGTGATTGCTGTCATTAAAAAACGCAGTGGCACGATTAGTGTGCAACACGCCCAAATTCTGTCACATTACTCCGATACTACACCGACTGCATTGGTTGAGAGTTCCGGCTAGAATTCAGTAGAAGCTATGCCTCTTAGCTTATAAGGCACACAACGGAACTGATCAAGCCTTTGGAGATAAGCGCGCGTCACTCAGATTAGCCAGAGCAAATAGAAGCACCCTGCAGCTGATGGGAGGTAGTCCTAGCACGGTATATACCATTCTTGCTTTCAGTTACGAGCTATAGCTATAGAAATACTGATATAATAATAATAATAATACGTTCAACAGTGGATGGGCACAGGCTGATGATGTGAATGATGATAAGTTTTGTATTGTTTATTTAAATAAGGATGATATACACTTTGGGTATCGTAAAATGTGTATTACAATTGTATCTACAATTTATTGGGCACTGCACTCTAGAGATATTCAAACCATTCACTTTCGACTGATCCCAGGAACATAATTCACGCTGCGGAATAATTCATAGTTCCGAAACTATCTTGGCGCCTATGAGCCGCCATTAATCAAGATTTGTTTACATTTCGAAGAAAAAATAGATGAACGCCAGGGGCGATCTAGGAATGTTTGATAATCTTAGTTAAAGAAAAGTAATGTATTGTATAATCGTTCTTACACTGGATGTCTTCGTAAGGCGGACCCCAGACAATCGGTTTTAATACATAAACCTAACCTAACCTTAGCTAACCTTACCTTACCTAAACTTCGTCGAATCAAAAGGTGAGAGAGTGAACAAGACACTTGTCTATACTGTATATCATCAGCTAGAGTGTGCCGCGGCCGGACGTACGGCGGCATCGCACTGCTCTGGAGAAAGGCGGCCCTGCTTGACGTGTCGCTAGTGATGTGAAGCAGTGCGCGGATTCAAATATTTATCGGTTGGAATGCGGAGTAGTACAATAATAATAATGTGGTGTATGTTTACATTGGAAATTGAAAAATTGGAAAAACAACTAAAAAATCGTAGTCAATGGCATTTTATTATTCAAGCCGAATTGAGACTTGATATTATTCAGACATGTTTTGTATTATTCAATTATTTTATGTAAAATTGTGACTATGGCACTAGTGGCAGAGTAAATATATTTTAATATTATTATACTACAGCCGGTGAAAAAGTGATCCTAGTTGGGTCATATAAGTCATATACCACAGAAAAGCATTAACTACAGCTGCCTTCTAACTCCTGGGCTAGTTTTGGATGGCCGTTGAGATTAATATATAGGTACCGTGTGGAGCTACGGGAGGCAGAGCTTATATGGAAAAAGAGAGGACTATGGCAGCTGACAGAGCTTTGTGGTGGCAGTTTACGGTCATGATAACCATATGTTCAAATTAGGACAGCGGACATGGTGATGAACCTCACCTAACCTAACCTTATCTAATCTAATACAGGGAAAGACTTTAAAGTTAATTTATAAAAAAGGTATGATTTCTTGAAGCTACCGATGCTTGAAGCATTTGGTTCTGAGTTTCAACTCAATCGAAAACTATTTTTTTGATAAGGCGTACATAAATTATTAAATAAAGTTATTTATGTGTATTTAATGAGATTTTTATTAGAATCGGTAGCATAAATTAGCAGTTCCATCAATGCGTTTAAAGATACAATTTATAACGTAAATGTCATAAAAAATATTACAACATATAATACATAATTTAAGATGGCCAATGAAATGATGCTGTGAGAACTGGGTTATATTTTGTATTGGGTTTTACGGATTATCGTAAATTAAAATATTTTACCACGTGTGGTTGGGTTAATACAGTTTTTATGGAAATAAGCAACACGTTTTAAAATGAATTCTATAAAATTCAGTTAAATTGTAGGTGAATGGTGTGGGAACGAGGCTATGACTGTGAAAGCATGCAAGCAGTTTTGGGTTCAATCTCTGCTTAAGCCCAAATGTATACTCGTATATTAAAATTTTACGTTCTATGCTATTCTCTAATTACCAACAACCATATCATGTTGAAATATTGTCTTCCGTATTATCATTACACTTAAACAAGATCAGTGCCTGAACACCACGCGTCATTGATTGGCTATAACATTTTTTTTTAAATAATAGAGCACATGTTGTAATATAAAAATAAAAGGAATAATAAGTTATGTATGAAATATGAAATAGATAATATAAAAATAGGAGAACAACACAAAAAAGAATCATAGCATAACTGTATCGAGCACTCGAAACTCCACAAATAATGACTGAAACGGAAAGTAATGGATGACTACGAGCTCAGGTGTAACCATCCGGGACGTTATAATTAAAATATTCATGCATCGCAAGGCTGTGAATAGCTTGAATAACTATCTCGATCTTACTGTTAATCTAGAAAGAGGGGGATAAATAATAATAATTTTATTTATTAAACCACCAGAGCCATAAAGAATATACAATTATATCATACATATAAAAAGAAAATACACGATAATATATAATATTTAACCATTTTAACAAATACTACTCAGTGAATGGGGCACCGGATCCCCGTTGGATGGCTACGTGAAGGTGCATCCAGTGCCCCTCCAACCAAGAGTCCCACCTGTCCGCCCACACAGCGACCATTACGTTGGGACTGCCGCAAACGCGCGCCCACAGAGAAGCGCAACGCTTCCTCGTAGAAGCCATCGACTCATTTAATTAATGATAAAAAAAAAAAAAAATTTCGAGAACTGAGGCTTCCTTACTTTAATCATTCTAAAGGAAAGTAGCTATTATATAGGTAGGTTGTTTTGAGTACAGCCTCTATATACGGGTCCATAGTGATTGGTCCACCAAGATGATGAGCAATATACTATGAAAAGCTTGAATAAAATAATATTGAATGAATAAAAATACTGTAGTAGAAAACGGCGGCCCTGATATAAGTAAGTAGTAGTAATTCTTACGTGAAATAAGCCAAGTCTCTAGTTCAGTGGTTCTGAAACAGAGCAGTTTTGGTGCTGCTCTAAGAGGCTTAAATAAGCAGAAAAAATATGAAACAATTTATTGACAATGCTATATATAAGCTTTTTGTTTTAAACCATTATAAAGTCTTGAAGTAAGCAGCTATAACAAAAAAAAATGCATGTTTCCTGAGTTTGTACTAAAAATTTTAATATTCATTAATATTGTTTATTATTATAATTGCCTCATATTTGCCTCAAATAAATAATTGACTGTACCTACTTTCAGTGATTTAAAGTATTTTAATTTGTATATAAGTAATAATTTAACTATTTTTTTAAATG
This sequence comes from Glossosoma conforme, assembly GCA_022606575.1. Lineage (NCBI taxonomy): Eukaryota > Metazoa > Arthropoda > Insecta > Trichoptera > Glossosomatidae > Glossosoma > Glossosoma conforme. The sequence goes on along the minus strand of JAGTXR010000203.1, from coordinate 202,693 downwards.
TTTATAGCATTCAATTTGAGATCCATTATAAATTATAAGTATTTATTCATTTACATTGTTTTTACATATATCACGTAAGATGAGTTCTCTATAAAGAGAATTTAGTTTCGACTAACTCGTAGCCTTTCTTAATCCTTCTCTAGTTAAGAGATAAATGAGCTGCGATGGTACTTTGCAAGTGGTCTAACCCATTTTATGTAGGAGAGCGGGTAGGGGTGTGTCTTTCAGGGAATGATAAGAGAGGGAGACAGGTAGGGTTACGAGGATGAAGAAAAAAACTGTAGTCTCCTAATAGAGAAGTTATCTTCCATGATCCATGTAAAAACAAGGTAAATAAATAAATATTTATAATTTATAATGGATCTCAGAGTGAATGCTGAAAACATTGAAAAAAATAATTTTTCTTACTTATTTCCAACTATAATTTTTTGGCGGCAGGTATGGATAAGTAATAAAAAGTCTGCTCATCATACTTGTCGTGTGTTCGATCTCCGATAAAGATTACAAAAAAATATGTTTTTAATCGATTCATATGTTCTAAAAACACGATTTCTGTGTGAATTTAAACCCTTATTCGCAATCTCAGTAATAGACGATCACTATTCTTTAAGATTGGTGTAAAAGTTTTCAAGTAAATACCTCCCATTCATTGTAAACTTCTATTATAAATAAATGATGCGTGAATGCCATTTTATATTCAATGACGTTTGTGGATCGATGTTCCACAAAAAGCATTTACCCTATGTGTAGGCAGCAAAAATTGAATGATTAGATTTTTCCACCACCATCTGTCCGTATCCTATTGTATGTGCTAACATCCTCCTCTCTTAAAAGACGTTATTCAGTCGCGTGGTGGCAGCATGAGGTGCAGATTAACAACACACAGACGTTTTTCTGAAGGACATTGACAAATACATTCCATAAAGACTTGGTTTCCCCAATTGATCGTAACATGGCGTTGACTTTCGCCTCAATCGATCGCATGATGCGAGCGCGCTCGTGACGGACTAAAGTCACACCCGTGACCGGACTTGTCCAAAATGCCAATATGGTGACACATACATGTACGACAAGCGAACAGAAATAAGAGACGACAGATTGTATATCGAGGTTTTCGGTACCAGTCAGCAAGGGCTATAATCATGCTGATGTCACTGCTTACATAAAAAACAGACCTTTTTAAAACTTATTTTATTTTGTAATCAAATTCTAAATCTTAGAATATTGAAGAATAACTGCTCTAGATATTCATAATATTGGAATAACGAAATAAATAATGGAACACGTGTGGACGTACATAATCGTTTCGTATATTTATTTTTAGAGCCCGTTATAAAACTGATCGGAAATGTTTGAAATATAGCTACTGTATGGAGCATATTCTTCAATCCTCGAAACACTGACGTTCATTGCTATGTAAGTTTTTTCCCTAGCCAAAAACCGACAAATTTGTCTCACACTACTCAACCATTGGACTAGTCAATTCATGACTGTTCACGGAAATTTTAAGGCTAAACTCTTTCATGTTATAGTTTAGCCTTGATGATATTCCAGACTGCCCATGTGGTAGCCCCTTGCAGGACGCCGAACACGTTCTGTGGCATTGCCCAATATTAGATTTAAGTAGGGAAAGGCTCTTTAGCGTAATCCAACAGAAGCCTGGACCTGTTGGATATGTCGACCTCATCGCTACGGAGTCCAACTACCATGCATTTTCTGTATATGCGGCGACCTTAAGCAAAGAAGTCAAAAAGTCAAAATTTTAACGTCTGAACTACTAACTTGTACACCCACGCTTGGTATTGCTCACAAAAGCCAGTTACTTGTGTAACGAGAAAGAACTTTGAAAACAATGTCTTGGTAAATGCTGCCAAGGAGCTAATTGAATTACTCTGAATTGATTGAATCCTTATAAAAAATATACATTTAGTTTAAAACAAGCGTTATCTGGAAATAATACATATCAATAACACTAAATACGTTAATTTTTCGACTCCTTGTGTGGAGCAATTGGTCACGGAGCAACGCTGAGTAATGTGTGAGTTTAATAAATATGGTTGCAAGAGTTCTCGGTTCAAATCCTAGCGTCTGCCGTTTAATTTTCTCACATTTATTGATGATATATTAAAGTTAATAGCCAAGGAGATGTTAAGTCAGGTTAGGTTAAGTTAATGGCCAGGGTTATATTAGGATAGATTAGGTTAGCTTAGGTATTCAAGTTAAGTTCATGACTATAGTGAGAGATAAGATATCTTTAAGTTGATGGCCAGATAATTGTTAATCTTGGTATCTCACCAATATTCATTGCAGCCGTATTATGGGTTTCGAGAGTTTCTTACGTCTATCCTGCAATCAATGGAGCACAGGCGTAAGATTGGTTCACTTAGTCTTTTCTGCCGTTATTACCACGGTCGCTGCTCTTCGGAACTTAAAGAATTAATTCTTCCTGCACCCACCTACAACCGACAAACTCATCTTACACTTGCCGAACATCTATACACGGTTAATGTGTGTCGACCATGAACTGGCACTTTCCAAAGTTCCTTCCTTATGCCACTGGTAAGCTTTAGAAAGTTCTTCCAGCGTCTGTGTTTCCTCCTTCCTACAATCTGGATCTCTTCAAGAAACAGATAAATATACACTTGCAATCTCCCCAACCTACACACAAACACGAACGCGACACACGTTTCGCGCATGCAGCGACCAGCCTCTCTGTTTGAGCGTCATAGAGTGCATTGGTCTTGACTTGACCAGCTGTGCTCTCCTGCATGCGCTTACATGAAAAAGATGTCTTCTTTCAATTCTCCAATCAATTTTGTGAGGAATGACGAGGTGAGAAAGCGCACAAGATAGCCTTTCCATACTACAGTCGGTCAAAAGACAAAGGCTTAACCCGGTTGGAACATATATTAAGTTATGAAATTGTATGTGTGTATTATATACAGAACTATTATTTTTTTAAATGTGGACTGTTGCACAACAGCGGCCATGTTTGTGTTCCAGAAAAGTCCGCCATTTTGAATTTCCCGCTTTGTTTGCGCGTAATGGCGTCTTGAATATTCATATCCACGGCTCGCGAGGGAGCGCACACTTTTTCGAAAGGAATGCTTTAAAGATACGCGATAAAATTAAATAAATAAAACAAACTGGAAGCCTTTTTATTCGTTTCGTTAATTATTTATCGGTGCACTTTAAAAGGGCGTTAAAAAAGAAGAAAAAAAAAAAACAATTTGAACCAGAGAATTAGAGTGTCAGGTCATTCACTTTCGTTGATTACAAATATTCATATTTTATTACAAAACACTATGCTTAAATTTGTACACTTTTGTGTGTGTTTGTGATGTACTCTTATGTGTGTGAACGTGATATTGTATTATTGTTGGCAGATTTATGGAATATATTTCAATAATCTAACATCAGTCCAGTGCTTAAAGCGTTTGCTCCTCACTCAGACACCGTCGGTTCTCATCCCGCCCAAGCTTGATTTTCTTTAATCGATTTAATTAAATCTAATCTCTTTACACGCCCCTGGTAGGGTCGAGTTACCTATTTCGGTCTTCATCTTCTTCGTGTCAGCGACAAAAAAAATATTTCTGCGCAGTATCTGGCAACAGCAATATGGTGCCCAGCAGGTCTTGAGGAGTGCAGCTCGTTGGGCACATGGAGCAGGATTTTAGGTATGAGGCGGTCTGCAGGTCTCCGTAGTCGCACAATAGTGGCTCTCCCTACCGAAGAATTCCCCACCGCTCGAGATTGTTCTTTGTTCTACCGACTCCTGTTCTCAATCTGTTCAGGGATTTCCAGGTCGGCCAGTCAAGGTTCTTGCTAGTTGGGAAGCCTTCTTTTGGAGTAATGAAATCCTCTGGTGCGACTTGTCGCCAGAGCTGGAGTCTCTCATTTTCAGGGCCTAGTAGGGTAAAAACAAAATTGGCCAGGCGTCAAGAGCGTAGGGGTGATCATCCGATCCCCTTAAAAATAATCCAGATCATTAAACAGCCAAATATTTCTCTTGTACTACAGTCGCAGTCTATACAAATTCGCGGGATCTTGCCCTGGAACCATTTTTGTTCTTATGTAGACGTCCTGGGATACAGGTGTTCTGGGACAAGGCATAGAAAATCTGAGCTTACAAAACTGTGAGACGGAAATTTTCTGTGCCCATGCGGTCCAAATATGGAGCGGATATGATTAAAAAACATCTATAGATCATTGTAAGTTTATACCAATATTCAATAATTGATTAGTACATACAAATTAAAAGCAAACATCTTAAATGAAATTTCTCTTATAAATATATTGTAGAAAAATAAAGCAGTGAAAGTGGCTGCGGGCCTATGCTGTGTACTGAATTAACATTAATTGTAAATAAATGCTCATGGTTAGAATCCCAGCGTCTGCCGTTTATTTTTCTGCAATTTATTAACGAGAGAAATATCATATAAGATGATGCTCGCCTTATACCATATCAGCCTGACATGGTATGAGGCGAGGATTATAACGGCTGATAGAGCTTTTGTAAGACCATATGCTCTAGTTAGGAAAACATGTAAGAAATAATGATGATGATCGTATGATATCTAGTATTATTTAAAAATATTGATTATTTAAAAATACCAAATCGAAATTCACCTCGAGATCAATTTCAATATTAAAGAGATAAATATCGGGTTATGTTTACTTTCATGAAAAATACATATAGTTATTAATAATCAGTAAGAAAATAAAATTAATCATTTTAATTATTAAAATAAAATGTTAGATTATAATTGTTTCATTTTAAGCACAGTAAAAAATACATGTATTTTAGTAATTTGTTTATCAATACAATATCGTCTGTAATAATTTACCTAATACCGAGATAAGATAAGGTCTTAGACAATTCGACCCGATCTGCTCGGCCTTTTACCATTGAATTTGTTATTATATAAATCAAATCAAAAACACATAAAACACATTTAAATAAATTGCTAGAAGCTGACCTTTACTATATATGTATATATTACTCGTATATGACTATATTTGCATGCTTATTTTTGTAAAATGTAGTTATATTATTATGTGTAACGGAAAGCAATTTTGTTTTCAACAGAAAAATTCAACTAGATTATTGTCTTTATTATGCCTTCCAGAACGTGGTGCTTCTCAACATAAAATAAATCCGTATCGAAATCTTGGAAACCAGTTTTGGTACTTCAGTTTTCGCTCCTCGGACCCGCATGTGTCGCCATATTGGTTGTTTGACAGGTCTAGTTCTGTAGATCGCCACCATATTAATTGTGGCGCTGGGCTGTCTCCCACTCAGTGGTCCGTCGTCAGTAGTGACCTGTCCGGGGCCTGAAAGCATAAGTTGCGCCACGGACCGAGAGTTTGTCAATTTATACTTAAATATATCCCAATGTGCTTCTTAAAATTCTCTGTGTTGCTCATCTTCTTCTCATCACGCATCCTGATAACTATCCCGGCGATGTGAAGTCGTTTTTCATTTGTAACGGGGATGTTATTATGTTGTTATATATTCTAGGAAATAAACTTTATATTTTAAAAATATGAAACTCAATACAATAATAATGTTTTTTTAATTATCAACGTTCTACATTTTTCCAACATAATTCTCAAATATCGTGTTTAATTTTTTTTAGAAATACTTAGAAATCTGAAGTACGCGTTTCTTGCACTTCGTTTAAAGCCATCGAGTCAATGCATTTTCCGTCTAAGACTCTAAGATATTCGACAAAACATCTCTATAATGTTTATTCTTTATACTAAAAAATAACTTGTTCTTAAAGTACGTATTATTCTAATGTCAAACTCGTAAAAAGGTCCCACTGAGCAAGAAAAAATAAAAAACATGACTTTGCATATTTAAGGCACGTTTTTTATGAACACTTAATCTTTCATGTGTTCTTTCTCGAATGTTCTATCATGATCAATGATTTTTCCGCAAATCAACTGATCAAAGTTTATGTTTGATAGTATGCTTCATTGAAAAACTACAGACTATAACGTAGACTTAAAAAAATAATTTTACTTAAGCGCTTACGGCCGTTTTATCATATTACTATCCCTTCTATAGTGTACATTTTGGGCTAAATCGCTTCTTAGTCTACCTACCAAATAGTACAAGCCTCGGGAGCGTCGGACTAATTATAAGATCTAATTAAAATATCTGATTAATGAATCACTCACTAAATGACGCATACTTGTATACTATAGCTCTCCAAATTACACACTTCCATAGATATTTTTCCTTTAACGTTTGCGGTGGTTTATCATAAAAAAATCCGTTGTATAGAATAAGTTTTGAATTGAGCCGCCTCTTAGTTAACTTACGAAACGACACATTCATCAGGGACGTCATAATAATCAAACGATATTATTTAAAATTCAAATTTACATTCCCCGTCTAACTAAAGCGAGTCCAGGTAGGGATGAGAAACAAAAAACTCGTCGGGAAGCATATTTAAATTTACTTAACAATGCGGTGTACCTAACAGGTTTGTTGTGACATCCCCGTCTTTAAAAAGACGACAAGTCGCGGGTTTGTCACGTGGCTGCGTGGAGGGAAGGATGCAGGAGCAGATTACCAAGCAAAATAACATGTTTTTGGTTCACAATTCGTGTTTATTTTAAATAAAGACTTGATTTCTACGCCCGACCGGTATGAAATTTCGCCGGCCAGGCGCGAGTGAATTGACAGCTGCCGGAGCACTCCGACATCTACCGCCGCCAAGACAGTGGCGGCAAATAAGCAAATTAAATATGACAGTCGCACCAACATGACATGGAGCAACTGTCATAACAAATAAAATGGCGTGTGCATGTCAGGCGAGCGAACAAAAATAAGAGACAAAAGATAATTTTTCGAGGCTTTACGAGCCATATCAAGCTGATATCAGTTGGTATCATAACAATTCACCCAAAAACGTTGAGTCAACCTAGTCGTCAAATTTACTCAAAATATTTCACATAAAAGTTTTCAACTCCATTTATTCTAATAAAAAATTAAAAGACCACCCATCGTATTTAAATAATACGCACATAATAATATGTAAGTACTCTTATATAGACGCTGAAAAAGACGAATAAAAAATATTTGTAGAATTACCATTAGGAGCGATCAAAATTTGATGATAAATGTCAGCGTTCGCTTTGACATTTCTATTGAATGACGTTTCAATACGACAATGACAATAATTTAATTACCTGTCATTGAAGAGATTAATGGCACAAACACATCGAGCGCTCCTCATTTTTTGCGTGGCGTCGTAATGAGCTGTTTTTCAGTCGCGAATCTCACTTGAGTTTTTGCGAGGGTCATCAAAATAAAGCAGATATTTTTTTATAATTATAATAAGGTAATTAGTCAAAATCATAAGTGAAGTGAGACTGATATTTATAATATATCCAGGATTTTTTTTAATTTTGTTATTATTAACAAAGTGGTTTTTATTTTTATGATTCACTTTGGATATCATTTTCAAATATTAAATACGTATTTCTTTATCATTTTTCAGTATGAATCATGTTGAGAACTAATTATTCACATACTTGTATACAACGTTAATTATTTCAGCAGGATGTTCTTTAGTTCTTCATATGTATCTATAATCATAGTAAGTTTACAAATGTTTGTTCAACGTTACTTCTTCCCATATTCCTTCTCATTTTTCCCATATCCGTTCCATAACTGGAACAAATGGACACTACGAGTTGCCACCAGATAATTCGTTTACCTGCCACCGTCCATTTCTTGATCTAGGATATATTTACACCTTTTTTGTGTAATCACATACAGAAGATAACCGACGGATGGTGTTAAAGATGCTGAAATCTCATCTGCGGATTCTATGACGATTTCCATGCTACAAATGCCTTATTTTTGCAACACTTTGCATATATTCGTTTATATATTTTCATAAATATATAAATAAATACTTTATCCTTTTCAAATGCTCAAACTCTATAGTAAATAAATTATTTTTATACATACAAAAAAGTATTTTCATACATATTTTTCCTGTAGGTACTTAATGTATTTGACTATTTTATTACAAAAATATTATGATCGTATTTTTTGTGACGGTTTTTTTTCGATTGTTGCTAAGAGAATCTGTTTTTAAGCAAATTTTTTAGTTTATTAGTATGTTTTGTTCAAGGCTATGTTTATTACCTGTAGAGTACGCGGAGTATTTTTTTTTCATTAATTTATACATTATCATGGAATAAAAAAGTATAAGCTAACATTATAATAATTAGCTAAGCTCTCGACAATTTTACAGTAATCGATTATAATAATACAATATTGCTTACTAAATGTATATTGCATAACCAAATATTAATGTTCAGCAAGTATAAGAGAAGTTTATGGTTTTTGTTGAAAATAAATAATATTTTTTTGTTAAGAGGCGGATTCTCCATGGTTATATCGTTCTTCTTCGTAGTATCAATCTAGTGGATTGGTTTGCAGCAACAAAATCTTGCATCTCCATCTCCACTCTTCTCGATTCTGTGTGATTCAGCTCAGCATAAGAGCTACAACTCATGTCCTGAACACTTGCTGCAAATACTTCCGTCTATGGCACCCTTTGCAGTTTCTACCCTCAACCATCCCTTCCAAAATGTTGTGTAGAAGACCATAGTGGCGGATGATGTGAACAATTGCCTCCCTGAAGTGGTTTTTACTTGGTGTCTATCTTCCTTGATTATGCTGATAACCTTATTAGCACTCAAGTAGCATTGGGCAGGACATATCTGTCGAAGAGACAACGGTCGGTGGGGAAGAACAGGGGGCCATATGTTCAACGGTAGACGGACACAGGCTGATGATGATGAGGGTCATCGCGGGTGATAAAGATTTTGGCGACAGTTTTTGACAATCATATGCTCCTGTTAGGGGAACGCAGTAAGTGTGTGATTTTTCAATTGTTATGATAGGCAAGCTTTGGTCACTGTCAACATAAGTTGACAGTTCGGTACGTCAAGTCATTACATCTAACATTAGGACATCACGAGCGTAGAACATTTTATTTCTTGGACAGTCAGTGAAGGCGTCAAAGGAACATTTTATTGACAGCAAGTTGGCACGTCCTCTTTGATCGTTCCAATTTTTCATCCCAAGTGAATTTAAAATTCCGGCACGACGAGAGGGAACGTGTTTGGAAAATATCTGATATGGCTATCGGAACACAAAGGCGTTACACAACCAGAATATTTTCAAGAGTAACATTTACATATGAATTGATTATTTTTTTCGATCGATAATTCTTAACGGAATTCCATAAATTACAATGTATACGCAAATAACAATACTTTTATAAGAAAATAATACTATTTTAACGACGGCTTGTTTTGGATTTGTTAATATGCTATACTCAAATGTGAAAATATTTGATATCATTGAAGAAAGTCAATAACATGTCACCGTAGATACAACAATGTTATTTTAAACTAAAAAACATTAATTTAGGGTGTCTTCATTTCAAACGCTTCATTATTTACCATGTCCTCTCCTCCAACTGGAGTCGCTTGGTGAAAACACTCCTTGTCCCGTCCTATTTTTGGTGACCCAGATACTTGTTAGAGAGTGGCTGAAGGCCTTCCCGTGATTCTAGGTGCATCAGGTAGATATCAAATAGACCTCAGTCTAAGGCTGCGAAGTAAGTATACTACAGCGAGTCTCAAATTGCCTTTTTTGGTAACACATTGCTAACCATGAAATACGTGGGAATGGATAAGAAAATGGTGGGGTTGGGAAATGGATTCTGCAGAATGGCAGACATCAGTTAGGAGTCAGTATTTGCGTTTGCACTCTTGTAGACTGGCGCGTAGAAGCGCTCAAAAACTGCGTAATTGACAGAAGTATATGGTATTCATGAATCACCGCCACAAAGCTCTAACAGCCGTCATTGTTTTTTGGTGACTCATCCAATGTAAGTTTCGCCTCCCGCAGCTCCATCGAGTACATTCTATGTATATTACCCAACGCGTTCCAAGACGCCCCAGGGCTTGAAATAAAGGCAGTTGTAATTTATCTCCAGCGACATTCTTAATACGAATTAGACATTCTATCGTTATAAAAGCTTTTAACTAGCAATAGTCACAAGACAGACTAATGACATATTAAAAACAGCGGAAGGATCCTGGACGCGGAGGAACGAGAAGGATGGAGACTCCAATATTGGGGTTGATTTAGAAAAATTAAGCAGTTCTTCAAAAGACAGGTGCTCTTTGTTACCGGTTCAATTGTCAATGTATAGCACTTAGGTATACTCGTAAATGCCAGGCGTCATATAATTTACAAATTTGATTTACAAAAATGTATCAAAAAAGTTTAGAAGTTTGCTGTCTGCAAAAATCCTGAAAAGTTGATGCGCCCATTGCCATTGGATATTCATCCCACGGAAAACATTGTCACTTTAAACTTCTTCAGTCTCTTTAAAGTTAACGTCGTCACGCAGAAGACTTCCCCAGGGCTCTGTTACTGAAGATAACTGAAGAGAATAACGTCTTGTTCAAGACTGCGTTACACGAATCGCGTTAACCGAATCTCTCGATGACACTTGTGAAAAGTGCTGTAAAAAAATTTAAAATGTATATTACTTATTTTTCTTCCATGTCAGCTCCTAAATTGAAGTTAAAGTTAAATCAGCTGTTTCAATTTATTTTCAATTATCTATTGATTTCAGTTCTTGCAGGCTGGTGCTGAAAGGCCTCGATATACGGTATTTCATCTCGTGTTTTTGTTCGCTTTTTTGACTCGCATATATAATGTTTTTAATAATAATCAAACAAAGCGCAGCGACAATTTATTTTTATTTTTCAAGTCCTGTTATTGTTCCATAAATGGCCGAGATGTAATAGGTCGTCCCGTGGATGTTGCGGCACGGTGGAAGTCACTTTTTGCCCAGACGTGGCGGAGCCATATCCTTGTTTTTATCCGGACAGAGAAAACCGAAGTTCGTCAATTATTTTACGAAAATATATTACAATCAGCTTACCGAAAAGTTCTTCGATTGTTGACTCGCTGTCTATCCCTCCCTCGCGCGTCCCGATAAGAAACCCGGTGCCATGTAGTCGTCCTTTGGTAAATGGGGATGTGACTATCAAGTATAACAATATTAAAATATTTTTAAACTATCAAATCAATTGAATTATTTATATTTAAATCTGAAATAATACGTTTTAACAATACAAAGTGCCTCAACTCAGAAGGCGGAAGCCATTGGGACAGCACTGTGTACGGAGTAAAACACAGGTGCAAAGTTTGCGTTTCGAACTCCAGCATCTTCCGATTCTTTTTCTCGGATAAATTTACTGTTAGTTTGTATGTGTGTATCAAATTATTAAAAATGTTTGCCTACATCTTAACCCTTTCGCATAGGATGTCGGCATATGCCATCATAAGATTCCCCGACCGTTGACATCGGTTGACGTGATATATCGCTTTGCTACTTTCTTAGAATAGTTTTTTATGCATCATCTGATAGCTAAAGGATACAAAAACCAATGTGATATATGAAAATAGATTAAATCAGTACATTTATGCTTCAAATACTAGTTTTACGTTTGACAGTATAATTTGTATTCAAACCGAGCCGTAATGAAAGGGTTAAGAACCTTATGAGAAATAAATTTAATACATTTAGTGAAGTAAATCAATTCACATATTTTTAGTAATTAAATATACATATACTAAAAATAAAATTCTTTAATCGAGTCAGTTCATTCAGAAAAAATATCGGCAGAAGTGGGATGCGAACCGCGGACTTTGGAACCAACCATTTGCCCAGTGATTCATACCGCTTAGCCACCGCAGCTATTTCTTTGCATGAGCTGACTCGCGTTGGAACTTGTATTTATGTCATTGTTATCATCGTATGATAGATGTCTCTCTAGAATATATTCAAAGTTTGTTTATTTTTATTGTTTATTATTCAATCAGTCAACATTTATTCAAAGTATTTTTATATTATTACTTTCCGACAGTATATTTAGTTAAGTAAGTACCACTCGGGTCTCGAACCGAACTATAGATTGAATGGATGAGAAACAACCTCTTGTAGGTCCGACGTGAACTTTACAATCAGTCATTTTACCTGTGTTAATGATAACAAATTTTGCCTTCCTGATACCGTCGCAAGGTGACGTTATTATATGGATTAAATATTTTTATAAGAATATTATCAGATATTGTTTTCTCATTGTTGATGCAATTGTATGTATAACAACCATAAGTTAGTCGTAAACATTGCTATAAACCATCTTTGTTTTGACAGCTCAATCGAAGGCTTGATCTGCCATACATGTATATAAATATATAAACTCGTGCACATGCTGTTGACACGTCACATTACTTGTCACCCTGATATATACCATAGCATACAACTCAGGACTTATCACTCTCAAGCCCTCGAACACATACACCACATGATATATTATATAAACAGGATATGTGCAAACTTGCTATGTCTTTTTTAACCCTATATCCCACGATTCAGTCTTGTATCTGCAGTACTAAGTAGCATTGTTTTCAGAGGAAAGTCTCGTTATATGAGCATATCTATATGGGCTTTGGTAAGATATATGTATCAAAACAACATACATGTAATTACCATGCTGAAAACGATAAGTATCATAAGCCGTGGATAGAACTTGGATTCGCGAATAGCAATTTGATTTTGACAAGTAATACAACTAGGGTGAAGTAACATCTCAAAAGTAATCGACGAGCATTTTAAGAACTAAAGTACATTTTTAATACGAAAATTCCGCAATGTCTTACAACTAAGGCGTTTAACCAATGCATCCTCCCTGTATTAACTTATGGTGCAGAGACGTGGAATCTGAGTGACGCTAAAAGATAGAATCCGAAACGAGGAAATACGCAGAAGAACTCATGTAGTGGATGCTAACCAACGAATAGGCACACTCAAGTAGCAATGGGCAGGACATATCTGTCGAAGAGACGATGGTCAATGGGGAAGAAAAGTATTGGAATGGCGCTCAAAAATTGGCAAACGAAGCATTGGCCGACCCCCTACAAGACGGATTGACGATATAAGAAGAATAGCAGGAGTGACCTGGATGTGGAAGGCGGTGGATTGAGGAGGATAGAGACTCATGCGGGAGGCTTACGTTCAACAGTGAACGGACACAGGCTGATGATGATTAATTTGATTTAAGTAATGGTTTGACAACATTGCATGTCATTTATTAGATTGCACTACATTTTAGAACCAATTGGCAATGGTTTTGTCAGACTTAAGATTTAAAACAATATTAACATCCTCTCTCTTTAAAAAGGTTATTATTCCTTCACGTTAAAGCAATATAAGGAGCAGATTAATAACACAGACTTTTATAGATGCACATTGACATATATTTACGATAAACTTTACAAAATTATGGCCCGACCTAGTCACAGCATTCGGCCGGACCACAATAGGATATGCTCTCGCCGACGGTTGGCACACGACTGGCTCGCCCGTGATAGGCTGTCGCACAGCGCCACAAGTCATAATCTCCGTAACTAGTCCAAAATGCCAATATGGCGACACACGCATGTCGACAAGCGAACAGAAATACGAGACAAAAGATTGTATATCGAGGTTTTCGGTCAGCAAGGACTATATCATGCTGATGTCAATATATTAATAAAAGTGTTGATTAAGAACCGCTAAGGTAAACTTAAAATACTACAAATGATTTATTTTTACGCCTTGAAACTCACTTCTTGGAAGGCTAACAAAACTCATACATACAAGTTCGTTTTCAGTCACGCTGTACTTCGCGCCATTGGCAACCGAGAGGGGCGTTTTTTTTATTCTACTACGCATAAAAGATTTCCTGTTTGTCAAGGGATGTTCCTATTATCGTTCAAGGATAACCCTCGCCATATAAAAGGGAAGAGAGTATAACAATCCGTTTTCATTCAGAAAATACTTGCAGAAAAATACCATACAAAAATTCCTCAGCGAAAAAATTTCACAACGCATTGATGTTTACTTAGGTATCATAAATTCACAGTTTTTACCATTTATTTGTTTTCCTTAACATTTAATGTTTTCTTATAATGACATTATTTACTATTTAATATTGACAATTATGTTAGTGAATATCAATACTGGTTATCCATATAAACCATTAAATAAATAATATAGAAAATTTTTGAAATATTGGCTTATTAGTAAAGTAGAGTCGTTTTTTTCAATAAAACTAAGTTAAATTTTATTATAGACAATTTTTGCACTAAAGCCTTTTAATAATTTTATATTTTCCCATATGATATAACAAGGCTTGCTTTTGAAAATTTTCGATTAATGCTACACAGTAGTAATTTGTTGATATTCTTTCAAACCATAAACCATCGTAATTTCCAGGGATTACGATGGATTGACTTTGTGAGGAATGACAAGGTGAGAGAGCAGACAAGGTAGCCTTACATACTACAGTGTATCAAGAGGCGAAGGCGGATCTTCTCCTGAGAATGCCGCAGGAAAGTATTAACAACGGCTGCCTTTTATTCAAGCCGCCGGGCTCTCGCCGTCTTAGTATGCCGTCGGGAATTATATGTAAAATGTATTCGGTGGTTCTGCGGGGAGGCGGAGCTGACATGACGAGGCGAGGATCAAGGCGGCAGATAGAGCTTTGTAGCGGCGGTCGTGATGTTCATGTGATCCAGTTTAGGGAGCGGGCATGGACAAATGAATGAAACCTTTCAAATGTAAAATGTAGAAAAGCAGCCTTTTCACCATTTTATACTTTTTTACTATATAATCTACTTAAGGTTATAAAAAATTGCTATATTTTTGGGTGCTTAGCAGCTTAATAACGATATATATAAAATCGTATCGGAAACAAAAGGATTTGATCCTGTCTGCCCAGAAGTGGGCGACGTCGATGGCGTTACTTCTGGCCATCATCAGGTCTTCTTGGGTGCAGCTATTCGGGCACAGCGCACACTCCAGAAGGTGTGACAGGGTCTGCTTCACGCCGCATTCACATTCAGTCGGTCCACTGTAAAACTGCCAGGCTTTCTTTTGTGTCCTCGTCTTGCATACTACGGTCCGAAGTCTGTTAAGGGACCTCCATATATTCCGCCCCTCGTCGTGTCCAGGGGCTAGGTCCTCTTTCAGGGCAATCCAAGTACTCCCCTCAGATGCTCTTCTCCACATGGTCAGCCACAGGGTGGCCTCAGGTATCACCAGTTCCGCTGGCGACTGTAGGAAACTTCTTCTTGATTTGAGCCGTGTGGTTATCTTTTGATACCCAAACATAGGGTGGAGTGCGTCGTGGGTTGCTTTGGTGAGCTCCTTCTTGGTAGTAACTTCTCGCCGTATGTTTGGTGGGGCAATGCCCGAGAGTTGATATAGCTTTGATATTGGGGTAGGCTTTAGGCACCCCGTAACCACCCGGCATGTTTCTTTCAGAGCAATATCCACTTTCTTGGTATGGGCAGACCTCGCCCATACTGGCGCAGCATACTCGCCAGCAGAGAAACAGAGAGCTAGAGCACTTGTGCGGATCAGGTTTGGTTGGGCTCCCCACTTCGTACCTGCCACTTTTCGGCGTAGGTTGTTTCTGGTGGACACCTTTTGCTTAACAGACTGACAGTTTTGACGATTATATCTATCTTTTGAATGATCATTTTTATGATTCCCTAACTGAGCTGTCAGCTAAATCACAAATAAGATAGCCAAAAATGTTGTATTCTATTAAGTCTGCTTAAATACAAATAGTGCTCTGAATGAGAATCAGTGTAACCAGGCGACAAAAAAAGTAACAAAAATATTTAGGAATTTAAAATTGAACACTCGGTTTTTAATTTTATTAATTTAAAGAAATATTTGATACTTGAGTTTTTGGAATTCGAAACACTAAGAATATTTCTTGAATATTTAATTTCCTCACTAGATTTGCGTCATATTTTTTAATAACACATTACAAAGGCATCTAGAGTCAACACATTGATAATAAATATCGTTTTTCTCTGAAAATTAACTACCACAAGGTTTTTTTTTCATTGTTCGTTATTCATATCACCTTGATTCGATTTGATGTTGCTTCAATACAATCACGTAAACGTTAATCCTTCTAAATCCTAAGTGATAAACAATTTCAGCGGTTTTTTGTGTGAACAAAGGACAGTGGAATGCATCTTAATCAAGGAATAGATAAACAGTATCTGGTAAGTCATTCAATGATTAAGTGTTTATTTGCATACTATTTATTCACATCGTTATATCTTATTGCTTAAATATATTCATTACAGTGCGAATAAATGAATGCCATGGGATGTTGAAGGAACTATTTCATCTGAGTAATAGACAAATGGTACATTGTAAGCGTGGTTTTTGTTAGATCATTGATGTCTAATCAAGTGTCTGTTGGTTAACGCGTTAGCCAACAGACACTTAAGACCAAATGCTCTAGATCTCGGTGACATCGTTCTAATCATGCAATTTCCTTGAAAAAACCCGCTTAGAAATCATCCAAAAACATGAATCGAATACAGCTGCTGTCGCATCAAACCCCCTAGTTCTTGCCTCGGACGTCCTTGCAAAGAAAATATATCTTGGAAATAGATATGGACAATGGCAACTGATATAACTGAGTGGCAGCAATTTATGGAGACCATATGTTTTAGGTTTGTAATATATATGAAAATAATATATTAAAAATATTACTGTACAAAAAGCTGTTTTTTTTTTGTAATAAAAAATATGTAGTCTAATTAACGTCAAACAGATCAGGTGAATTAAATAATTTTCCAGAATGATTTATGTTTACCTAAATATAAATTGATTTATGTATTTTATGGATAAAACATGATGTTTATTCATGAAAAACATCTTCGAATGATATTAAAATATTGTTTAGTTAATGCTTAATCTAACAAAAACATTTCAAATTTGAATATTTCGTACAAAATATATGCCTTTTTTGAATGGATGATAAAATTTAAAAGAATATCTTCGGTTTTGCGTTTCTATCATCACTTTTTGGGTAACATAATGATTGATGTCAGTGGTCACCCATCCATTTTTCTACCCAAGTTTTCTACCTAGCACACTATTCTTACAGGATGCTTACAGTATCACCTCCCGAGACCTCCGTATTAAACAGATAAAACTAAACTTGGATTGAATAAGTTTTGTGAGGAAAAAAATGGCTCCGGGAGAGGCTGCGGTGTCTTTCTTTTGCTGACATAATTTCAAAATAGAACTCAAACCTGAGTAAAAGTAATTTCGTTCCTGGAAAGTTTGGCAGTGTGTCAGCCATTTTCTTTAAGAGTTTAAATTTTCTTTTGTAACGAGCGATGGAGCTCTCTGCCAAGAAAAACAGAAAAAATAAAATAAATCATTGGGCTAACCGACTGTTTCAAGACAAAGATGTGCTGTAATGTGATGAGAAAGTTGTTATAAAATTAATGTATTGTTTTTTGTACGTAACGTTTAAATCACATCAGATAATCAGCTGTTTCATATTAAAATTGAAATAAAACAAAGTCTTAGACTTACTTAAGAAAATGTAGCAAAATCCCTTTGTTTTTCAGATATAAATAAAAGATTATATAGAATTTATCCCACAATATATTTGTAGACGACATATTTCGGTCACGTAGAGCGGCTATCAACAATGTATAAGGGAATTCTTACTTAAGTGCAATTAACCCATTGATGTAAATAATTATTGTTTTTTAATGGCCTTTGAAATTATACATATTTTTTTGTTGTTTTCATCAATGAATTCCTTTATACAATATTGATTTACAAAACACATATACCCATCACACAGTTCATTTCTACCTTCTCACTCACTTTTTGCTTTTTATAGAGCCAACACTCACTGTAATTGACTTGAAAATGGCTCCTCGACGTGGTCGAAACATGTCGTCTACAAATATATTGTGGGATAAATTCTAAATATTATTTTATTTATATCTGATATTATGGAATTTCACCAAGAATAAGCGATCGAAAAAATTGAAACCCTTAGTATTTACCTAAACAGATCAGTTCCACTTTGCAGAGACGTGCTAACGTTTAATTGGATATACACTCGTATTTATAAAGAAAGAGTTTCACTAGAGGGTAGGTAGTTTTGATGTAGTGTTGGAAGTTTGGGTGTGGTGAAAAAAAAGGTTTTGTTATTCATGGTCCACTGTGTCTTTCCAAGAATATATATCATTTGATTTCACCTTCATCTCTTGACCAACTTTATGTTTAAAGACTCCACCGCATCATTTTGTACAAAGTAAAAAAATCTTACATTATTGTTTGAAACTATACATAATATACTCACCTAAAATACGTTTATTTGGGTATTTAATAAAGATTTCATATTATTTATGTAATTTGAAGTAATTGCAAAGTAAATTTTAGTATAAGAATGACACAAAAATATGAATAATTTATTTACCTAGCAACATATTTTAGATCCTTCAACCTACTTGTAGGTTGTTGTCTAGTAATTATCTATTATTTAAACTTGTTAAAACAACCACTGAATGATTAAAATTCTCATTTTGTATGAATGCGCTTACAAAAACAAATCAATATTAAATGTCACTTAAATATTATCAAAAAATAACACTTAACATCCTTTTCTCTCTCAAAAAGGTGTAACTGCGACGCATGGTGGCAGGTTTCGGAGCAAATTGATAACACAGACTTTTTCAGAAGCACATTGACATATATTTATGATAAACTTTACAAACTTAAGGTTGGACCTAGTCACAGCATTAGGACAAGCCACAATACAATTTGCTCTCGCCGAAGGGTGGCACAAGACTGGCTCCGCGCGCTCGTCGCTCTCGCCCTGCACCCGAGTGGCGATCTTTATAACTAACACACCCGTGAGCGGACATGTCCATAATTTAAATATGGCGACACATAAATGTATGACAAGCGAACATAAATAAGAGACGAAAGATTGTACATCGAGGTTTTCGGTACCAGTCAGCAAGGGCTACAAATGTTTATTTTTTCAACAAGATTGAACAATGTTTTCATGAAATAATATATTACAAAAATCACTCGTTTTTTTTTACATAAAACCGTCAAAATCTTCCGCAAAACTGATTTACAGCCAGCACTTAGCTTGTATCGTTACAGTCTTTCTTTACAGGAAAAACTAGAAAATCTAAAAATAATAAAAGGTTCACGTGACTCTTTATTATCCTACATCATTTTTATTACCCTTGAGTTGATTATATAATACTCCTGGCCACGTCCCCAGGGACTAAGCAGTGATATTTTCAAAAGCATACTCCTATTTATTTTTTACCAATTACTTTCGTTTTGTACCTCTTAGTCCAATCTTAGATTTAAGAATTGTTTATTCTTCATTTAACAGGTATTACGAAAAATGTTTTACCTTATTTTAAGGTTTTTAAAAATAAATATGTATCAAAAAATGTAAGAACCTTGTATCATTTTTGAATACGTATCAAGTTTATTACTTTTGAATCACATATTTAAACATCGTGGTTTTTCTTTAAGCCAGCGTTTCATAAAGTAAAAATACTATTAGTTTGTATAAAATTATTTCATCATCAGCCTGTGTCCGTCCACTGTTGAACGTAGGCCTCCCGCATGAGTCTCCATCCTCTTCGATCCTCCGCCTTCCGCATCCAGGTCACTCCCGCTATTCTTCTTATATCGTCAGTCCATCTAGTAGGAATTAAAATTATTTATGTATTGCAAATTTATGGTCTTCGAAGCTGTGATTAAATGTTATTTGGACTATTAATTTCAAGTATTTTGTTTATAATTTTACAAATTACTTCAATCACTCAAACGGCATGAAATTACCTGTCTTAATTTTTTTATTGTGACAATTTTTTAAATTTAAATTCTGACAAGAAATTAATTTCGATTCTGACCATTCATTTTCTTGACGTTGACAACTATTATAAAAAATGCTCAACGTGATATTTTCTAATAAGTACTTTTCTATTTAACAATGGAAATGGGTTTCAAAGTGAAAACGAATAATGTAATATCGATATTTTATTAAAAAAAAAAAATATTTAAAAAATTTACATCATTAAAACTATAAGTTTCACAAGAGTTGCTTAAAACTTTGCATGTCAAGATTTCAAAAACATTTAATAACTACATAATCAAAGTTGCTTATTGTCAGTTTTTAGAAAAAATTAAAACGGAAATATTTTTATACTTTCCGATTTTATTTTTTCCATACATAATGTAAAGTAAAAAATACTTTTGAGTGGTTAATTATTTTTGACCTTTAGCTAAATTTTGTATGCATATATAGTTCAAGGTGATAAAAAATTAAGAACAATACGTTTATATAACAATACTGAACTCTGAGTAATATGACAAAAAAATGGAGAGATAACAAAAAGGCCGTGATTAAAAAGGGCTCTGAAAATTTCAGAATTATTTCAGGAGTCGTCGTATAAAGTATGGTTGGGTGCTTTCTCGAACAAAACCCCGTGATATTTTTAACCAAACACATAAAATAGAATACTGAAACACGGCTCTGAAGAGATTTGCCAGTGGAGTAAATGAGGCTTGCTTTTTTAAGTATGGCTAAACGACGTATGTATAGAGTTTTTTTGGAAACGTATGTGAGAGAGAGAGAGCATTAAAATGAACTGTAATATATTCTGAGTTTTATGACGCTCAACTAAGAATGTCGGAAACTGCATGTGGAAAAAGTGTTCTATATTTATTTTAAAGCTTATGTTTGGTTATGTATTATTGAAATTGTTTTTTTAAGTATTTTTTGAAGAGTACTTATTTGTGTGAGAAAGGAACACATACGCTGCAAAGTATTCCAAAGCTTACAGATGGTGATAATGAAAAATATTAAATACCATTTTTTCCTAGTGTACATATAAAATTATCATACAAATATTTTCCGACATTTACGGTTTGTCTATCTTAAGCGTTTTTTTAAAAAATAAATTTTGAGAGGCCAAATTTTCCCTGCTTTACAAAAAAAAAAATATTTTTACTGAGTTGAAGTTTTCCTAAATAAATTAAAATTTATATGTAGAAGAAAAAGAATGCCATTTATTTAAAGTTGATTGCAATTTGGTGGGCTAAGATAACAATAAAAAATTTAAAAAATACTACGACTTAGACTACTAATCGTTATCAGTAAACACCTCTTATGACATTTTTCTCATAAACAAATCGGAGAAAAATAAACGTCGGATGCTAGGATTCACCACTTGTCACGTCGAGAAATTAGATAAATACAGTACTGCATTATCGATACGTATTATATATAAATGGTGCTTATTCTAAACTTTGTGTATATTTATGAGCAATTACTAAATTCATTAATTTAAAACTATTAATCGATAATGTAAAACGTACTTTAATTTAAAAGTCTTAAGTTTTTGATGTGCAGCTTTTCAAGGAATCGAACTTGTTTTACAGTCGAGTACTTTACTTTCGTTGACATATTCTGCTGCTTAAGTATTTAAGCAGCAGAATATATTACCAATGAAAACTTTCGCGTACAAAACACCTCGAAATCACAATTAAAAGTCTGAACAACCGAAACGGATATGAACGTTCCTGAATATTAAAGGCAGAAAGCTTTCAACTGAAGAGTCCGCCGGAGCTTTTATGGACAATTTTACATAATCACTCTCCCGACGGAGGACGGGACCCATGGGCGTAACGAATCTTAAATTTAATAAGAAGGGCGCAAGTTATAATTTATTACTTCATAAAATACTTTTTAAAAAAGCTGTGTAGTCTTTATAAAATAAAATCAGCTAGTTTTATTAAACTTCAATTATATGATCAACATTCCATATCATCATAATGTATCTAATTTTCCGGTGGTCATAGCTCAATGGTCAAAGCGTTTGCTTTGCAAGCCAAAGGTCGTGGGTTCGATCCACGACGGAGATTACAAAAAAATAATTTTAATCGATTTCTGAGCTCTAAAATACCCCTGGTTGGTGTGAACTTAATCCCTCACCTGTTAAATATCAGTCATAGCCTATTTAATAAAATAAGTGGTAGATGAAAGTTGCCTCGCGAAGACAACCTATTCGTAGTAAATTCCTGTAATAATAAGGATGATGCTTGAATCTTGGGCTGTTTAAGACGTTGGCGGATCACATGCAGCGCTTAGCCATATGGTGCATATGCACCATGGTAAGCGTCATAGAATTCCACAGATTAAACTTCAGAATTACTATCACCATCTGTCTATATTTTCCTGTATATTAAAAATATAAATAAAAAGAATTTAATTTCAATGCGGTGATATATAAACGTTTATACTATTAAATTGTTTGTTGTTTAATTGCATATTTTCTAACATTGAGGCTTCAACTTTTCATTGTAATTTTCACTGACATACCTATCGTTATATATATATCGTGAGCTCAGCAGATAATTATCATTAATATAACAAATAATAAACAGTTATAATCAAGAAAACCTAGCATGATTTCTGAATAATATATATTATGTGTCGTTGTTTATATAATATTGATATATTTCACGTGAAGGAGGCCCGATTCAGGCATGAACTCCACGAGTTTCTTTGGAGGAATGATTTGTTGGCGTCGTCTGTTTGATGAGCAATGGGACCTTCTGTTGCTTGTCTTTATTGCTTTGTTTTTAGTACTTAATCATAAGTAAATATATTAGTATATTAATTTTGATAGTACTTCACTAACGATTTGATATTTTTTTAAATTTTAATGTTTCTGTAAGTAAAATAAATAAATTGACATTGAAATTATATTTTAAAAAAATCACACGTTTGCCCTACAAAAGTAATAGGTTTTACCTTCTCACAGTGATTATAAGTTTAAATATTATAATTTTTATAGAAACCCGATTCTATGTTAAGCTCAATTTTAGTTAAAAAGTCAAGGAATGTGCTTTTCTTTTTTGGTATAAAATTTTCAGTTCATGTTGACAATGATTCATACGATAAAAAAATATTTTAGTGATTATTAATGTTGTTTAATAATTATACAATATTTTTCTCCTTTACATACTTTATAAAATATCCGTTAAGCTTTCAATCAATAAAGAATTAAAATTATTATTTCAAATAACATAGTTTAATAGGTTCCCACCATGGTCTAAATATTATAATAGCCAAGGGATTTCTTTTTGGTATGGTCCGCTTTACCTGGCCGCTGCTTTCTGGTCACGATTCCTAGGAGCAAAGCTCAAATGCTTCAGTGCTTGGGGGATTTCAGACACTTTCCATATGAAAAGATACGAGGTCCAGGTAGAAGATATTTCAACTGGATTTTCAGAGATTTTCGATTTTTCAGCTCGCACTGAAAGTTTATAAATTTACTATTGATTTACGAATGAGTAAAACCCGTTAATACTTGTAAATTGTTAAGCCTGATACTACAAGTACATATAACGCTTTGTATTTGTAAAAACGTTGAATTGATATCATGTTTTTATTGTTTTGTTTCATGAAAAAATCTGTTTTGTTTGAAGAATGAATCTTATATAATAAAATAGAATTCAAAAGAGAATTGTAAAATGTAGTGTGCTTACTCGATATGTATTATTTTATATGGGTGTCAAGTAAGTATGAGATAAATCTGGCAGTTGAGCATAGGTAAAGGTGCAACAGTGATGAATTCTTTGAATGTAGAGGCGCAGTAGCTTTTGTAATAGTGAGATACAAAACTATAGAAATATACAAAATTATGTTTGCGTTCCACGGTTTTAATATTAGACGTAAGTGAATCATTATATATGAAAAACTACTATTTTTTATTTATTTATTATCAAGTTAAGTCTAGCAGATATTTTGAGGATCTTGAAGTAGAAATAAAACGAAAAGCAGCCCACGTAATTTTGATTCTCATCCACGATAATTCAGTTTTAATTCAGTCATCTTAATCCTTATCTGATAAGCATCCACTTGATTTATTCAGGTTAACGGGGAATAAGGTTAACTTTCGCCTTGAACTTTTTAATCTTCACTGAAAGCGATAATTTATATCAGTTTTATGATTACTCATTTAAAAATTACTTTAGTTGCCACGGAAAACAAATATTTAATTAACTATCTTAAAATTTGAAACTCTTTTTAATATTAAATTGATTTGCGTAAGTGAACGTGGCTACTTTAATTTTTAAATAAGTGTTCTGGTATTTTACCTTGAAGGTTTTCGGGAACCATAAATAGTATACTCCTAAGTGGATCTCCAGGTGCAGAGATATATTGCAATGAGGAACGGACTATGACATCAGCCAGGATAAAAAAGCAGCAATTTTTTATTTAGTTTTTTTATAAGAGGATAACATTATGTATGTTTAACAAGTTTGTAACATTATTTATGGAATATTTTCAGCATTCACTTTAAGATTCATTTGAATAAATAATAGAAAAAGGTTTTATACCTTCTTCTAACATGAATCAACTGAGCACTGTTTAATCATTTGCTGCAAAACCACAGTTTTACGCTAAATTAAGTCTCTATGTTTATTCACGTAGAAACTGATGAAGATTTCATTAAAAGTGAACTTGCCGTCTTTCAGCAAGTGATTAAACAGGGCTCAAAGTGATCCATGCTAAAACAAGGTAAGAAACGTTCGTCTTCTTTATTTATGAATATTATAAATATTTTATGATTAAAAATTTATATTTTTTTCGTAAAAATGAGAAATAAAATAATACACTATACAACTATGTGATTGATTAGCATTCATCATCAGCCTGTGCCCGTCCATTGTTGAACGTAGGCCTTCCGCACGAAACAAACATTATAAGTTCTTTATTTAATTTATGATCATAAGTAATTTATTTAAATATTTGAGGGGCTTTGGTCGCTCGTCCACTTGACATGACGTTGCGTTTGACATTTGACTTGACGGGGATCGCTTTGTAGAGCAAGTTGTTGGACAACGCAAACAATGACGTGTCTGATGTCGAGTGCTCGCTGGAGCACTGAAGGGCTGAAAACTGAAGGGAGCTCTAGATTCAGGAGAGATTGTTTCTATAGAAACATAATTATTCTATACACTATACAGGCCAAATCGAAATTCGTGTATTAAAAAAAAAACATCGAATTCGATATATTTCATATTCATAAAATATATTTTTGATTTATATATTTGTGATATAAAAGTATATATACCAGCACTATATTAACACAAATATAAAAAAAACGACTTCATCTTTACCCGCCTCACACCTGCATAACATCAGAGGACAATCGCCCATTCAGATTATTTCCATTTGGAGTCTCTTATGAACAACTGTAGTCACTGCACAGAAGTACTATAGAGGAAGAAACAGCAAAAGAGATTAGAATCGCATTCACGGGTTGAAAGGAGATGGAGATGGAAGATAGATTCTATAATGTTTTGAGCCCTGGACATTACTCTCCTAATACTAATGACTTAAGTCTCCTCGGTGATGCGCTCACTCAAATTATGATCCGTTTGCAAGTGATAACTCCAGTAGGAGTTCTCTCTGAGCAACTGCGGCTAATGCTTAGAAGTGCTAAAGAAGAATTAGAATTGCATTCACGGGTTGAAAGGAGAAAAGATGGAACATAAATTCTCAAACCAAAAGTACGAATGTAAATGAGTGGATTTTTTTAGTGGTCACAAAGTCTGCATACCCGATAGAGATAAAAAAAATTAACCCTTTCAATTTAACCAACTAAACACCCCGAGATTTATAAAAAACTATATTTCTTAAAAAAAAAACTTATAAAATGAATGCAAAAGTAGTATTAAATAATCATATTTATTAGTTGTTCAACAAAGTGTAAGAAAGTTTTCTTTATTTTACTATATCTTCTTCTTTTTCGTGTTAGCGACGTCAAATTATTTTTTCCCAGTATCTGGCAGCATCGATAGCTCGTGTGTTGCCCAGCATTGGGTCCTGAGATGTGCAGCTTGTTGGGCACATGGAGCAGCATCTTAGGTGTTAGGCGGTCTGCAGGTCTCCACAGTCGCACAATAGTGTCTCTCCCTGCCGAAGCATTCCCCACCGCTCGAGGTTGTCCTTTGTTCTACCAACTCCAGTTCTCAATCTGTTCAGGGATTTCCAGGTCCGCCAGTCAAGGTTCTTGCCAGTTGGGAGGCCTTCCTTTGGAGTAATGAAATCCTCTGGTGCGATTTGTTGCCAGAGCTGGAGTCTCTCATTTTCAGGGCCGGGTGTGAGAGGTTGCGTGGATTTCAGAAAGCTGCTTCACGACTTCAATCTTGGTGTTGGGGGTATCTACAAGCAGTGGGATGGTTGGTTGATTGCCTTACGCATTTCTTCGGCGCATATGATTTGCATCTTATGCTTGGTGGTGCGATGCCAGCCAAGGGGTATAGTTTAGAAATGGGTGTTGGTTTGAGGCAGCCTGTGACGGCTCTGCATGCATCATTCAGGGCAGTATCCACTTGATTACAGTGGGCTGATCGACCCCACACTGGTGCCACATATTCTCCGGCTGAGAAACAAAGTGCTTAAGCTGAGGTACGAAGAAGGGGTGGTTGGGGTCCCCAGTGAGTGTTGGTCAGTTTGCAGATGAGGTTGTTCCTTGTTGCAATTTTCTGTTTGGTGTTGCTGCAATGACGCCTGAAGGTGAGGGTGCGATCTAGAGTGACTCCGAGGTATTTTGGATGATCGCTATGTTCCAGTACTCTACCTTCCCACGTGAAACGAAGCTTTTTACTATATTGTATACATATATTATATATTATTATTTCCATGATTTCTCAAAATAGTATTTGGTCACTCACAATTGTTTTGAAGAATCTTCAACCAAATGTATCTCTTCTAACCTGTTTATAACCTCAATGAGTGCATCGTCGAAGATACTTTATTGTTTTGTGATGTTATGCTAGTGTGAGGCAGCAAAAGTAAAAAAAAACTTCATAATTTATTTGTAACTCTTATCAATCACCATGTATATGAATGATCATTGTTATGGTATTAGAGAAACCAGTTCACGTTTCTGCGTATTATTTAACTGAACAATAATGTACAGGGTATTCCGTAATAGCAAATTTAATATTGATCAAATACGTCTCTAATAACGTAATTACTATTCGATTGATCGAATAACTATTCTTTGACGATTGTAATATATCATAATTTGATGTCGAAATGTCAAATTATTCATTTTCACTAATGCTTTGATTTATGTATGTTACACGTGTTGTTATATTTTAAATTTATCGATACATACATACAAATTCACAGCAAACATCGTCTAATATGTCATTTTAATCATCAATAAATCTGAGAAAAATAAAAGGTGGACCCCAGCATTCGTAAAACGAAACTTTGAAATTATTGTTCATTCTGCACTTTGCGTTGTCCCACGACCACTTGCTCTGCTCGCTCAGTCCATATTGACACGCATTATTTATAGATAGCGCTTTCTGTGTGTATACTATAGTAACGATTATAATCTTAGTTGATTCATCAATTAATTGTATTCACTTATTGTTCTGACAGTCGCTCCAGGTCACATGGGAGCAATTAGTTCCATTGATGACTACTATTTTAATTTCAGTGCAGTGACGACCAATGATGCCAGCCCTCTTAGTCTGAGTCTATCTGGGGCCTGTGAGGTACACATTTTCTGTCCCGGACAGGCGACTGAATTTCATCTTCTTTTACGTAAAATTGATATCAATGAGTTTCTTTGCTTGGAACAGTTTCTTTGCTTCGGTGACCTGCTCCTCATCCATCCAGGCATCCTGATAAATACACTAGTGATCCATAGTCGCTTTAAATTGACGACTGATGTTAAAGATATATACAATAAAAAAATTATAAATATTTAATTGATATTTACATAAGTCTTGCTTTTTTTAAGTTTAGACGAATATACGCGTATAAACGTAAGTGAGTTTACTTGCAATTGCTTAAAAGAAATTGCCTCTGCATTGCATACAATGTGGAGATAGCTTGAAGTCTACTTTTCAAAATTTGTGCTGTATACTGAACTGAATTCGATTCGATTCAACGTAAAGTGGATACTAAAACACAGCCATGAAACTAGTGCCAAATTTTTATTCAATTCGAGACACAAAGCTTGCGATAGAATCGATGAGCAAATCACATTAAAAGCTGTGACCTCGACTGCTTGTAAACTACCGCATATCTATCGGATATCTGGCAGTTAATCTGTTGACCTTCTAGTGAGCGTAGTTAAGTGGTAACGAGCTTGTTGACGAAGTGAGAACACAATGTTCAAATCTACAAGTCATCGTACTTTATTTTTAAATGTCTTTGAATTGTTTTCTGTATTGTCTAAGTAGGAAGTAAAATGAATATTTTTACGATTTATTCGATCGATAATTTTTTAAGGGTATTACTATATACTATAATTATAAATATTATCTAAATAAATATAAAAGATTTTGTAGAAATCATTCCACATTTTTGTATGACTATAATATTTGCCAAGTCTTGATAATGGCTATCCGATATAGTTAAAAAATATCGTCCAGTATTTAAAAAAATAGAAAAAATTATTAATATTAAAAAAAAAAAGTTGCTAGAAAAAAAATATTTCTATGCAAAAATTAATATATGTCTGAAGTATATTATTATCATAAATTACCGCCACTAAATTAAGTAAGCTGCCAATGTCAATGCCATGTTCTCATACTATGAAATTTATGTAGCTTGATTCGTTATTTTTTTGAAAAAGATCGGAAGACTGGCGTGACGCTCATAAAATTTGAACTTTTGTTTCTAAAGGATGGCTTAATCCAACTTACAAACAAAGTAAACCATATGGAGTAACTGATTTAGGTTTTTGCCTACTTCGATTGTTATTTTACTTAATAATGAATGACCTAAAGTAAACCATAATTATTCCCACAAAAAATCTGAAGGGTATGGCTATGGGGTAAATTGCTTGTATATCATCGTAAGAGTTCAATCCCGGATTAAGTTAAACATTTATACATAAATAATCTTTTGGGGAAGAAAGTGTATATATCTCTTTGGGGAAAAAACAATGGTAAACTTGTTTGGTGAATGTTCCCTGGATGCCATAGGAAACATTAACTGTAGTTTAATTTATTCAAAATTCATAGGCTTTCAATATTCTTGAAAATCGAACATAGTTAAACAACGAAAAATAGATCTGTCATAGTACAAAACAATGACGATGTTCCAGACAGCCAATTAAACTTTCTGACAACCAGGATTGAATAAAAATTAATGAAACATAGTTTTTATTCACACAAGACTTGTGCACATATTTTAAATAAAGATATAAAAATAATTTACTTTCTTCATAACGATTTGATAAAATTATCCTTTATTTGTCAAGTTCATGAGTGTTTTATTTTCATGTTTATTTTTTATTCAATGACGATTATTCGCATTTTCTACGACAGCAAAAAACATGTCGATAATTCCAAATTTATACAAATGTCGATGATAAAATCTGTGAGTAACTTTTCGTTAGCAGTGACCTTATTCGCTTACAAACAGGCAGATTTTATCTCTATCCAAACTGCCCGTAAACTTGGCCTTACACACAAAAACGATGTTGCAATCGACGATAAATTTTCAGACGCTGAATTTCAGTGTTTCAGTATTTTTCAGAATGCCCAATGAAACGCGATGAAAGGTCACTGTAACATATTATGCCAACGGTTTATTTTCACATAGTTACTGAATCAAAAACAAAGTAATTCCTTCTACGTGTAGCATGTCAATTATTCTATATACAATAATTGTGTCAATTAAGATTTCCAGAAACTGCAGTATAAAAATCAGATAGTAAAGAAAAGTATTTTGTGAATTAAATATATAACATAATGTACAGTTTTCAAAAGTTTTAATGAAAAACAATATTTTAGGAACCTAAGCAAGATCAAGTGAAGTTTATGCTTTTCTGTAGCGTATGAAAAATATTTCTATCAAGCTTACTTTCGTCTCTTGACTGATTGTAGAAAAAAAATATGCCTTGTCTGTTTTTCAAATAATGTAATAATTATACACTCAGTTTTTTATGTAAGCACTTTTTCAAAAGCTACTATTCCAAAGCTTCAGGAAAATACAATACATTTTTGTTAAAACTTAACGAATATGAAAATCTTGTTTAAAAAATGGTAGATGAGAATCATTTATTGAATTAAAATCATTCACATTGAGTGTTTCAAATTTTTATCATGCATGAACGTCATCGTCAATCTGTTTAATCTCTTAACCCTTTCACATCGGTTGCCGGCATATGCCGTCATAAGATTCCTCGACCGTTGAAATCGGTAAACGTGATATATATTTTTGCTACTTTCTTAGAATAGTTTTTTATGCATCATCTGATAATGCTAATCTATTTTTATAATTGACAGTATAATTTGTATTCAAACCGAACCGTTATGAATGGGTTAATTTACGCAACCATAAAATATTACTCCCATATACAAGGAAAAAAATATATTCGCATTCATATGTAATATACTATAAGCCAAATGGGTTTTAGAATACGGGTTGAGTCGTGTGGTGACTTTTTTCAGATCAATATTTCGACCAGCATTGCAGGGATCATTTTCATGATTGATGATTCTGTGTCGTTAACCCTAAAGATGACCTCTGCAATGGCAGTCGAAATATTTATCAACAAAAATTTACCACACAATCCAAAATCCAATACTCCAAATCTTGTCATGTAAACCTACGTAAGTAAGTAATTTAATTAAATACAACTTTTTTCACAGTAAATTTTATAAAATTAAATACGTTTTACTGTATTTATGTATATTGAATATACGAGTATACTGCGTTCAGTCACAATAATAAATGCACGTTGATACAAATATTTTGAATTTACTTGCATAAATTCGATAATTATTTTTACTTTATAGTTTTTTAAAATAATTGTATCAAAAACCTTAACTGTAAAAAATTTTCTTAATACAATTTAGTTCCGTTTTTGCTTGAAAAACAAGTTAATCGTTTTTTCAGTATTTTCAGGGAGCTTTACAAATTGCCTGAAGAAAATGCGATGGGAGGAGACCTGGGCTCGTCGCCTAGACTTCCACAATTAATTTCCCCTTTCAGGAAAACCACCGGTAAATAAATGTCCCGTCAAACTGTAGAGGCTTTAGAATTATTTAAACGATTTTATAGGCAGCTGTTTGCTTAGATTGATTTTGTAACTATTAATTAAGTAAGGATAAGCGGGATTTAAAAATTGTATGCTGTATGTATGGATGTATAATGTATATAAAACGATCTTTTGTCTCTTATTTTTGTTCGCTCGTTGCATGTGGTCATTTGCACGAAGTCATCTCATAATGTAAGTTTTAATTATACAATATTACGCAGGCGTTTGCATACGCCATTTTACTTATTATGATAGTTGTTCCATTTCATGTTGGTGCAAGTGTCGTCTTTCATTTACTTTTTTGCCGCTACTGTCTTGGGGCGCTAGATGTCAGTGTTCCGCAGTTGTCAATCAACCGGTATGGCGCACGGCCGTACCGGTCGGCCGTAGAAATCAAGTCTTTAAAATAAATGCGGATTGTGCTTTGAAAACAAGTTCTGCCACCCAGTAATTCGATATACAATTCATAGAGCAGGATTTTTTTCAAAGCTTTTTGGCAAAAGCCTGAAAAAGCTACATCGAGCTAGTATCAAAATAATCTCGAAAAATGTGTCATTTGGTTTAAAGGGGGGGCTTAACCCAATTCTCTCTAAGTTCTTATAAATTCGACACCAGAAAATAAGGCATAAGTACTATTTGAAGTCCAAAGACGCGTTGTATCATTAAATACATTTTGTAATACATTACATCGTCCATCAATTTAATGATGAATACCTTGTCAGGACACGTCTCGAGTAGGTTTGTAATATTATGCCCGAAACTAAGTTTAATACATCGTGTACTTGTCCAATCAAACTCGTAGTAATATGACAAGTTACCAAATTATGCCGTATGACAGTGACTCACAACCAGTGATCCATCATACTATGCTGTATATACGTTGAGCTGCCCGTTAAGACTAAATGTTACATCCATCAAAAGCTTCGGGGTTTGGTTTTTGTTCACCTGTAGCTGACGATGCTGTCCATATTTAAAAACTAACATCCTCCTCTCTCTCGGAAGGTTTTTATACAGTCGCGTGAGGGCATGATGAGGAGCGCGTCAGCAAAACAAAGACTTTTTCACAAGCACACTGACTTATATTTACGATAAAACTTTACAAATTTATGGCTCAATTTAGCCACTGTATAAGGCTGAGCCACAATACAATATGTTCTCGCTGAAGGGCGGTACACGACTGGCTCCGCGCGCTTGTTGGCACTGAGACTCACCCAGCGCCCGAGTGGCGATGTATATAATTACACACCCGTGAGCGGACTTGTTCAAATGCCAATATGGCGACACATAAATTTATGGCAATTGAACAGAAATAAGAGACGTAAGATTGTATATCGAGGTTTTCCTGGCTGAGGGTACCAGTCAGCAAGGACTACACCATGCTGATGTCAAAACATTTTTTTTTCTTATTGTCGTATAGTAAATGCTTTGCTTTAGTTGTATATATATATTTATATGTATATTTTGTAAATTAACTAATGATTAATCTTTTTTTTTCAGGTATGTTGTGATACTTAAAATACGATTGATATTTGTAATACAATGTGAGTATTATTTTACCTAGTTTTTCTACTGCTTGAGTTTAATAAGATAAGTTGTTTATCATCATAATTTCACTAACGTTCTTTGTCTGTTGGTATTTTTGTGGCCATACGCTCAATATTTAGTAAGAAAATGTCACCTGAAATTCTGATCTTCAATTCATGAAAAAACAGACGTTCAGTCGGTTGGCTAAGTCTTTTCAATTGAAACTATAATAGACAAGTGACTTTGACTATCCCTGGAGTTTGTTTACTTGATTATTTGTTTGTGTATAAAGCCGGTATAAATAAAAGGGTATGTACTCGTATGAAAAAAAGAAAATATTGGTAAAAACAATCTAATTTACGGAAAAGATAAATTCAAATCGCAACATCATTGCTTACTTTTGCCGAAATAAAAATGATGATGGTATTATCTTAGATTAATGTTGTATAATTTTGTGTTTTATGGTTATAATACATATTTTACATTGAAGCCCGTAACGTCATAGGAGAGAGGAATCTTATAGATCCGGGTAGCAATACTAGTAATCAATAATCCTTAAAAAAATCCGAACTCACAGGGTTATATCATACATAGTTTATCGACTGAATAGAAACAACTTTTCAACATTATTTTTTCATTATACTAGTATATTTCTTATCGTCACACTTTTAAATACTCTCTTAGCACACGACTTTATAATTTTTCTCTTATACAATCTGAATATATTTAAGAGATAGATAACTACTATACAAGGTCTGCAAAAGTCAAAGAGTTCTTAGAAGACTAAAAGAGGCATGTGGTGCTTTTTGGTGTGTGTTTTTATTTAAAAAATACAAATAAATTGTGTTAAATTCACTATTTGTCGTTAATTTTCTTTGGATTCTAGCCACAGGTTAAGTATAACTGATTTAAAACGTACATTTTGCTGTGAATAATTTAGGCATTTCAGTGAAGAACGCCTGACATAGTTTTCAGCTGAAGGTGGTCTCATTCTGGGCATTACAAGACGAGCTTCCGAAGGGCGCTTATTGATTGAGAGCTTCTAATAAATATTTACACATTTGAACTACAGAGTCAAACCATGGGTGTTAAAAATTTTATTTTAAAGTACCGTTAAACGATTCAAACTATGAAGAAAACATAAAATATGAATGAATATAATGATATGTTTTTAAAACACTAATTATGTTGTATTTTTTCAAAAGTTTGCTTGAAAGTTATTTGAAAAGATCTTTTTTGGCCCACTTACCTACGTGCCTTACCTACGTAATCGATTATGTGTGAAGAGTAATGTCATTGTTAAAGATGAATGTCAGATGCAAAACATGTTCATCACTGAAAAATATACAATAATGTAAAAAAATATCCCGACACTCCCAAGACAAGACTATTTTATCAAGCCTCGAGAGTTCTTGCACTTGGCTGGGTAGTAGTGAGAGTTCTTGCACTCAATCCAACAAACGACACGTGGTGAGCAATAAATGGTAAGCCATTTGACCGAGAACCGCTTTTGCCACGTGCTATTGCCGTTGGTACTAGTATTCATCATCATCATCATCGGCATGTGTCCGTCTAATGTTATACATAGCCTACCCGCATGAGTCTCAATCCTTCTCGATCCTCCGCCTTCCGCATACAGGTTATTCTCGTTATTCTTCTGATATTGACAGTCCATCTTGCAAGAAATCAGCCGACACTCCATTTACGAATTCTTGGTTGCCACTCCAACGCTTTTCTTACCTATCGACCGTCGTCTCTTCAACAGATGTTTACTGTCCATTGCCACATGAGCCTCTTGAGTAGCATCCACTACTTGAATTCTGTTTCGGATATCCTCGTTTTGGATTCTATCTTTTAGAGACACTCTGAGCACGGATCTCTCCTTGGCTCGTTGGGTGACCTTTATTTTATGGGTAAGACCTGCCGTTAGATTCCACGTCTCTGCGCCATAAGTTAATACTGAGAAGATGCATTGGTTAAACGCCTTAATTTTAAGACATTGCAGCATTTTCGCTTTATATGCTGATATCAGCTTGAATTAGCTTCTTTAGGCTGATGCCGTAAAGCCTCGAAAAACGATCTTTTGTCTCTTATTTGTTCGGTCGCGTGATATGCACATATAATAATAATTGTAAAAGTTAAGCGATGTTTGCATACGCCAAAATTATTTGTTATGACACTTGGCCCACTTGCTGTTGGTGTGACTGTCATCTTTGCGGTTGGCAACGCCGAGACGTGAGAGCGCGCTGAGAGGGAGAACACTCGGCCGTCATAGTGCGCACGCTTTGGGCGTTCACTATGGCGGGCGACATTTATGAGATAACAACAAAAACAAGTGTTTGTATTGTGAACCTGATCCTGCATCCTTCATCCAGTTAATCGATATCCTAAATGGAAGAAGAGGATATCAATGCGTTATTTTTAATTTTTATTATTTTGTAAACTTATTTTTTTAGCATGCTTTGTTTGTGATCGAGTCCATGATCTCTGCTATAGTAAGCAGACGACTTACGATATGCTGAACCCACTTATGAAAGAAAATTAGTTGTATCATTAATTTAAAAGAAATATATTCTATACCTTGTTTTACCTTCATTTATAAATAATATTAAATTGAAATCCGGTACTGATCATAACAGCTCAGGTAACCAAGAACTTAGTCGTCAAATCAAAATAGTTAGCTGCTTTGAATGTGTAATCATATCGAATCCCCTCTCACCTGAGTCTGCAAATAATTAATAATTCAATAACGTGAGGTGCTGTTTTGTTTCCTTACCTGCGCCATTCCCAGGACACAATAATTACATATTATCGAACAAGCTATTGCACGTTATAATTAAACTATGCATTCAAATATTAAATAATAAATCAAATCGTTGAATAGTTATAAACAAAGAAATGTATTCGCTGACTGATATAGTGTGCACGTGGAAAATTTAGTTTAATTGCGCCACTCTTTAAAGTTTTTTATATAAGCACATACACGAAAATACTGACAGATGGTAAAAGTGGTTCTGAAGTTTCATCTCAAACAAAACTGCAGTCTTAAGTCAAATTAAACAGTGCTCAGTGTAATTCTTGTTAAAACGAGGTATGAAATTCTTGTCGACTCGTATTTAATATTAAAATTGATTTCAAAGCTTATTATGAAAATATAAATAACATCAAGATACTCTTTTTTAGAAATGTATTCTGAGTTTCAAAATGGTTGAACTAAATTTGATAACCTTGTTTTATCTTTTTGTTTTTTTGTAGTTGTTACATTAAATTTTTAATATTGAAAATTCAGGATCAGAAACGAATAATACTCTTCACTCAGCACAATGCCAAGTTTGCTTTCTCCGCTTTCGCCTTCGAGTTGCTTTTTAATTGAAAAATTCAAGTTTCCAACAATTCTAAACTCAAACATCCGAATTGAGAAAATTCAAATTTGCCGAAAAGTTCTTTGCACGCGTATAAAACCTAAAATTTCAACTTTTGTTCTCAACGGAGGAAGAAACGAAATTAAGGCAAACAGAGTAATTCGTTCCTTGGAAGACTCGGTACTCGAGAATCTATGGCCAAGAGGTAGAACGCTCTCTTGTAATGTTACATGGTACGGGTTCGTTCCAAGTCGAAGCTAATCTTATATTTAAACATTATATAATTTAAGTAACTTGGAATGTAACTAGCGTTCAATCGAATACCATCTGCATTAATAAGTATCAATTCTATCAAATACGTGTTTCTTTTCAATTCGGTAGGTAGAACCAATTGCCAGTGATTCAGTGCTGTGGATAGAATAGATATAAATTTCGCAATTTGAATCCCAGTGTCTTTCTTTTCTTTTACTTTGAAATTAATGAGAAATGTCATAAAATACGATATTTGATGTAAAAATAAATGTGTTAACATCAACACGATGTGGCTCTTTTAGGTCGATGCCAAAAAACCTCGTTAAACGATCTTTTAGCTCTTATTTTCGTACGGTCTCAATTTTATATACAATACACGGCGTTTGCATATGCCATTTTATTCGTTTGACAGTTGCTCCATATCATGTTGGTTCAACGGTCATCTTTAGTTTATATGAAGCCGCGATAATCTTTGGGACGCTGACTGTTACTGCGCCAGTCAATCAGCTCGTGTTAGCGGACAGTTATCGTCCGACCGATGCCCATAATGCAACATGTTACGGTCGGGTGAGGAAATCGAAGTCATATATTGAAAATAAACGCGAATTGTACTTTTAAACATGTTCTTTGCTTTGCGACCTGCTCCTCCACCCGTCCCGATGTGACCCCGCGATCTGTTGTTGCCGTTTTGAAAATGGGAGATGTCAGTGTGAATGAAATTATCTTTTTGAATATATTTTATTAATAATCACTTATTTCTATCTCAATTCTAAATCTTAAAATAACAGTTACTTATTGGTGTGTCCAGGTGAGCGAAGCATAGACAACAGATGATTTATCGTGTTTTTTGGTATGCGCCTGAAGGAACTATATCGAGATAATATCAGTTATTGTTGGCAGGTATAGCTCAATGGTCAAAGCGTGTGCTTTGAAAGCGAAAGGTGTTGGGTTCGATCCCCGGCGGAGAAGAATTTTTAATTGATTTATTAGCTCTAAGATTACCCCCGTTTGGTGTAAATTTGATCCCTTGCCCGTAAAATGCCAGTCATAACCTTTTATCAAAATTGGTGGTAGATGAAAGTCGTCCCGTGAAGACCACCCATTCATAGTAAATTTCTGTAATAATAAATGATGACGCGTGAATCTCGGGCTGTAGTCTATGACGTTGGCGGATCAACACTCCACATGCAGCGCTTAGTCATATGCACCATGATAAGCGTCATAGAATTCCAAAGATGAGACTTCAGAAATACTATTACCATCTTTCGGTATTCTCCTGTATTTGTTAACATAAAAATAATAAAATAAATGTATTCTAAGTCCAATTTAAAAAGACGTATAGTGTGTGAATACCAGACTGAAAAGTGATCTAGTTTTCTACAATGTAAAGCGATCAGTCATTCTCAAAAATGGTAAGGTCATAGAATCTTAAATGAAATATATCATTGTTATACGGCTTACTTTTGCTTGTGTTTAAATGAAAAAAAATCGCTTTTTCGAGTTAGGTTTACTTTGTTCTTCAAGTAAATCCCACAGGAAGAGCTTTAAAATTTTGTTTTCCAAAAGGATTATAGGATATTTTAGAAATAATTGTTCCACAGTTCCTTTTTCTCTTGTTGGCATTTAAGCGTTTTAAAAGTATATACTTTTTGGGATTATTTGCAATATTGCACACCAAGTATATAACCTTAAACGTTAATTAAATGGAAATGTTTTAACGATGTTTTTTAATGGGTTTGCGAAAGCAATATCGATTTTCAAACCTTGTAAATTATTACTTTTATTATTTTTGCTCAAACACAGAGAAAGTATCCGGCAGATGGTGATAGTGATTCTGAAGTTTTATCTATGAATTCTGTAATCCTTACCACTTTCTATATAGTTAAGCGCTGTATGTGGGGTGTTGCTCCGCTGACATCATAGACTACAGCCAGACATTCACGCTTCATCCTTATTATTACAGAAATTCACTATGAAAGGGTGGTCTTCATGACACGATTTTTTCTACCACTAATTTTAATAAATAGGCTATGATTGTCATTTTACGGGCAAGGGATCAAATTCACACCAACCTTATAGAGGTAAGAAATTAAATAGTTTTTTTTTTTTTAACTTTTTCGGGGATTGAATTCACGACCTTTTGCTTGGCAAGCAAACGCTTAAGCTATGTCCGCCAGCAATTTGTATTTAATACAATGTAAATATAAATTATTTGTTATATTTGACGATGATAAATGAAAAAGAATGTAAAAATACAAGTAACTGAGAAAAAAATAATTGTAAAGCAACTATCGAAATTTACGAGTACATTTCAGTTTTTGTTTCAAAAACTACAAAAACCATCGCGATGATAAACGAAAATTAAAATGCCAAAAAAATAAATATATTATCTTTACATCCCGGGCTCTAAGTGTCCGCGCAAACGTGTTGCGCTGTATAATTTATCAGTTAAAGTAGAATTTTCTACTCGAAGGGGGAATTTCCCGTGACGTGGGGGAACCATTAATTACGTTGGGATTTCCACGGCGGTATGGTGAGCGTGGTTTTCAGGAGACGCTGTAGACTGAAACTGTGAAAGACTGAAAACACTGACCGGTTCAACCGCCTTCCCACATGCTGTAGCTGTAATTTTGTAAAAGCACAATGTGTTGCGTGAATGATGACCTGTAATCTATGATGTTGGCGGATCAACACTCCATTCTTCTTCGTAGTATCAATCCGGTGGATTGGTTTGCAGCAACAGAATCTTGCATCTCGATCTCCATTCCTCTCGGTCCTTCGCAACCCTCTTCAGCTCAGCATAAGAGCTCATGTCCTTGAACACTTGCTGCAAATACTCCCATCTAGTGTGCCCTCTACAGTTTCTACCCTCAACCATCCCCTCCACAATGTCGTGAAGAAGACCGTCGTGGCGCATGATATGACCAATCCATCGGGCTCGCCTCTCTGAGATGGTTCTTATTAGGTGCTTATCTTCCTTGATTATCCTGAGAACACTACA
Organism: Glossosoma conforme; assembly: GCA_022606575.1. Taxonomy (NCBI): domain Eukaryota; kingdom Metazoa; phylum Arthropoda; class Insecta; order Trichoptera; family Glossosomatidae; genus Glossosoma; species Glossosoma conforme. The sequence goes on along the minus strand of JAGTXR010000203.1, from coordinate 163,488 downwards.
TATGTAGCGGTTAACCGAATGAAACGTGGTAAGCGTCATAGAATTCCACAGACGAGACTTTAGAATTACTATTACCATCTGTTGGTATTTTCCTGTACGTGTTTACATAAAAAAGGCGTATTTATTAAAGAAATTTCAATGCTCATCTTCCTATTATATTCTGTATGCTAATAATGAAAATTATTTTTAATGTTGATTCAATAAAAAAGATCTTGCTGATTTTCTGTAAATTATTTCAGTAAAAACCGTAATGAAAACATTTTTTTTCAGTTTTCCAAAAGCATATTGATTTATTGAGGTAATATCGTCACATTTTTTCATACAGACGAGTAAATTACTTTCACGCCAAAAAGATGATATTTCATTATTAAATTTTCTCATTTTTTCACATGAACTAGCGGCGTATCTTAGCAATAGAAAAAAGGCAACGCTTTTCATATTGAGTTTAATCTAAATATAAAGACAAAACGGAGAATCCCGCAAGTCTGGACTGGGCTACGAATAAATAGTCTATGATGGGTGAAATTGTACTCTAGCCGAGCGTCACTTTCAAACCCTTAAAGCCTTGTGAAGAAGCCCTTAAGATCGCATTGCAAAAGCGTTCTCTTCCACGAAAAGTAGAATTTATTTTCTATTTTTCCCATACATTAATATCAGACTCACTGCTAAGTGGATAAACCCTGGTAAGCGACCAGCTTATATCTGAAAACGATGATTTTGAACGATACATTAAATTCATATAACTTACTTTCGAACCCTAGTTGCTTTGTGGCACCCCTTTTCAGACCTTAGAGCACATTTTCTAGGACTGTCAGTTATTATTGTAAGAAAGAGGGTTCTTTTTCAATAAATTCAATGCAAGTGATTTGGCCTTATCGGGCATGCAGACTTTGTGACCACTTAAAAAAATCCACGTTTTTCCATGCATCCGGAGGTCCAGCTAATAACATATAATATATAGGGTCCTTGTCATGCTTTAGAGCTCGTAAACATGAAATAACATTAGCTGTATTCGTGGCATAATTGAGTGTTTGGAGATCGAATGAAAAGATTGACACTATCGATACCTGTGACTAATTTTGAATATTGTAAAATTTTAGGTTCTCGTTAGATCACCGAAGTTAAGACACATTAAATGCATGACAAAAAATAGATGGCCTATCGCCTGTTGCTTACCCATAGTCGGTAGAGTCGAATCCTTTACCTCTTAGGTTCAAGCCTTAAACGCAATTAACAGTTTTTTTTTTAATAAAAACAAACCATCCACAAACATGTCTCGAATACTACACTTTAAAGGTTGTTGAGAAGCATGCATATTCCCAGGTTGAAATTCAAGAGCAGCGTCACATTGAGATTTACCAACTTACAAAACTGAGTGGCTTCAATTCTTGTGGTAATTATATGTTCCAGGTATGGGGAGATAAAAAAATACTCATAAGTTTTGCAAGAAATCGTTACCTCTCTCACGATAGTTAAGCACTTTTATCTTTGGACAAATGTTTCGGTGTTGAGTTACGTTTGAGTGATATTGACATTGGAAAATGGCAAAGAAAAAAATATAAACACTTTTTCTTGTATTTGCCCCGATGTGAAACAAAGGATAATAAATTGAATGGAGGGGGCATCGTTTTCAAAATTTATCTCTGAAACGTCTGGTGAAGATTCACCGACGGACAGCAGAGGTCAAAAACTGTTGAATTATTCGTTAAACTCAATAAAATTGAGACGATTGATGGTTTTGCTTGCACAAAAAATACAAAAAACCTCACCACATTTTGTTATAATATATACAATAATTCCATATTCAAATGATTGATAATTGTATTGAATAGATAAGAATAATATATATTTTTTTTAACATGGATCACATTGAGGACAGTTTCACTTAACTTCACCTAACTATGTATGAAGCATTAATGTAAGCCAATATATTACTTACTTTATTTGACTACTTTCTTCCTCCTTAATCCATAAGTTACTTTTCATAGTCAATAGATGCTGTATTTTTAATTGAATAATAATTTGTGCGCGTTTATCAATTTAAAAATATTTTATTAAATTAATGCTGTCCAAGCTTTTTCCGTAAAAATATCTTTATGTATATACATAATTTACAACGTGCCGGCGAGTATAGCTCAATGGTCAAATGCGATTGTTTTGCAATCCAAAGGTCGTGGTTTCGATCCCCGACAAAGATTGAAAATAAATAAAAATTATTCGATTTCTGAGTTTTATTTTCTCTCAAATTCACACCGCCAAGTGACTTTGATGCCTCACTCGTAAAATGCCAGTCATAGCCTATTAATCAAAATTGATGGTTCACGAAAGTCGTCCCATGAAGACCACTTATTCATAGTAAATTTCTGTAATAATAAGGATGATGCGTGAATCTCGGGCTGTAGTCTATGACATTGGCGGATCAATATTTCACATGCAGTGCTTAGCCATGTGCATCGTGGTAAGCGTCATGGAATTCCACAGATGAGACTTCAGCATCACTTTCACTATCTGTCGATATTCTTCTGTGTGTGCTTACATAAAAAAATGACAAGATCGCATACTCGTATATAGCATAGAAATAAATATTTTGTCTATTACCTAGATATTCTAATATACTCATTTTACTAAAAACTATAAATTGAAATTGAAAAATTAAAAATTTAAAAATAAAGTTAAAAATGATTAAAAAATATATTTTTTTTCTCTATTTCTTACATCATTCTAGAGAAAACAAAATGATTTTTTCAAGGAAAAAAGGGCTGTTTATTTGAGCAAATGAATCAAAGATAGATCTTCTTTTAAATAAATCATCATGTTTGTCATGGTTTTATTTTCAACCGCAAAATAGTAGCACAATTCCTGTGAATTCACTTGCACCGAGCATTTGTACAGGTCGTATCAAGAAATATACTCGTATTTCTCACAAAAATTGCAAATTGCTTTTGTATTGAATAATGTGCTCGAAAGTATACACATGTATAGTTCATTGCACACCAAGTTGACTTAAAAATATAATCAGCATGTAAAAAATTGAAGACACCTTTTTGTTTTTAGTGAATTATCACCGGTCTGCTGCCTTAGTTTGAAGAGCTTGAACCCTGATCCTGGTATCTTTGGTATGGCGCCGATATGGTCGCACGGTCGCACGAATGACGCAACGTTGCGATATGTCATTCCAGAAGATATCGGTTGCCGATATGCCCACGGGTGTGGCTGTCATATAAGCATTTAAACATGTAACATTCACAGCTGTATCTAGATAAAATACATCGGAAATATATTAAGTATCGGGCTACATAATGCCGGCGAGTATAGTTCAATGGTCAAAGCGTTTGCTTTGTAAGCCATGGGTTGTGGGTTGGATCCCCGACAGAAAAATAATATTTCAATCCATTTCCGAGCTCTGAAATACCTCCTATTGGTGTGAATTTGATCCCTCACCCGTAAAATGCCAGTCAAAGCCTATCAAATAAAATTGGTGGTAACAGACAGTCGCCCCGTGAAGACCACCCATTCATAGTAATTTTCTGCAATAATAAAGGATGATGCGTGAATCTTGGGCTGTAGTCTATGACCATGGCCGATCATCACTCCATCTAACTCACAACCTTTGGCTTGCAAAGCAAACGCTTTGACCATTGAGCTATACCAGCCGGCTATGTTTTATATAAAATTCCATCAAAAGTTTTTGATCGAAATTTATATAGAACAAATTATGCGTAATATTTTAAATGATAATTATTTTATTGTCACAGGGGTAATGTACCGTTTTTTTTCACGCAAAATACTCTTGATTGACTTGGAACCCGATGCTTGAACTTTGATCCTTGTATCTGTAAGTCAAAGCATCGTGGTTTGACAATTCGTGAGTTATCAGTAGTATAGTGTTATAATATTTAAACGGGTGTGTCTTGGGAACAAAGTTTGGGAATATATATTATATTTTCACACGAACTATCTAAATATATAATGACATTCTCGTCTCTAGGTTCGTTATTGAATTGATAGGATGCGGAGCAGATTAACAGCACACAGACTTTTTCTGAAGCGCATTGACATATATATTTCGATAACTTTACAAAATTCTGACCCGGATCTAGTTAATACATTCAGGCCGGGCCAACTACAATACGACCTCGCCGCCGTCGGTACACAACTGACTGGGGGCCGTGGTCGGTGACACCAGTAAGCAAGCGCTATATCATGCTTATATCACTATGAAGGATTATAGGAGTATAGAAAATAATATTATGATAAAATAAAATAATCCGAATGATATTATTTTTACTAGAAACGTAAGTATAATATTATATTATAAATGACAGGTTTATAATGGTTAAATTGGAATTGAAAAATTTAAAGATATGCTTACCTTGCATTGAAACGCTTTGCAAATACTCTCTAGTATTTGAGCTTGGACTAAATTTTGCTGATCCCCGGATTACTCCAAGCAAACAGACTCGTAGAGGTCCAGCGATGGCGTTTCTGAATGAATTATCTTTTGTACGACTGTGGGTGAAAATACCAGCTTAATCCAGTTTCTTTGTGCGATAAACTACAAATAAAATTCATTTTCTTATTCAAACACAGACATGATATAACCCTTGCTGACTGGTACCAAAAACCTCGATCTACAAACTTTTGTCTCTTATTTTCGTTCGCTCATTTGTTGTCATTTTGTAATGCCGTTAAGAGGACTAATTATATAGATCATCACTTGCAGCGCTGGGTGTCACCGACCACGGCGCGCAGCCAGTCAGCTATGTGCCGACTGCGAGAAGGTCTTATTATGGCCGGCCCGGCATGTTATTCCGCTAGGGCCGGAAGTTCGTAAAGCTTAGAGAAAATATATATGTGCTTCTGGAAAAGTTTATGTGTTGTTAATCTGCTCCTCCTCCTGCCACCACGCAATTTAATAACTAACTTAGAGATGAAGATGTTAACACTTTATCTACTTTATAAATAGAATAAATGGTCACCATACATGGCTGCCTAACAGCTTGGCCATCAACCATTATATGTATCTAGTTACAATTCATAATTCCAACTAAAACATCATCGTATAGTTTCCCTCGGTCCTCCAAGACAAGAGCTTGAAAACCTTAATAGAAGGTAAATAAAAAGTAAGACAAAAACATGGATATTGGCAGCTGTTCCGGAACCGAAGTCGCGGTCCCTAATTACACCATCAGCTAAATGGTGATGCCAGAATACCAAGTACCCGGCACTGAGGATAAGACCAAAGACCGGAGATGAGTTGATACTAATTTATATGAATGAAACCCCTTTTTATACCCCAATTTACAACAGGAGTAAGCATTTATAAAAATAATATTAATACATTGAATGTCATACACCGCACATTCCTCGATACCGTTTGTAGACCTTGATCTCTTCAATCCGCATATAGTGGCAAAATGTCCTGTGACGTACCTGACTGAATGAATCTTAGATAAAAAGTTGATTATAACAATTACTTTACATACTTTAGGATATTTAACATATGTTAAAAATAGCGTTTTGAACACTATAATTCTGCAGTATCGTCTTTTTTATGTTTAAGATGGAATATGGAAGCTGACAGAACTATAGGGTTACACTTTGTGGCTATCTTATTGAAAGAAAATAGGTGTTATATATAGGAATTTTAATTATAAAATAAATATAAAATGTTAAATAAAAAATAAAAATTCAGGGTCGATTTATTATAAAATAAAATAAGAAATAATAAATTTATATTATAAAGATTATAATAAACCAAATACTCACTGACGAGTAAAAAAAACAGTTAAAAAAAATGTTTCGAATCTTTTTTCGAATTTTTATTTTATTTTTCAAGTATTTTCAAATAAAAAGTCGACTTTTGGCCCAGCCAAGCATATTTCTTATTTCCGGCGTCGTAAATTTCTTACTTTATGCTCTCCTGTAGGCACTTGGCTAATTATTCGGCGCCCTGCAAAACCGAATCCCAACGGTTGTAACTGTTATTTATTAACGAAAATATGACATTAGTTAAGACTAATGAGCTTCGTGAGCCCCCAACAAAATAATAAATATCCTGAAACTCCTGTAAGTGTAATATATTATTCAGTTGTGAAACGGCAACTGAAGAAAAAACGTGCAAATTGTTTATTAAAGCATCCTTCTTTTATAATTATGTAGCTTTTAATCATTAATGAAAGTATCTTCTAAAACATCGTCATCTTCTTACTATATTACAGCCATTCATTCTGTGAATATAATAATTGAAGGAAAAAATACTAACTTTTAATAAAATAAAAAATATTAATATAAATTATACCTTCAACGATTACTCTATGTGGTACGCCGTTAAAACTTGTTGATATATTTAATTATCTGGGCCACTGGGTTACAGAGGATTTTAGTGATGGAGCGGAGGGCGCTGTCGGTTCGATGCAATATGTTGATTCGTTGGTTTGCACGTTGTACTAAAAACGTTAAACTGACGTTTTTTAAAGCCTTCTGTCAATCTTTCTACACGTGCGGCCTATGTGCTGACTATACTCAGAAGGCTTACAGTGTACTCCGGGTCCAGTATAACAACGCCTTCCGAATTTTATTGGGTCTGCCGCGATACTGCAGTGCCTCAGGCATGTTGACGGAGGCGCGAGTGGATGGATAAGGAAGCGTTGCGCTTCTCTGTGGGTTCTTACGCAATGGTCGCTGTGTTGGCGAATAGGTGGGACTCACGGTTGGAAGGGCACTGGATGCGATGCGGCCATCGAGAGGGGATCCGTTACTTCACTCACTGAGTAGTACAATAATAATAATGTGGTGTATGTGTACATGCTGATTTCTAATTTTATTTCTATTTATATTTTCTTACTATTGTGTTTAATTTAATTTTTGTTTTTTTATGTATTTGCTTTGAATTATTGTATATAATTTTTGGATTATATCACTAGTGGCTAAATAAATATATTATTATTAAATCGACATTATAGTAATTAACTTTTCTATTGTACAATCTAAACCAACTAATATACGTCATTTATTATGAGAAAACAGTTTGTTACATACTGTTTTTGTTTGTATTATGTTTTTTTTTCTATTCGCATGTGAACAGTTGTTTATATTGATAATGTGCCATTAATGTATTATGATTATTATCAGAACCTTTTATTTAAACGTGCATGCCATACAAAAATGTATTTAAATAATAATACTATAGAAAAATAATAAATTCTATTTTTCTCTCATTGCAGGTATGTTCCTGATTAATCGTAGATATGTGAGTAGTAAGTATTTATATGTTTTATATAAAAAGAGTTAGGATATGTTGAAATATTAAACTGATAAGAGCTTGATATAGCTCTTTTAGGCCGATGCCGAAAAGCCTCGAAAAACAATATTTTGTCTCTTATTTTTGTTCAATCGCCTGACGTGCACATCTAATAATGTTAGTTTTAATTTTATATAAAATTACACGGCGTTTGCATACGCCATTTTATTTGTTATAACAGTTGCTCCATTTTGCTATTATGCCAATGGCAGTATCAAGGATTAATATATAAATATACATTTAAAAAAGTCTTTGATTATACCTAATCAACAAATAAACTCGTACATCAAATCCACACGACAGCTGGTTAGAAAATTCGCTTAATTATTTCATACGAACGTTGTCAAATAAGCAATGGTTATCATAGATGAAGATGTATTTTCTAATAGGTAAATACAAGGAGAATGTAATCACAGGTATTCTGTTGAATTTTGTCTTGGATGTATTTACTGGCTATGTGTTGGTAGTCTGAATCTCAGTGTTAAACCACAGACTACCTGCTTTGAGACTGTACAACAGGTGAGAACATTCCCCATTCACTGTATGCAGCCGTATTCAACATTTAACAACAAAGTTTTGTTATCACTACTATATCGGTCGTCTACTCGGTGAAATTTGCGGGTTTGTAGCTTAAAGTAGTACTTCATCATTTCGAATATTAAAGTCTAATTTGTTACAATGCATGTGAAGGTATTTTTTTATGTATTCGCATGCAGGAGAGCATAGTCGGCCAAGACCGGTGCACTCTATGGCGCTCAGCCGGGGAGACTGGACGCTGCATTCGGCTAACGTGTGTTGTGTTCGTGTTTTTGTGTGGGTTGGGGAGATTGCAAGTGTATATTTATCTGTTTCTTGAAGAGATCCAGATTGTAGGAAGGAGGAAACACAGACGCTGGAAGAGCATTCCAAAGCTTACCAGTGGCGTTAAGGAAGGAACTTTGGAAACTGCCAGATCTTAGTCGACACACATTAACCTTGTATGGATGTTCAGCAAGTGTAAGATGAGTTTGTTGGTTGTGAGTGAATGCAGAAGGAATTAGTTCTCAAAGTTCCGGAGAGTAGCGATCGTGGTTCTTCTTCTTCGTAGTATCAATCCGGTGGATTGGTTTGCAGCAACAGAAACTAGCATCTCGATCTCCATTCCTCTCGGTCCTCCGCAACCCTTTTCAGCTCAACATAAGCGCTACAACTCATGTCCTCGAATACTTGCTGTAAATACTCCCGTCTAGGGCGCCCTCTACAGTTTCTACCCTCAACCATCCCCTCCAATAATGATCGTGGTTATAACGGTAGAAAAGACTTAGTGAACAAATCTTACGCCTGTGTTTCATTGATTGCAGGTAAGACGTAAGAGTGTCATTGCTTATCAAACGAATTGTTCTTCTTTATACTGAGTCAATTAAGTTTAGAATGTATTTTGTGGCTCTAATCCAAAGATGACTGCTGTATTCAAGTATTGGTGAGATTCGTCCTTTATATAGAAGAAGAAGTTGTTTATCGTTGAAATACTGACGTGATCTATATAATACACTTAGTTTTTTGGAAGCGAGACCGGCTTTATACTTAATTGAGTCGTAATATTTGACATTATTCGAGATTGATAATCCAAGAATGTTGATGGCGATTGCTTTTGGAAGAGAACAACCGTTGAAAGATACAGGATCCATAGCAGTCTTCTTGGTGGAGAAAGTACACGATTGGGTTTTGGAAATGTTGAAACTGACGAAGTTGTAGTCACCCCACTGTGAAACCCTTTCAAGAGACATGTTCATCTTCTCCACCAGAGACTCCCTAGCAGCAGATAGTTCTGAATGTTTCGGAGGCTTATGGAAGATTATACTCTCATGGACAGTGCTGCTGTTGGCATAGCAGTGAATGTTTGAACATTGAAGCAAATCATTCACATGCAGAAGAAAAAGAGTGGGTGATAGCACAGAGCCCTGTGTAACTATATAGATATATATGTACTACTACTACTACTACACAAATACATTTGTAGTTTGAATGTTGTGTTATTTTCAGCTTCATTTCAAAATTAAAACACTTCGAGAACAGAATTTTTCAAAACTGTTAAGAAACAGATTAATGGAATCGTATAAAATTTAGAAACGATTGCCTAATCTTTTGTCGCCGACGAATTAATTCGTTTGTTAATTAATCCCCGAGCCTTAACAACGCTTCGACTATTTATATCCACCAATAGAACAAAACCGGCCGAATCTATTTCTGTCATTTATCTTATTTACATGAGAAATAATCTTTCTTATTCTTAATTTAACATCTACAAGACTTGAGCTATATTATGTAGGATATTTTTTTCTAGAATCAACGTGTTATTTATTTATTTTTATTTATTTCAACATGACAGACGTAAAATAAATAAAAATATTGCAGACATTATATAAATCTAAGATAAAATAAGGTTATATAATACAGTATAAGGACTGATCCCGGCTAGAAAATACCCCCGGTTTGTGTAAATTTGATCCATCACATGTAAAATGTCAGTCATAGCTTATTAATAAAAAAAATTGGTAGACGAAAGTCTTCCCGAGAAGACTACTCATTCATAGTAAAATCCTGTAATAATAAATTATGATGCGTGAATCTTAGGCTGTAGTCTATGACGTTGGTGGATCAACACTCCACATGCAGCGCTTAGCCATATGCAGCATGGTAAGCGTCATTGAATTCCACAGATGGGACTTCAGAATCACAATCACCGCCCGATCGGATATATACCTGCCGAATTATGTCTCAATACGAAACCCTCATTTTCAATGCAACTTTTTATAATTTCAAGAGTGATTTAAGCCAACCACGGAAAAATACACGGCAAATATCTTCTCGAAAATACGAATAAGAAATTTTCATATTCATATTTTTTCACACAACTAATACATTAATATTTAAGTTGAGCATTGTGTATTTTTCAAAGAAAAAATCTGGAGAAAAACTCAAGAAAGCCTCTGTGTAAGTAATCGCGCTTCCGCCGATTAACTTGTATGTCTATACTAAATTAATTCCGCAAGGTTTTGCGGTATTTGAACGAAAATAAAAAATAATTTACTCAATGTCTCTGAAAATTCGCAGAAAAAAACACTCTGCGCAAAAACGCTTTGCGATTACAAAGTGTTTCAACGGAAATCTTTCAGGACGGTTTTCAGGCAAGGGAAATTGACGGCCGGATGCGGATCTCTTACTTGCACTCCTGAAATTCGTGAGGCTTTTGATCATAGACTTCAAACGAATTAACAAAGGCAAGTTTAACCGAATTTCTATGGCGGCAACTCCAGCAAGTATATACGCAAGATGTACGTACATATTTGATTACTGTACATACCCGAGGTTTTCTCTCATTTCGATTTAGATTTGTATGTACGATTAAAATTTTCTCTGCTCGTATCTTTAATATAAAATTGGTATCTTTTTTTATGACACAAGCATATGTTTTAAAAAATCTTACGCTAAAAGCTTATACAGTCGATTCCGCTTAATTGGGACACATCAGGACTTGGTCATTTTGTCCCAATTAAGCGGCTGTCCCAATTAAGCGAATTTCACATTTTTTTAAATTAATTTATTTGGTTTTGACAATTAAGGCCATTTTTTTTATGTAAACACGTACAGGAGAATACCGACAGATGGTGATAGTAATTTTTTTTTTGAAGTCTCATCAGTGGAATTCTATGACGCTAACCATGGTGTATACGCTGCATGTGGAGTGTTGATCCGCCAACGTCATAGACTACAGCCCGAGATTCACGCATCATCCTTTATTATTACAGGAATCTACTATGAATGGGTGGTCTTCATGGGACGACTTTGGTCTACCACCAATTTTAATTGATAGGCTATGACTGACATTTTACGGGTGATGGTTCAAATTCACACCAACCGGGGTATTTTAGAGCTCAGAAATCGATTAAAAATCCATTTTTTTTTAATCTCCGTCGGGGATCGAACCCACGACTTTGGCTTGCAAAGCAAACGCTTTACCATTGAGCTATGACCGCCGGCTAAAATTTACCAGTAATACACACATAAAATTAAACAATGCAAATTTTTTTTCAATAATTTTATTTTATTAACTCTTGGAAACTGTAAATTACATATAGGTAATATAAATTCTTAATGCACAGGTGAGTCATCATCATCATCGTCACCTTCGTCTAATTTTTCATATTTTGATTTAATACCTTCTACAATTGAATCCTCACAGACTTCATTATCATCGTAACATGGTAAATTATTATCTTGAATATTCTTCATAGTTAATAATAGGAACTTGCAACACATCCTGATTTTCTTCATTGCTTAAAATTTCCTGTCCCAATTAAGCGGAATGTTGTCCCAATTAAACATATAAATTTACTATTGGTTTCTACTAAGGGTTGCGGAGGACCAGAGGAATGGAGACCGAGATGCAAGATTCTGTTGCTGCAAACCAATCCACCGGATTGATACTACGAAGAAGAATTGGTTTCTTGGTTTGGTTTCTGTTCTTTGAGATTTGTCCCAAATTAGCGGCTGTCCCAATTAAGCGGTGTCCCAATTAAGCGGTGTCCCAATTAAGCGGAATCGACTGTTAATCAATGTTCCGGTGGAGTTTTGTAAACCAAGAATAAAATTATGTATTAAAATAAAAGAATTCTGAAATCTGAAACACAGCCTGGAATGCATACAAAAAAATAAATAAATGAGTTTAATAAAATCAATATGTTTAACTTTATATATTTATTAAATATAAAATAAAGTTTAATAACAACCTGAAAAGTCATAGAAATAATTTGAATAACTCTAACTATCTGCACAAGTGAATTGAAACTATTTTATTTTTAATAACATTAAGGTTATCAGCTGACAATACTTCGTGAAACTGCATAATTATAATTTTACACATATATTGATTAAAAAATTAAATAAATTAAAAATATTTAGTTTTGAATCACATTTAATTTAACTGCTTACATGTTTATAATCTATAATTATTGAATATGGTCTTCAGGGAGGCCGAAATATATAATCAGTTAAAATATATGTGAATCAAACGAAATATTTTTAATTAATTATTTTTTTAATTAAAATTAATGTAAGATATTATAATTTTATATTTAATGATATTTTTGAATCCGAAGAATACTTGTTAATATGTCAAGTATGAAGAAATGATTACAAAACAAAGTGAAAATTTTAAATAAATGTAGCGTCATGTACAATATATGAAAAAAAAACTAGCACCACTTTATTTTGTTTGTAAAGATTACCAGTAAAATTCACCAATTTTCTAAAAAAAAAAATATTAACCATATAAAGTGATTTGTCGTTTTAAAAAACAGTTAATTTTATGAATTACTCAATAATAAATGTGAAATACAAAGGTATTCTTTTGTGCTGGTCGGATATAATCCCATTATTAATTCAGTAAACGCCCAGTAACAGTTGTCATTTTCAATCCCGTTTTTCCTGCCAACTTCATTATTTTTGACAGTGAGATGTTATTATTAAACGTCGTACTTTTTAATTTGAAAAAATAATGTATTTAAAAAATAACAAAAAAATATATTTTTGTTATATTTGATGAAATCTTGTGTTGTATTTTTTTCTTTTATGTAAATACATACAGGAGAATACCGACAGATGATAAAAGTATTTCTGAAGTCTCATCTGTGGAATTCTATGACGCTAACCATGATGCATATGGCTTAACGCTGCATGTTGAGTGTTGATCCGCCAAAGTCAAAGACTTCAGCCCGAGATTCAAGCGTCATCCTTATTATTACAGGAATATACTATGAATGGGTTGTCTTCACGGAACGACTTTCGTCTATCACCAATTTTCATTAATACGCTATGACTGGCATTTTACGGGTGAGGGATAGAATTTACACCAACCTCAGTATGTAGAGCTCAGAAATAGTTTTTTTAATTTTTTGTCTACAACAATTTTTGGTTAGTTGATTTTAATTGGCGTTGAACGGGTGAAAGATTAATTACATACTAATATATGATATTTATATAGCTTAAAAAATATCTGAGAAATAATTTATTTTATATTTTCTGATATTTGAATCAACGTATCTTTTTATGCAAAGCATCGAAGTTGCCAGATATTGGGAAAAAATAATTTGACGTCGCTGACACGAAGAAGAAGAATGCAAAGCAAGCACTTTACTTAAAAGCCAATTCAGTTATAACATATTTAAATATTTTTTGATATCTCAAATTCATAAATTATGAATTTCTGAAAATCGTATGTATTTATTTCTTGTTTTGTTTGTCATAATCGGTCGAGCGGGAAATTATTGGAATAAATTTCTACATCGAGTTGACTGAAGGAATTGAAACAATGAATAAATTTCTCAGAGTGTTTTCTTTATGGACTGTTCTAACAATGCAATTTGCGCCTCGAAACAATATACAATTTACTGGCGCTTTTCAAAGAGAAGGGAGCCATTTTATATTTTACGATTTATGTGTATTTTTTCATTGAATTATTTATTCTAACAAATATTATTGTAATGATGAATCGAAAGAAATATTATCAAACAAATATTAAATTATCCTTTGAACGCTATAAAGCCCTGCGTTTTAAATTGAAATCTACATTTATCTTCATAACTGTTCAATACAAAAATTGTAGATTTTCAAGAAACAATTCTTTGTAAAACTGCATAAAAGAAAACAGATTTCTATAATAAATATAGTTTTTTTAAACAAAAAAAATATCTAAGGACTGCGCGTTTTACTTTTTAATGACCCAAAAAATAATGATATAGGGGTAGGACGTAGGTCATGTATATTTTGTTGATAAAATACATTCTGAGATATTAATACATATCATTTCATTTTTTTTTCAATTAAAACATAACGAATTACAAAAAAAAATCAAATTGTTACTGAAATCAATCAATATTATCATACAAATAAAGATACTTATAATTAACAGATGACGCCATCAAATCATTCCTCTAAAGAAACTCGTGGAGTTCATGCCTGAATTGGGCCTCCCTTACGTGAAATATCAACATCCGAGGCTATTTGATTGAACAGTCTGATCCCTCTCCCAAGAGGCATAGTCTCTGGCAGGTAAGTGTTACTCTTTGGGAGACAGAACAATCTGTGCCCCATGACATGTCATTAAAACACAGGAAATTGTTATTTTTTGTACAATATAGTTTTACGTTAAATTTAACTTAAAATAAAAATTAGCATGCAAAAATATCAAGTTATATTTAACTTGTTAATTTAAGTATCTATGCACTTTTGAAAATAATCGAACTGTGAACTAAAATGCGAACAACAATTTAAATAAATAAGTGAAATAAAATTTATAAATAATAATTAGTTACTTCAATTTGTAATGACACTAAGTAGCAATTATAACAATTCAGTTTCACCATTTATTGACTTAAGTATTTAATGCAAGCTTTATTTTAATATTAAAAAATAGTTTTACAACAAAACATGCGCGAGTTTTTTAAATAAATAAATAATTAATAACCTTATTCTTACATCACAGGTCACGTTCAGCATGGCTTTTGTTTAGGAGACAGCTGTTTCGACTTACTCTAGTATTTTTAATTTAATTATTCACATATAAAGTGTAAAAGTTACAAAGAATATGAAAAAATGGTTACATAGAAAATCATATGTATTTTTAATAATTAAATATACATATACTATACATAAAATTCTATTTTCAACGCGTCAATCCAAACACAAAAATAACGGCAGAAGCGGGATGCGAACCGCGGATCTTGGAAACCGACTGGGCTATTACTGTGCCTGGACCGACTCACGTTGAAACTAGTATTCATGTCATTGTTATCATCGTATGATAGATGTCGCTATAGTATATATTCAAAGTATGTATATTTTTATTTTTTATTATTCAATCAGTCTTCATTTATTCACAAGCTTAATGAGCGGTATGAATACCTGGGCATAGTTGGTTTCCAAGGTCCGCGGTTCGCATCCCGCTTCTGCCGTTATTTTTGTGTTTGGATTGACGCGTTGAAAAAGAATTTTATGTATAGTATATGTATATTTAATTATTAATAATATTTTAATATAGTAAATGATCTATAAAAGTAGATTAGAATATTGAAATAATAAAATAATATTCTAATAAAAATTAAAAAAAATCCATATCATACGTATTTATTAATTATATCCCTAAATATTTATAAACCAGTCATTCAATTGATCACATTAAATTAAGATAGTAATTAGTTCCAACGATACTTACTGAAAACCACTGAACCACCCGAAAAAAAAAACTCTTCCGGGCAGGACTGTGTTTTAATTGCCCAAGGCTTACAGGGTTTCAGGACTAGAGCCTTAGCCTGCCTCTTTGAATCGAAGAATAAATTTACGGCTTACATTAATTCCAGCAGATCGTTAACAGTGTATTAATGGATTTCAATTAATTATTAATGGGGATACTTTAATCTTAATTAATTGCCCCCCAGAGAAAACGGGCGTCGTGTTGAAGGCTTTTTTCGATTACTTTAAATCATCTCGGAGGCTTTATTTTTGGAGGATTTCGCTTTACCTTGCTTACAAAGAAAACGTATTTAATGCTTAATTAATTAATAATCGCAATGAGATTTTATATCGTAAATATCGATAAAATAAATAAATTATGAAAAATACAGCTTTAATAGTGCTTAAAAATCTCAAGTTATTTCTTATTTTACTTTTAAAAATTAATTCTATCAAAATAAAAATAAACAAATCATCTTGAAAATGAGTGCAACTACACATATTATCACAAATCTATTAAGCACTTATCTAATTAAAAATCAAACACCTTATCTTAGAGGTACTTTAATATTGCGTAGATTTTTGTTTAAGTAACATTGATCCAAAATTTAAATAAGCTACTGTCTATTGCTTACTGCGTATCGTTGGATGGGCTAACATACACAACTATACACATATATAATCTTTCGTCTCTTATTTTTGTCATGCATGTGTCGCCATATTGATATTTCGGACAAGTCCGGTCGCGGGTGTGACGTTAGTATTATACATGGCTGCTGTCATTGATACGCCATTAATTCTGTATATCGCTACTTGCGGCGCTGGGCGACAGCCCGTTCTAAATCTTTAAGTCTCGTTTGAACGAGGCAAAAGTAACATCATGTTACGGTTGAGCGGGGAAACCAAGTCTTTATCGAAATATATGACAGTGTGCGTCGGAAAAAGTCTGTGTGTTGTTAATCTACTCCTCATACTTTCTCTACGCGATCCGATAATTATCCCGGTGATTTTAAGTCGTTTCTTCCGTAGAGATGAGGATGTCAATATGTTACCTAGTTATACGGTTCGCAGTAGAGTAATTTTAGTTTAGTACGCATATAATTGTAAAATACTAAAAACTCTCTCATTGAAAATAAAACCGTTGTTCAATGTCAAAAAAATGGTACACAAAGTAATCTGTATTAAAACGTATTAAAAATATACATGATTCATTATGGAAATATCTTTTCTTCATCATCAAACTTATAATTGAACTTTGCGCCACGGTCAATTAATTATATTTAGAAAGCCAAACAATTTGGACAGCATACGATAAATAAATGTTATCTTTTTTATTATATGCGAATTGATGGAGAGCATGCAAATTTTTCTCGTTGCATCCACTGGACAAACAAACTCGCTCAATTTGTTCAGTTGGTATGGGCACGACGCCAAGGGACAGTGGTAGAGATCTAGACTTGCTAGCAAAGTGTTCATGTCATTATTCGTGAAAATCAAGGGTCTGCTTAATAATATCTGAAAATTTCATTATTTTAATCAATAGATAAACAATACAAAAAAATGATTTTCAATTCATAATCGCCTTCTATTTCAAAAAAGCGGTAACATATTTACTATTTATATCCATCTTATAGCCTGCAACCACCGAATCACACACCTTAAATATTAAACTCACTACCGGAAAGCATAAGAGAGCTTAAAGCGGAGGCATCCTTCAGAAGCAGACTCAAGACCCACCTTTTTACTCAGAGAGGCAATGAAGCGCTTTTGGAATGATCATTCGGTCATAAAAGAGCGCTATACAAATACTAATATAATAAATGAAATAATAATCTTATAGCCTGCAACCACCGACTCACACACCTTAAATATTAAACTCATACCTTTTTTTTATGTAAACACATATAGGAGAATACCGATGTAAGATGGCGATAGTAATTCTGAAGTCTCATCTGTAGAATTCTATGACGCTTATCATGGTACACATGGCTAAGTGCTGCATGTGGAGTGTTGATCCGCCAAAGTTATCGCATCATTCTTATTATTACAGGAATTTACCATGAATGGGTGATCTTCACGGGACGACTTTCGTCTACCATCAATTTTAATTAACAGGCTATGTCTGGCATTTTACCGGTGAGGGATCAAATTCACACAAACCTGAGGTATTTTAGAGCTCAGAAATCGATTAAAAATCCTTTTTTTTTATCTCCGTCGGGAATCGAACCCACGACTTTTGGTTTGCGAAGCAAACGCTTTTTACCATTGAGCTATATCCGCCGGCAAATCGATAATGGCTTCTCAAGGAAAATCTGAATAATTTTATTTGATAATAATCATGTTATTGGAACCCAGTTTCTATTTGGTATTATAAAATTAATAGATTCAAAAGCAGATGCGTTTAAGTCTATTTTTAAGTTTTTTTTATCCTATAGAAAAACTTTAACATTGTTTTCTACAGTTTTTTTACTGGTGGGCGTGATTGCAAACAAAAAATTAATAACGTATTAGATCAAAGCAATTATAAACTTTTTCAATTTGAAGTGATCTTTTAAAAAAATTAAGAACAAAATGGAAAATATTCATCCTTAAAATAATGTATACAAAATAACGTCCAGTGAAAAATACAATATTTAATTTTTCAAGAAACACTTTTAATAAAAACCGTATTCTTTGTTTTCAATTTTTTTTCTTTTTCTTATTCTTCTTCTCTGTGTTGTCTTTTCTTGTTTATGTTTCTTGAAGATTGCGTCCTGTTATTACACGGTGCATATTCATTCGACGCGGATGTTCAGCTATCGCACCATCTTTTATATGGTCTTCTTGGAGGTCTTGACACCAATGATATCTCTTCAACTGACTTGCTCACCATTCCTTTTAATTAACTAACTGAAGAGAATAACATAATGAAGATACATTTTCTATCTATCCATTGAATCACTACACGACTAATTGATATATATTAACATCCTCCTCTCCTTAAAAGGTGGTTATTCAGTCGCGTAGTGGCAGGGTGAGGAGCAGATAAATAACACAAAGACTTTTTCTGAAGCATATTGACATATATATTTCGATAACTTTACAAACTTCCGGCCCAGGTGGAATGACATTCCGGGCCGGCCATAATGCGACCTTCTTGGCCATCAGCACACAACTGAGCGCCCTCGTGATGGACTGTCACACAGCGCCACAAGTGGCGATTTACTTAACTAGTCCAAAATGTCAATATGGAGACACATACATGTACGACAAACGAACAGAAAAAAGAGACGAAAGATTGCACATCGAGGTTTTCGGTACCAGTCAGCAAGGGTTATATCATGCTGATGTCAATATTGATTTGTACGAATTTATTATTTTTCGGATTAAGCTTCTGAAAGTACACTAGAAACAATATTGTACATTTTCAGCTTTAAATTAACCAGAAAATTCAGTCTTGTTATATGATTTGACCCAAAATGACATAATATATGGGACCGTTGTATGAAAAATCACCGCAAGTTTTATAAAAAATCTTCGTTATTTATTAAAAAGAGTTCGCATTGCAAGAGGGTTGAGTGTATAGAACAAAAATTAGAGTATTATGATAATCTGCAGACGAGGTTTCTGTTTCGTCTGTCGGTATTACCCTGCATGTGTTTACATAAAAAAAATACACGCTGGAGAAGACTACCGTGTGAGCGTCGACCTCGAACCTCGTATGTTTGCGTAAGTGTGGATTATCGGAACGCAGAGTTATTTTTTCACACAGAAATTCTTCACATCGATACCGTGTTTGTTCATACAAGCCGAAAACGCGGCATGATTTATTCATTTCGACAAATAAATCCTGTTGCTATGACAACACATTCAGGCATAAAAATATTTAAACAATGTTTATAAAAAAAAATTCAATCATTTGATCGGCGAAAGTACCATTTTCTTCTTTCTATATACGCACCACTAAGTTTTTTTTTTTTTTTTTGGGGGCCTTAGGCCCCCGGGCCGGTCGCCTTGTACCTGCGCTCCTTGGGAGCACTTACCAAGGCATTGTTTTCAGAGTACACTCTCGTTATACAAGTAACTGGTTTTGGTGAGCAACACCACACATGGGTGTAAAAGTTAGTAGTCGAGACGTTAAAATTTGGACTTTTAGACTTCTTCGCCGAAGGTCGCCGCGAATACAGAAAATGCATGGTAGTTGGGCTCCGTAGATATGAGATCGATATATCCAACCGGTCCAGACTTCTGTTGGATTACGCTAAGGAGCCTTTGCCTCGCTAAATCTAATATCGGACAATGCCACAGAACGTGTTCAGCGTCCTGCAAGGGGCTGCCGCATGGCACTAAGTTCCACCACTAAGTTCTCTCAGTTACTATTGTGCCTGCATTGACACACGAAATCTCTACATACGAAAGTCTACCTGGTAACTTCCACGTTTATCAAAAAAACGACTTCACATCGCCGGGATTGTCATCATGACGCGTGGGAAGGCACATGGCTTTTAGAAGCACATAGTAATTTATTTAAGACAATATATTGACAACTTCGGTATTTGGCTCGGGCCACGAACAATCAACGATCTACCTCCGCTGAGATCTTAGCTGAAAGTGAATCGGAGCGCTCCGTAGCACCCTCTCGTCACTAATGGGTCCTTTGAGGAAGTATCTGTGTCTATAACAACTAGCAAATTAGCGATGCAACGCTTTTTATTATATTACTGACATTTTTATTTATGCGTGTACAAAGAGCTAACAAAAATAAGAGACAAAATATTGTATATTGAGGCTTTTCGGCACCAGCCTGCAAGGGTTATATCGAGCTGATATCACTAGGAAAATATAAAGTTCCAGATAACCTACAATACAAAAGCACGGATATTTGAAGAGTCCGTCCTTTTAGTCTTCTTAGTAGTATCAATCCGGTTGATTGGTTTGCAGCAACAAAATCTTGCATTTCAATCTCCATTTTTCTCAATTTCTGCAACCCTCTTTAGCTCAGCATAAGAGCTGTAACTCATGTTCTCGAAGACTTGTTGCAAATACTAAAACGCCCTCTGCAGTTTCTCCCCTCAACCATACTTTCCACAATGTCGTGAAGAAGACCTAGTAAGAGCCATGTCAGAGAGGCAAGCCCGATGAATCGGTCACATTATGCGCCCTTTAGTTGTGTTTTGTATTTAATGGGATTTATTGTTAATTTTCAATGTTTTATAAATATTATAACATTTAAATTTATACTACGAATCCATAAAAAAATATTTTTTATTGATTATTTATTTACTTAAACCATTTAAAGTATTATGTATCTATTTTAAAATATACCAGATTGAGCATTGCACAACCAATGCATTCATATTGTAATAAATGTTATAATTATGTTTCAATAACATTAAGGTTATCAACTGACAATACTTGGTGAAACTGCATAATTATAATTTTAGGATTAATTTTAATTACAAAATTAATAAATTAAAAATATTAAATTTTGATTCACAATTTATTTTAACGATTACATGTTTCGGCCTTCCTGAAGACCATCTTCAGTAATGAAAAAATAAAAACAGGCATTGGCTTAAATATGGCTTATATATTTTCAATTGTATTACCCGCACACATATACAACCTGTAAATATGTGTGTAGGAACTAAGTAACTGTCCATGCCTATATAAGCCAATGCCTGTTTTTATTTTTTCATTATTGAAGATGGTCTTCAGGAAGGCCGAAACATGTAATCGTTAAAATAAATTGTGATTCAAAACTAAATATTTTTAAGTTATTAATTTTTTAATTAAAATTAATTTTAAAATTATAATAATTATGTTTCACATGTGGAACGGATATGAAAAAAAATGAAATTAAGATTTAAAATTAAAACAATTACACTTGTATTATCACTTTCGTTATCTCAGAATAATAAAAGTTTACTCGTATTATGACCGTAATTATTTAAATATTATAAGTAAATTACATATATATGCATATCGTAATCGGTTAATACGGTACTTATATGAATAAATAATATATATTTTTATTTCAATTCACGAGCATTATGCTATGTGGGCTGAAAACTTAAATTCTGTATGCAGATACTTAAATTGCTTCGTTTCTTATCAGGCTTCTGATAAGACTCACACGTTATGTTCCCCAAAATTATAAAACTGATAGTACAGTAAAACTTCGGTTAACGAACATTGAAAGAATAATGCACGGAAGAATAAAATCATTTTGTAATTAAAAAAATAATACTGATTGTTTGTCCTGTCGGAATGTGAATGTCTGTGTTGGGATCACTGGATTGGTGAGAAAGAAATTGTTATGCGTGTTAGGATGTGAACTGGCCGGAGAAAATTCACACTCTATAATGTCACGGAGAATTACACTACAGGTAAGCAAGTAACATTTATATTAAAACAATATTGAATTAAGAATGGTTAGCGGAATTATAAAAATCAGATTGAGCGGTTGAGTTTAGTTAATGAATGATTTAATTTATTTCCTTGGAAGGTTCTAGTATTGAATTTTATAAATATTCAAACGTTACGTATGAAGTTGAAATTTTCTCAGACGGAGTTCTGGCAGCGTAACACAGTTGACGATCGGCGGGTGGCTGAGTGATAATTAGTTTGCGAAGACAGTTGCGGCCAAGTGAAAAATAGTCTGGTCCATATAGTTGTCTCCTTATATAGGGCCTACTCAACGCACACATGAATAGATGCGATAGTAATTGAAGCAAACTCTGTTGACAGCAAGACATGTATAGGATATTTTTAAACTTTTTTTTATATTTTAATTATTTAACAAATTTAAAAAAAATAAAATTAATTACAGTTTTTATATGAAGTGATAAAATATACATTTAAATAAAATTCGCTTACCACGCCACTTTAAGATGAATCTTGTGTGTGGCGAGGGCTTCATTTATGATATCACACAAATACAGTTTTACACAATACAGTTAAGTTTATACCATAACAACAAAGTAAAACCTCGACCAATCTCAATTTGACAACATTCAAAATATATTCTTGATATTTGGCATAGGCATTTATATTATATAGTAGATAAATCACAATAGAAAAGAGTCTATAAATTAATTAGATATACTAGGCAAACATTAATAGACAACACATAGATACAGGATTTGTACAGTTGATGATACAGAAGTCCAACACTATTATTGTAACCATAAATAAAACACATTGTCTTACAAATATTTAAGTAAAAATATCAATCAAAATGAATGCTTCATTAGTTGTCACCATCTAATGGAGAGTAATGTAGAACGCCTATCTGAAAAATTTCATTTTTTAAATCGATACCATTATAAGTAGAAATTACTGAACGAGGACCAATGATTATCATTCAACTCATATATTTTTTGGTTGTCAGTCAAATGAATCGTAATCCGAGGTAAGACATAATTATAATTACGAGGAAATATTATCTTACTTAATTGGACCACTCGCAACAACTTCTTTTATAGATACATTTTTTTTTTGT
Organism: Glossosoma conforme; assembly: GCA_022606575.1. Classification (NCBI taxonomy): domain Eukaryota; kingdom Metazoa; phylum Arthropoda; class Insecta; order Trichoptera; family Glossosomatidae; genus Glossosoma; species Glossosoma conforme. The sequence continues at coordinate 140,434 of JAGTXR010000203.1, read as the reverse complement.
ATACTTTACACATATTTTAGTAGGTCATAACATAACCTCTTTTAATTTTTCTATATGTTTATGTCATATCCGCTCCCAATATAAAACACACGCCCATTACAAGCTGACACAATTGATATATTGGGAATTCTTAAGTCACTGCGATGGTGCGAAATTTAATAACAAGGAGTAGTTATTGCGCTGGGTAAAGAAACTGGACAATGTTGAACGAGATCAATGGGTTCGAATTCCGTTTATTTTTCTCCGATCAATTGTTGATATGGTATTTGCTTTGCATTTCTTTCTGTATCGTTGTGGCGTTGTTGTTTAGAAATAGTCTTGTTCAAGCATTCATAACGTCAACAAATACAATGTTAAAAATAACAGTGTAAATAAATGTATTCGATATTTACAGAGTGGCGTAAAAAAAACACCCTTTTGGAAGATTATGAAATTCGTGAAAATGTCATTGTACTTCAATCATATTTGACGTTGGTGAATTAAACAGAAAAACAATAAAATAATATACTCCGCAAGAAGGTGGAATAATTGTTTCGATTTTTTTTTTAATAAATTTTCGGTGGTGTTAGCGCAGCGTGAATTTCAACGCTGATTTCCTAATCGTGTCGCGCCAATTGAGCAAGGAAACCTTGCATGGCATGGCTACTACCCGACTGGTCGTTCGGCCGAGAATATTGCGGCTGTGGCTGCCTATATCGCTGAGAACAAAGAAACATCAAGCAGACTACGGGTCACGCAATTGGGCATCACCAGACGGACCTTACATCGAATTTCAGTAAAGACTCACATACGTTTCCATACAAAGTGCATCAGCTTATGCCTGCAAACCGTCAGTCGCGAGTAAATTATTGTGTAGATGGTTAATTTTGCGCCACCTGAATAGTTAGAAATTGAGAATACGCTCCTAATAAATTATATAAATGTGAATAACAACAATCAAATTCAATTCACAAGAATTTGTAAGTAATAGTTGGAAGTCAAAGATTTCACAATAAAATGCGCGAAGAGTTTCTTAATTCTTGTGAAATCTATTAATTATAAACCCACAAACTTGCGCCATCTCCTTGTCAACTAATGCAGTTTTGCGAACCAGTTATATGACTTCAAATTGCAATTAACACTTGTATGAAATATTTCTCTTGTAAATGCAGGTCATTAACGCTTCACAAATATTGTGTCAACTAGTTGTAATATTGTCATTAGTTTTCACGGCCAAATTAGTACTGTTTTTTTGAGAACAAGTTATTTTGTAAAATTAACGCCTATGCGTTTTTACAGCTACAAATCTAGCCATCTCATCAAAAACCAATGCATATTTAAATTTAATTTTGGAAGCAGCGCAAAATAAGTATGTTTAAGATGGATTGACTTTTTAAAGAATTTTAAGGCGAGGAATTAGAAAAGGCTACCTTTCACATTATTGAAAGTTTCTATAAAAACTATTTTATGAGACCATTTTTTGCAGTATTCTCTTATCTTTTAAGTTGGCAGATTATTTGCTTATGGTACAATTTTTTAAATTTCTAATATATATGATTTAAAGTACCTGAATTTATTAACGATTATCTTATTTAGTACCACGCTGATAGTATGCCATATTGATTAAGAAATAAATTCTACATTAAAATGCTATTATTACATTATGTGGTGTATGTTTCATATCGATGTCAGCCTGTTATTGAAAAGATAAATTATTTTAATATTGTTTTATAACGGATCACGTTGAACACTCTTTATTCATAGACTTGAAGACCGCGGTTTCGCCCTCATTGATATTTTTGTATTAGTTTTTTAACTCTATACAAATACATGATTCACATACTTTATTTTTACATGGATCACGTTGAGTACGGCCTCAGTTTATGAGACTGCAGCTTCAACTTCCTCAATCCGCTACATTCTAGAGACAATTGAGCTGCATGATAATTTTGTATGTGATCGAACACATTAACGTTGGAGAGAGAGTGAAGGGGGTGTTACAATCAGAAAATAATAAGAGAGGGTGATAGATAGTGCTGTAAAATTAGTCGATTGAATCCTACAATAATCTGTCATAATGATTTGAATTAAATATTGACATGGCTCTAAATACGGAAGGCAGGAACAAAATTGACCGACGCCTCGATTCTTGCCTTTGACGTACTATGCTTGACATTATGGTGGGGGGGTTGTGAGGCCAGTCCTCAAAATGACATCTATGGTGGCTCACTTAGGTATGCTCGCTCCACACGGATGGCAACTCCGCTTATATAAATTTAGCTTAAATCTATTTACATATATCCATCTTACCTTTAGACCTTAAGATAACAGTTCCTTATTTATGTGTACCAGTGAGCGAAGCACACATAACAGATCATTTGTCGCGGTCTTTTGGTGTGAGTCTGAAGGAACATATCGAGTAGATGTCAATATGTTTTGTATATCTGCTACTTTTCGTTGACTAAGCATGTTTTTTGTTTTGTTATCTAAGTATTACTAGACCAACTTAACCTGGCGTATCATTCATAAAACATCAAAACGGATGCAGAGAGCACCTCCCAAACACACGGCATCTTTATCTTATCAGGTTATAAAATACAATGATATCTCTATGCCATATCCGCTTTTAATTTGAAGCATAAACTACTGCAAAACATAGCCCATCAACTATTTGCTGATACGCTTATTCTTTCACTAAAAACACTTTTTGAATATATATTCTCATCTAAATGATAAAAAAAATTATTAATAGAATACAATCTACTATTTAATACCCATATATATTTTCATCATCATCATCATCAGTCAGTTACTGTCTGAATTTACTATGAATGAGTGGTTTTCACGGGACGACTTTCGTCTACCACCAATTTTAATTAATAGGTTATGAATGGCGTTGTATGGGTGAGGGATCAAATTCACACCAACTGGCTGTATTTTAGAGCTCAATAATTGATTAAAAATCCTTTTTGTTTTAAAATCTCCGTTGCGGGATCGAAAAACCACGACCTTTGGTTTGAAAAGCAAACGCTTTGACCATAGAGCTATAACCCGCCGGTAAGTCAAGAGACAAGGCATGAAATTTCAAGTGATCAAAAGGAATGAATACAAGAAAAAAATAATGCATTTATACAGTATCGTTTAAGACACTTTAAAGTGTAAATATTATTTATATAATATAATAAAATCTTTAGTTCTCAATCGTTTATTTAATTAACACATTGCATATTCTCGCCTATTAAATTATGCTAGCAAAGCGATTCACACGACATAAACTATGCGGACTGAGAATAAATATGTCAAATTTATAACGACATCTTTAGCGATGTACCGACAAGCTTAACCTGCTTATAAATTTGAAGGCGGAAAATTCACAATGTCGGTCGTTATTTTGCCAGAAAGTGGACGGTTGCCAGCCGCTGTGATTTATTGGACAAGTTTTATCACGAAAAATGCATTTTAAGAACAATTTTCCGACTGCTTGAAAAGCACTTTCGCGAATCATTGTGGAAAACGTGTGCCAAAACGCATCGCTAAAGTTCATTGGCAAGGTCGCATTTTGACCAAAAAGTGCAGTAAGTCAAGGTCGAACTGTACAATGTTGCGAGTTTGTGTCATTGTCATGTTCAGAACAAAAAGTGCAGTTTGTTAAAGTCAAACTATACAAGGTTTTGAGGTTATTTAAATTCGAGCTCAGAACGTCTTACGTCATGATGCAGAATGGTAAGCGTCTTAGAGTTCCGGATACATAAAAAATGTAATTCAGCATTGAATCTAAAGTATTATTAACAATAAGTCAAGATAAAAATATGCACAAAGTTAAGGTCGTAGTACTATGCAGTTAGTGGAAATGTTTTTTTTCAAGTAAAATTGTATGAAAAATAGTTTTATTTTTAGTAGAATTTTCATGGTATCTTCGACAAAATACGATTTCCCGATTTGATGTCATTGAAGTTTTGTTATTTATTTTAATTGACAGGACATGACAGTCATATTTTTGAGGATGCTGTCATCAATCTCTTGAATATTGCTTAAGTAGTCATTAAAAAAACAGAATCTAGCAAGACATATTTACACACTACAACTGTAATACTTTACAACTATTTCCTCTACAAGACATTCAAGATATTCTAGTAGAGGAAATAGTTCATTTGTACTAACCAATACTGAATAAAATAAATAAATGATTTATTAAACAAACTAAATGGATTTTATGTAAATGTATTCTCATTAAAATTATAAACAATAATATTATATTTTCAGCGTAGTTCTTGTTAGATTATTAACGTTAAACAACATTTCATGAGTATAATAATATTTAATGGATTTTTCCAAGATTCACGCATTATCCTTATTATTACAGGAATTTACTATGCATGGGTGGTCTTCACGTTATCTTTCATTTTATCTCCACCTCCCGCAGCTCTGCCGAGTACATTCTAAATATAGTTCCCGAGGGCCTTCCAGGACGGCGAGTATTTTAGAGCTCAGAAATCTATTAAATACCTTTTTTAATCTCCGTCCGTGGCATTCTCACGACCTTTTAGGCTAATGACTTTCATAATACCTGCCGGCTTGTCGTTGGTTCCAATGCTAAAATCACTAAAACATAATGTCACATTCAATTTAGTCATCCAAATTTTCCATTAAAAAAATATCGGATACTACAGTTAAGCAATATCTTTTCACGTCAATTTTGACTTTGATAATAAAATTATCGGAAACTGATATCCTCCTCTTCCATTTATTTGTCATGTCGATTAACTGGATGAAGGATGCAGGATCAGGCTTACAATATAAACACTTGTTTCGCCATATTATTTGTTTATTGTCACAAACGTCGCCCGCCACAGCGAACGCATAGTTCTCGACGCGCGCACTGTGACGGGGGCCTGAAGAAAACTGCCGGCCCACTGCGCGATCTCACATCTCCACGGTATAACTGTTTTCAATACGACAGTCCTACCAACCGGCAATACCAAACTGTCATATTCAATTATTTTTTTATATGCAAAATTTTCATTCAAAAAAAATATTGGCAATAAAATAATATAAACAATATAAAAAGCTTGAAACTAAATTTTGACTGATTGAATAATAAAAATAATAATATACATACTCTGAATATAAACTACAGAGATATCTATCGTTAAAGATGGGAACAATGGAATAAATTCATCAATTTTCGCGTATCTACTCAGGCGGGGAATAGTCGAGTGGACTACGTGGTGTAAAAGAATAGAGCAAACGTTGCAAGGATCGTGGTTCGAATCACGCGTCTGACCATATTTTATCTGAATGAATCGATGCGTATAAAATTTGATGTATAATTGTATGTGTGTATTTAAAAACTATTATTTTTTATTACTGAAAATAAAAATTCTATATTTTTCTGTGTACCTGTCATTTTTGAAGGAGGTCCCTAATCCCCAGATCGTGTTTTACGAACACGCATAAGTGGCCCAGGTTCGTCAACAACGTGTGTTCATAAACGCGATAAACATAATCGCCGTTAATCCCATTTACGAGCAGATACACCTGATAACGACGCTTGAATGCTACAGGTATTTTTATGTAATCGTTCTAATGTTACGCAAGTAACAACGCACTTGTAAGTAAAAGAAAATGCTTAAAAAACAACCATACATTGTTTGAAAAAAACGTCCGTAAAAAAGAATCAACATTTAAATAGATAAAAAAACCCTAAAAGTACTGGAGGACTCTGCGAAATGCCTTAAGGTCACAGGTTCGATGAAAGGAAAATCCTGATCTATCTCCTTCTCGTGGTGGGGGGTGAGCGACATCAGTCGGCCAATATAGACAGGGACAGAATGTTGACCGGAATAAGCTAACACCCAGCTAACCTCATCAGGTCCTGGTTAGGGCACTCTATTGTCCTGGAGGGAGTAAATGCTCTCCTAAGGCGGATGAACCTTTATGGTCAACGGCATTAGGATGTGGAAATAAAGGGGAAAATACCACATTAAAGGTCTAAAAGACATCCCATGTATCAGCAAAAAAATGATTGCTTGGAGATCGAGATGCAAGATTCTGTTGCTGCAAACCAATCCACCGGATTGATACTACGAAGAAGAAATAGATAAATTTTCTTATTAATTATTTTAAAATGGACCCAACCTTGCTTAGCAGTGTTTATTTTGACATCAGCATGATATAGCCCTTGGTGACTGGTACCGAAAACCTCGAAATACCATCTTTAGTCTCTTATATCTGTCGCCATATTGGCATTTTGGACAAATCTGGTTTGGGGTGTGACGTTAGTTATATAGATCGCCACTTGGGCGCTGAGGGACTGCCCATCACGGGTGCGCGTATTAGTGTGTCGACGTCGGCGAGATCATATTGTTGTTGGCCCGGCCTGAATGCTGTGAGTAGGTCCGGGCCAGATGTTTGTAAAGTTATCGAAATATATTTGTCAATGTGCTTCAGAAAAAGTCTTTGTGTTGTTAATCTGCTCCTCATCCTGCCACCACGCGACTGAATAACAACCTTTTAAAGAGAGGAGGATGTTAATTCATTTACTTGAACCCGTTGTTTTGATTTCAATGAGAGATAATATATTTCTTCACTACTGTGCGAGTACCTTTGTCAGTATCATACCATTCTCGGTCTCTTAACTGGAGCATATGGTCAACACAAACAGCTAGCACAATGCTTTGTCAGCTAAATTCGTTGTCAGAAACCCTCCGATAACATTTTTTCATAACCTTGTGACGTTTAAAAAAGGCTGCTTTGCTTTAGACTTTACAGCAACATTTCAAGTATATGCCCAAACCAAGTAGACACATGCATTTTGGCGACTATCGTTATTCTTCACAATGTCAAATCATCGTACTCCTAGTATTCTAAACAGGCAACTGCTTTGAAAAAATATTATTCGCTTGCATTGGTTTTTCGATTGCCCCAGAGGAAAGAACCTAGCCCCTGGACACGATCAAGGGTGGAATATATGAAGGTCCCTTTACAGACTTCGGACCGGTTTATGCAAGGTGAATACACAAATGAAAGCCTGGCAGTTTTACAGCGGGCCGACTGAATGTGATTGTGGCGTTGAGCAGACCCTGTCAGACCTTCTGGAGTGTACGCTGTGTCCGAGTAGCTGCACCCAGGAAGACCTGATGATGGCCGAGAGTAACGCCATCGACGTCGCCCACTTCTGGATAGACAGGATCTGTTGCTTCCGATATGTTTATATATATTGGTTTTTGGAGAGATGCCAAAATTTACAACCGAAAAGAAGAAAAGCGAAGATACATTCACTGTATAGTCGACACTTTGTTTTGATAGAGTAAAGCTCTCACCGAAAGCGACATTGGTATTAGCAATACATTTTAAAATATGACTAAAGAAAAAAAAAAAACAGCATATGACCCTCACGAAATATTAGATAGAAGAAATAAGCCATAAATGGTTTATCCGAAAAGCTGCTAAATTTCCAAATCTATCTGTGAAAACTTACAAAAATTGAAAAAAAGTTTTGTGTTTCTTTACTCATTCATATTAACAGTCGAATACATCAAGCAAGGCTAGCTTTCAATAAAAAAGCCAAAATTCTTGAGTCAAACAATATTTCTTTAGGGCTCCGCAAGCAACTTGCCTAGACACTTGTTTGGAGCATCTTAATGTACGGCTGTGAGACATGGTGCTTATCTGAAAGTGATAAAAAAAGACTAGAGGCCTTTGAGATGTGGTCGTACAGAAGAATTCTCGGAATTTCCTGGAAAGACCACGTCACGAACAATGAGGTTCTCAGAATAATCAAGGAAGATAGGCAACTAATAAGAACCATCTCAGAGAGGCGAGCCCGATGGATTGGTCACATCATGCGCCACGATGGTCTCCTTTACAATATTATGGAGGGGATGGTTGAGGGTAGAAACTGTAGAGGGCGCCCTAGACGGGAGTATTTGCAGCAAGTATTCGAGGACATGAATTTTAGCGCTTATGCTGAACTGAAAAGGGTTGCGGAGGACCGAGAGGAATGGAGATCGAGATGCAAGATTCTGTTGCTGCAAACCAACCACCGGATTGATACTACGAAGAAGAAAGATTAACAAATTACATTCACAAAGCTTCTCAGAATGAAATGGAATTAATTCCATAAGTTTTCAGTTTCAACCTGAAATCTCGTAATCTTCAGTTTTGTCTCTGAGAGCAATATACAGAGTGATACGTTGAAAGCGCCTACTCCAGGCGCCTAGGGAACGCATCTGTTCACGGCATCTTTATTCCATCTTGTATATAACTTTGCTACTCCAGTAGAGTAAAATCTTAACGCGATGAAACGTCTGACAGACGAGTTTTGAGGAATTGTGATAATATTTGTTCATAGTGAATTAAAAGTGAAAACTACGTTACGTAAATCTAAAAATGAACTTGTTCATTTTATTATTTTGCAATTGCAATATTGCATCATCGGATAGAAAGGAGCATTCCATAACATGTACAACCCAATTCAAGTGAAAGAAAGGCTGAACATCGGGTCACGACTGGAGCGCCCGTGATGGGCTATTGCTCAGCGCCACAAGCGGCGGTATATATAACTATGACCGGACTTGTATGAAATGCCAATACGGCGGACACATGCTTGTCTGACAAGCGAACAGAAATAAGACACGACAGATTGTATATCGACGTTTTCGGTACCAGTCAGCAAGTGCAATATCATGCTGATTATTATTGTATATACTGATATTAAATTAATTGACCTAGAAACGTCTCAGTAATTTCAATATATCAGCATATTGAGTAAAGCTCATTTTTTGTTCACAAAAACACGTATTCTTTGATCTTCTATAAATAGGCACCAATGCGATTAAACGAGTTTTATATAGTCCATAAATAATGGACGAGTCGCCGAGCCGCTTGGGAAATTTCCCATTTTCCTACTATGTTTATTACTTTACTTGTTGCAGACGGTAATTATCTCCATAATTAGTGAGATAAAAATGAACATGCGAAAACCCACGTTTGAAAATGATTTATTGATCGTAAATCCTTAAGATATACATTTGCGAACAACGCATTTTGGTATACAGTTGTAACAATGCTGCAACGGTCTGAAATGGTAATTATTATTTATTGTTGACAACTGATTATAAACACAACTTCATGATGCAATGTTCTTGGTTCAAACTCTGTTTATGTTTTCTAATTGATTTGTTGTTATGCTTACCATAATTTTGTATCGATATGGTATTGTGGCTTTTGGATTTAGCCGTGTGAGTCAAATAACTCTTTTCCAATATTTCGAACGTCATTGCAGGGGTCTTCTTAAGGGTTGATGACTGTGTGATGAGTTAGTGTCTGGAGGTTGTTTAATCATCAGCCTAACGTTCCTCCACGAGGTTTATGTCAGAGAATTGTGTACGGTGGATATGTTCCAAGGAGTGTACCTCCGCGAGCGTCATGTCCAACTGTGGTTGTTCTTGCTCGTCTGTGCAGGTTTTTGAGTATGTGCTAGACATGACGTTAGGAGATACGCTTTGAAACATACCCACCGTACACGACTCTCCGACATGACCTCATGGAGGTACATTAGGCTGACGACTAAACTACCTCCAGACACCAACTCATCACACAGTCATTAAACACTGAAGAACATCCCTGCAATGGCGGTCGAAATATTGCAAAAGGGTAATTTTCCACACACGGCTATACCTTAAAGCCACAAATACCAAATCTGGCCGTGAAAACCTAAGAAGTTATTAAATCAATATATTTTTGTCGAATATATATATAAATTTTGATATATTTATTAAGTTATAAAATTACTGCTTAATTATAAATATTTTTTCCCTTGAAAAAATATTTTTTGTTATATTAATGAAAATTTGAGTTGTACATTTTTTTGAACTGTTAATACTATATTGCGTTGAAATATAGACCACAAATGTTAAACGGTAAAAAGACGGAAACACAAATCGCCGTCATTTAGTTCTACCTCTTACCACCATATATGCCTTGTTCTAAGACATCTTTGCACTGGATGGTCCACCGGGAAAAATATGTGGTTTTTACAAATATCAAAGCAGGATCCCGGAACTTTTAATAAACGGCAGCTAAAGTATGGATCGCATATTATGAGTGTTATCTTTATTTGATTTTATAATAAAATACGATCATTAGCCCTATGCTCCTGAGCTGTGAACTATTAATTTATAAACGATGCATTAAGTGATGCATATAAAGACATTGTAAATATATGAATTCTTAAATATTTATTAGTTTTTTTTTTTTCAATATTCTAATCTACTTTAATAGATCATTGACTATATAACAATAATATAAGTAATTAAATATAAACATACGATACATAAAAATTCTTTATACGCATTAATTCATTCAGAAAAAATATCGGCAGAAGCGGGATGTGAACCAGCGAGCCATGGAACCAACTGTTGCTCAAGTTCATTACCCTAGACCACTCGACCATCTCCTGCCCAAACTGTTGCGTGAAATAGTAAATAGTTTCTTCAATTATATGTATTCTTTAGTCTTTATTTTTATTGGCGTAGGCATAGATTTATTTTTTGTAAATTACGGGTGGTTTATAAATTCAAAAGTATTAAGAATATTTTTTTTCTGCGGTCTAGCCACATCATTCAAAACTGAAAGCTGTCTCTGAAATTTTCTAAATCATCAAGTGGCATACATCACCTAATAAAAGCCGTGTAAAAATCAAATGGGCGTGTCAACTATTTTTCTTATGCTGAAAAAAAAACTGAAATATATTTTCAGTCGCCCACTGCTCACTGAATGGAGCTCAGTGATATTTATTATTTTATATTAATACATCCTGTGAAGGAAAATATAAATTAAAATTCGTATTAATTATTTAATTTGTCCTGAAGATCGTGAATTCCTGAAAACATAATACAGATAATTCTTCTTAATGTTGCTGAATAAATTATGTTTGACCAATAGTAAATTTCACGGAAATGTATTTTTATATTTTGATTGAAGTATTTTAAAGAAAAAAATATTTTTATTCAACAATTCAACGTATCATCAATAACATCATTGACAAAAATAAAGAGAAAAAACAGCATAAATGTAGTGTGGTAATTATAATTTGTAAGTTTAATCTGTTTGTTTTTTTTAATTACAAATAAAAAATGCAAATTGTAGGTATGGAATTATACCACTATCGAAAAATCTAAAAAGGGATGTGGAAACTGTCCTATGTTGAATATGAAACTCTAATATGAACAGCAAGATCTTCATTCATTTGAAACGAATACAAAGTTAAAATAGTTCTTTATATAACTGCCCAGTCTGTGTTTATTTACAAAAAGACTTATTTATTTTTTCTATTTACAGTTTTACGCAAGATTAAGTTTCGTACAAACTCAATATAGAAGAACTTTATGATATTTACGTTTCCATTCAGTTAATCTTGATTTTAATGTTCTTCTATTGACTTTTTAAACACTGCATGAGAGATTTATTTATTTAAAACATGGTGAATAGTGAAAGGTAATTATATAACTTGGCCATTATAAAGGTGTTAAATGTTGATGTCAACCGTCACGGTTCATATTTAACGTTAACGTAAACGTCAAATGAATTTTGATAAAAGGACCTTAATCGAAATATTATTCATGTTTGTAATAATACAAGTTCTGTCAAATTTATTATCCTTCTCAAATCGGGATTTTTTTTATGCAATGGCATGCAGGGGGGCACAACCAGTCAAGAAAAGTGCACTCTATGACGCTCAGCCTGGAAGGCTGGACGCTGAATGCAGGAAACGTGTGTTGTGTTCGTGTTTGTGTGTGGATTGGGGAGAATGCAAGTGTATCTGTATCTGTTTATTGAAGAGATCCAGATTGTAGGAAGGAGGAAACAGACATTGGAAGAGCATTCCGAAGCTTACCGGTGGCATTAAGGAAGCAACTTTGCAAACTGCCAGTTCTTGGTCGACACACATTAACCGTGTATGGATATTCGGCAAGTGTAAGACGAGTTTGTCGGTTGTAGGTGGGTGCAGGAGGAATTAGTTCATTAAGTTCTGAAGAGCAGCGACCGTGGTAATAACGGTAGAAAAGAATAAGTGAACCAATCTTACGCCTGTGTTCCATTGATTGCAGGTAAGACGTAAGAGTGTCATTGTTTATCAAACTAACTGGTTAGCAATAGGGTATTTTGGGAAGGACTTGAAAGTTACTGTTTAAAATTGAACGGTGGTAAATAAGTATTTTTTTTTTTGCTTTAAAAAATAGACAAAAGTTCTTAAGACGAACATTCTACTCATAATGTGATAAGTTAGAAGCATTTACCTGTCTTAGAGATTGTCTTTTACAATTTTAGACAATCCTAAATTTCACCACACCTAATCAACTGCTTAATATAAATTTATGATTATTATCTCTTTACATGTCATATGAAGTAAAACATGCTCTATCCTCCTGCTTCACATGATTCGTAAAAGTTTCGCTTTGAATTCATAACAACTGAATTTCTGACTGTACACACGAGCTGCAGAGAAATGCATTCGAGAACGTTGAAGTTTTCCCTGAAGAACCGGAAACTTCTTCAAAGATTGAAATTTGCATTTGCAATAAACAAATATTTACTCTACTGGTGCTTTTCTCCTGCGCAGCGTTCGTTTTCAAATTTGTTTTCATATGATAACTTGCGTAGCGATCTCAAAACTGAGGTTCATATTGAAAACGTAAGCTCTGTTCAGACTCAGTGGAATCAACCGCGCGGATTGATAGTCTGCGGATTTCATACAAATTATCAACCGCATTTCCACCGCTACAACGTTTTTTAATCATAGATGAACAACTTTCTATCTTTATACTGAGGTCGCTTTTTTATTGCAGCTCAAAAATATCTTCAAGAATTAAATTTTAGGAGTTACAACGCAAAATTTAATGTCGTTTAAAATGACAAAATTTGAATGAAAAAACAAGATTTGTCATTTGTATTGCTGGCGGGTATAACTCAATGGTCAAAGCGTTTGCTTTGCAAGCCAAATGTAATGGGTTCAATCCCCGACGGAAATAAAAAAAAAACGATTTCTGAGCTCTAAGATACCCTCCGTTGGTGTGAATTGCCAGTGCTATATCAATGTATTCTATTAAAGCACACTTTTTTCTTTGGATTTGAGCTCAGTTTTAGACTTAATGGACTCAATTTTTTAGCTTTACCTAAGACTGAAACCGTAAGAATATCTATGAAACAAACATAATCGAGAATAGCAGGGTGCCTGACTATTAAGATAGTTATACTAGAATATAAAAATCTAAATAATTTACTTAAGAATATAAATTACAATTTATTTCGTATACAGCTTTTAACGTATAGCCCGGTTCTTAATATGTTTTCAACAAATTTGGTCTGTTAAACTGTTGCGTCTACAAATGTATCTAACATTTCTTCTCTACCCTCCACTTCTCTTTGAAACTTTGATTAACTGTTCAAAAACAAAGCCTAGTTGTAGTAAGTAGCTCTTGACAATACTGCCGTCTCACCGAAGCTGGTAGCATAATTCTTTATTAAAATTCAATGGTTTCAAACAACAACAAAAAAAACTTGTTTTATTCATTCAATAACAATCAACAGAGTATGGACCTATAAGTGTGAAAACTTGAAATAAATAAAAGCTATCATTATAATTTCTTGAATTTAACACAAGCTTGGAAATTTAAAAGGCTATGATCATATAACGTTTTACAAAATTATTTTTTATCTAGTCCACAGCACGTGCAAAATTCAATAAGTGTCCCTCGCGCTTCGTTGTCGGGATCAGGACATGGCACTGAATGAAGAATAACAAATAGCGTTACGCTCTAAGAACGGTGGTTAAGTCCTTCTAAAATATATAGAAAAGGGGTAAATTTAAAACAGCTGTAAATTTACAATCGAAATTATTTTCTAGTGAATTGAGAATTTAAATGTTAGTCTTTTATAAATTATAAATTGATTATATGTTATGTCTATCATATAATTAAAAAAAAAAAGGTTGCCGAAATGTGATTTCAGCACATGTGCTGGAAAATTCTAAGGCAAACTCAAACAATTCACACGATATTTTATTATCTATAGACATTATTCTTCAGTCGTATTTCAGAAGTTGGAAATCTCCCCTGAGGCACATCCGTCCACTAAAACTCTCATGAAGTTTCATGATTTTCAGGGAAGATGGAAATCTGCTCTCATCTTCATAAAAATACTAAATTTTTCTTGTACACCATTCGATTGCGGATTTTTATTTTTTTCGTTTAGTTTTTTGTATGACTATAGAATGATTGTTTTTTTTGTACAAATATAACAAAAAAAGTAATATTTGAATATTATACTCTCGTTGGAACATGATACTAATTTATTCAAAGTAAAAAAAGTATTTTTTATCTTATATTATAAAAATATGAAACAGCTTACAAAATGCGCCATTTAAAAATATTTCATATCATTAATACAAAATATGTAAATTTCTTAACGCTGAGTATATAATGAACATTAATTGCAAAAGTTTGTTATTCGAATTTAACTCACATTTATTGACGAAAGCAATGTCATATAAGATTTTATATACTGTGAGTTTGTATGTACGTATCAAACATTAAGTACACAGCAATCATGATAAATAGAGAAATACGTATTTTTTTGATATATTTAAAAAAAAAAATCAAACAAATGTGAAAAATTGCGTTTGTAAATCAATTAAGATTAAAAACAGTAAGAGACTTAACAAAGATGTAAAGATTATTTAATTTAGATAATTAAGTTAAGCTAATAAACAGTTTTTTTTTTGAGAAGTAATCAATTTTTTTTTCATAAAAGCTTTACATTAATATCTGATGTAAAAATAAGTGTTTTGTTTTTGATCATAAAGATGATGAGATTTGTGATTAATACGTTTCATAAAAAAAAATTAAAATTATTATTGAATTGTGTTTTTACCACTATTATAAATTCGTTTTTATTTAAGCAAATATAATTTTTCAGAGCTTTTGATTGTCGACGTGTAATCCTGCAAGACGACCACGCTTGTTCGGTAAGCTTATACAGCAAAGTTTTCTTCGCCACAGAACAAGTTGCTGTCTTTTAAATTTGTTCAGGCCATACAGAGATAAGACACAAAAGCTTGTAGAGTCTTTCAGCCATCCCTGAGGAGACTGTGCATATCAGTCGTGTTATAAAACACTGTAAATTACGTAACTGAGCAACGCGTACGTAAGGTGTTTTGTTTCAGCGCGCAGCGGTGTTTTGTTCTTTTATGAGACCAGCAATTTTAATGTTATGTTAGAGTACATCTATTAGAAACATGAGAAAAGCGGAGTAATTGTACCCAAGCATGGAATTAATAATGCAATTTAATTGTCTGGGTATATGTTCGTTTGTCCTTGTAATCTCTCTTAAAAACAAGATTAAAACATAAATGTTTAATTTGTGTGTTTTAATGAATTAAAGACCGGAGTATGCAAGACGAGAACACAAATGAAAGCCTGGCAGTTCTACATTGGGCCGACTGATGTGACTGCGGCGTGGAGCATACCCTGTCACACCGTGTCCGAGTAGCTGCATCCAGGAAGACCTGATGATGGCCAGGAGTAACGCTATCGACGTCACCAACTTCTGGGCAGACAGGATCTGACCCTGTTGTTTCCGACAAGATCATATTTATAGTGAATTAAAATATTGTTTATAACTGAGATAATTTTTTCTTTATTTTATATTATTGATACCAAATGTTTATATTCCTTTCTGGCTGGTGCCGAAAAGCCTCGATGTGCGATATTTTGTCATGCATTAGCTAGTAGTTTTCCAGACGGCCACCATATAGTATTCGGGCACAATGACTGTCACTGCCACCAGCAGGCAGTAACATCATATTACAGTGTCCCTGGTGTGAGACTGAATTTTGTCTGTCTTTTTTTGGCCAAAAGTTTGTTCAAATAAAATATCCATCGACCAAATATTCTTTCGCCAAATATATTTCGGTCAGTTATACTGCCAAAATAGCCTATTTTATATGAAAATTTTTACTGTGGAATAATTTTATTGACTTATTTGAGGTATGAATAAAATTATTTTAATTATTTTACTAATAGCATTCTCTTTGTTTATTGTTTTTTTTAATTATGGTTAATCTAAATGTAAAAAAATGTATAATATTATGTTTGATTATTGCGTCAAAACTAATTAAAATGTTCTAGCATCTATGAAAAATAAACGCTATTTATATTTGTACTTGAGGAGACATGTCTCTCCTTTTTTTTCAGCTAAAGATAATTTTAATTATTTATCTAAAAATAAACAGACTCTGCTCACTCGCTTCATGAGACCCTCATAAATTAGGATACGTTGTTTCAGCCAGGAGACGTTCAAAGATATGCCAGATGTGCAGCGTAAGCCCAAGGGCATAAATTTTTCAGGAAGATTTACAGGTGAATAAAAAGAGAGTAGGCGGGACCCTCTTCACGTTTCAGGCTGAAACGATGCCCCTGGAAATAATCCTGAAATGCATGAATAAGAATATTTAAATGACTTCTCAGGATTCCAGTTTCAGCTTAACGGGATTCTATACACTGGCAAGGATCACTTCCGGATACTATAATTGATTCCCGTAATTGAATAGGGAATCAAACAGACTTAAAGGGTCTACGCAAGATGAATACCAAATAAGAGGTTGTAGTCTTTTTACCGTTAAGTATTATTTTACGGGCTTGAATATTAAATAGTTGTTATTTTCATTTTTTTAAAGGGCAATATAAAAAAAATGTATTAAGCTAAACTACAGATACACTTATTGAAAATAAATTGCTATTCATAAGGGTGTGTTTGTCCCCATTATTTTTTATGACTGTTAGTCTTGATATCTTATCTAGAGCCAATGCAGTCGTATAATGGATTTCGAAAACAGATGTCTGCTAAGGATACTTCCGATGAGTTGAACTTTTAACAAACGACGAGGTGAGCTTACGCTTAAGGCAGCCTTTCATAATAGAGTCTGTTAAGAGACAAAAGTGGACATGGTTAGGATGTGTACTTCAAATGCCGCAAGAGGGCAAGAGACAAGAGGGTCTTTTTTTCCTGCCCCTGGAGTCTAACCATCTTGGAAAGGCATAAGGAACAATTTATATTTAATTTGGCAGAACTCTGGGAGAAAGAGCTGTCATGAGATGTGGTGAAGACTGATTTTAAGGCTTTTGGGCTTAGCCGTTTGTGGTAGCTTTCTCTGCACCAACATTTAGACCACCATGCAGGGGCCATCTTTACGATATACGATTTTGTGTCAACCCTGAAGATGACCCCTGAAAGTGCGGTTAAAATGTAGGAATAGAAAGTCGCCGCACACGGCTACAAACTAAAACTAAAATGTTAAATCTGGCCGTGAAAACATGAAATTTAATAACTTTTTATGTTTTCACGTCCGGATTTATTAGTGAGCCTTTTGGGTGTAGCCGTTTGTGGCGAATTATTCTTTTCCAATATTTCGACCGCCAATGCAGGGGTCTTTTTCATGGTTGATGACTTAGTATCAAGTACAAAGTCATCAAACCTGAAAAAGATCCCTGAAATGGTGGTCGAAATATTGGAAAAGAGTAATTCGCCACACACGGTTAGATCCAAAAGCCACAATATCCCTTATGAAATTATTTTTGGTGAGGGCTGTTGTGGTGGAAAGAGTTGTGAGGCAACAGTTCATGACAACCATGTGCTCCAGAAGGGAGCATACATGAACATTTCAGTGATTTTTATGATAGAGACTTTAATTGAGTAGTGAGTATTGTAAATGTATTTATTTTTGGTCTTTGAAATTGTACTCGAGGGAAACTCAAGATTGCTCGTATAAAATTACTTACGATTATCACATAATATTATTCAGCAGATTAATATTCCAAATTTAATAAGTAAGTGATGATATATTAATTAATCATTCAGATCATTTCATATATGCCGAAATATTAATCTTTGAAAACTGAGTGACAAACTTAAATTGTCACTCTCTCGTCATATTACGTCTACGAAATCCCGGATCTACTTCAGAGCGAGTCGCGGCCCTCTTCGTCTCTGCGCCAGGCCTTAAGGCTTCATCTACCCGAGAAGCCTTCCAGAATGAGATGTTTCAGAAGCTCTCTTGAATACTGCCTTTATATCCAGCGTAGCTCCTACAATATTGCTCTAAGAAGAGTAGTTTTTTGTGACGACTTTTTTTTTCATATTACGCTTTTTTCTAGTCATCTTTATTTGTAAATAACTTAAGATTGTATCCGTAATAAAATCTTAAAATCAGGATAGCAATTTCTAAGTGCAGATTTGAGTAACGGCAATATACTAGTTTGAATTATCCACTGGCGTGCAATAAGGCTGCATACAAGCTCCTTCTCTAGTTTCCGCAAGTCAATACCACCAGATCAAGGAGTGGCTGTGAATGACTTGCCCAATGTGCAAGAATTGCAGTATGCTAATGGTAATGTTATCATTGAGAACTTCACTGCAGTTCTGCTTCCCACAGCTCCACCGCGTAAATTCTATGCTAAGTTATCAACGGCCTTCAGGACCACCATAAACCAGGGAGCCTTTAAAAAAGGCAGCTGTATTTTACGCTCTCCTGCAGTATCCTTAATACATATCTCAATCAATTCCTCATTTTACTCTTGCCCGAATGTAGTACGTAAGGTTGCCTTTTCCACACGTTCTCACATCGACATCCCTGAATAAATCGAACCATCATACTGCCAGTATTTTACGTAGATATATATCTGTTTTCAAACTCCACTAAGTGGCTATATTGGCTCTTGGCAAGATTTCAAGATTCACAGCCATAAAAAAGAAAAGGTGCGTTACAGAAATCGTTTCAACGGCACATTGTTTTGATCGAGTAAATTTGCGAGTCCCAGATATTACGCACGGAGTTAAAAGTCGTAGCAGCGTTCTCAAGGCAAAAAGCGAACTCTTTTTTCAGGCCACCATATAATATAATGTTTATAAACTGTGATTAGAGTGATTTATATAAAAAAGAGGAAAAAAGTATTTTCATAAAGTATTTAATACTTAAATGAATATCAATCATTCTACAAATATAATAAAAATAAATAAAAGCAGTAGAATGTTACCATTAAGTTAAGCTGCTCTGTTGCATTCACTGGATTTAAAAAATACATCCTAGCTCGTTACACTCTTAAGTATTGTCAAATTTATATCCATATTGCTTACTGTCACGATTTTATTAGTCTACCGGTTAATGGCTGACTAGTCATCGAGTTGATTTAACCAAGAGGAAGCCGAATCTATTATCTAATAACGGCCGCCAGCACATACTAAGTGTTTCATACTATTACCACTCGTGTATGAAGACTGATTCAATTTGGAGGGAATCTAACGCAATATATCAGCCATTGATATTTTATCCCTGGGTCATGCCTTGTCATATCGATATCACTTAGAACTATTATGATACATGTGTTATGCAGGAGAATGGCGGTGAAACAACGACATTTTTATTAATCCAATATTTTTACGAGTAATAAGACTTAAGGTTGATAAAATAATACAAAATAATTAATTTCAGTTGTTAAATCAGAAAAAAATATACAGGAGAATACAAAGAGACAGTGACAAAGATCCATAAACCTCATCTGTAGATTCAATCTCGCTTATCATGTTACACGTAGTTATGCGGTACATGTGGAGTGTTGATCCGCAAAAGTTATAAGCTACAGTCCGATATTCCCGCATCATTTATTTAATGCGTGAATTCGTTATGAATGGGTGGTGTTTACAGGACGACTTCATATTCCACTAATTTCAACTAATAGGATTGCATTTTACTAGTGAGGGATTAAATTCACACCAACACCCCATGGTACATAGTTCATCATCACTATCACAATGTCTGATTCTCTACATGGAGCATATGATTGTCACAAATAACCGCCACAATAGTCTATGCTCCTCTGAGTATATTATATGTATAGTTCCTGGACCATGAAGAAAAGGAAACTGTATTTTATGCTCTCATGCGGCATACTTAGTACATGTCCCAACCAAGTTCACCTTTACCTCTTGACCAACTGTAGCATGAAATGCTGCCTTGTGTCTGTTCTCTCAATTAATCATTCCTCACAAAATCAAACCATCGTGCTCCTCATACTCATTATACGGCTGCACTGACTCTGTAAGATGCCAAGATTTACCAGCATTACCAGAAAAAAAAATGTGGACGATACAACCATTCTAAAGAAGTACGTTGTTTTGATCGATTGATAGACCGGGTATTTAGGTATATACAAGTAATATATTTTAGGCAAACTTTTTTTAGTTAGTACGTTGTTTTCAATTTTATACTATAAAATATGAAACCAATATCAGCTAGCTTAATTGTAAAACATATACACGATAATACTTTGCAAGTTTTTTTCAAGGCAAATTATTTTTCTCTTTAACAAATCACATGTCTTGAAAACGTGGAAAAAGTTTTGATGTCGTGACGGATGGACCTCTGTGTAAAGAAAAACAGAGGAAAGAAAAATAGCGGAGGAGACGAAAAAACTTGGTCACCGAAAATAAACTTCTTCGTCCAACAAAAACAAACGAAAAAACTGTTCTCTGTACGGTGGGAATGTTGGGAAACCACTTGACTTCACTTTAATCTCTAGTTTATTACACATGAGTACAACGGCGTAATAAAATTATACTCAAGAAAGTATAACACAATTTCTGACTATTTACCTAAATACTCGTAATTCTTATTAACTAGACATTTTAATGTGTAATTCAATCGTACAGTATTTACCTTAGTAACTGATATTATGTTAAAATTGTGGCATTTGGGCTTAGCCGTGTGTGGCGAACTTCATCCTGAAGAAGACCAGTGCAATGGCGGTCGAAATATTGGTCAAAAGAAATTCGCCACACACGGCTAAACCCAAAAGTCACAATATCAAATCTGGCCGTGAAAACCTTAGAAGTTATTTGATATTATGTTATTTATATTTTAAGTATTCAATTTGAGATCCTTTTAAATATTAAATGGTTTAATATTTAATATCTTGTTTACAATTTTTTACTTACTAGAGGACCGCAGTTTCACCATCAATTTAGGCTTCATCATTTCTAACGTGTATAACCATAATTTTATGCAAAGTACGCTTATAAATGTTGAAACTGATGAAGCCTTCATGGCGAAACTGTGGTTTTCCAGCAAGTGAAACAGTACTCAGTGTTATCCATAGTAAAGCAATGTAAAAAATATTTATCTATTTAATAGCTTATATTCATTAGATTCTTTCTTTACCGTAAACAACTAATTACTTATACCCATTTCCAATGATTAACAGTTTTTCAGTTTATATTTGGTGAAATACTCAAGGAAGGTTTTCTGTATTTTTTATTCTACATAATGATACCAGCTTTTACGAAGTGAGCTCAGCACTATCATTCAATTAGACGAAGGACGGTACAATGCTTTCGGGCCAATGAACGCACGCCGCTCGTGAACAACACAAAAACACCTTTTATGAGCTGGAATAATATCAGAAAATGAGTTTGACGACATCCTCACTCGAAAGTGATCGGGATTGAGTGTTTCTTATCAGACCGCTCTTTCTGACGTTTAAATAGCCTTAAGATTATTTCGCTAACAAATGTTGTGTGAAGTGCTTAGGTACAATTATGTTTTTATTTTAATTGTAAATAAATCATTGTAACATTTGGTACTGTAGTTCTATTTTAAGTATTTTGTTATTATATGTGATCCAATAAATATATTATTTAAAAGTTGTATAAAATAATGATGTATGTATAATCATGTCGGAAACAACAGGGTCAGATTCTGTCTGCCCAGAAGTGGGTGACGTCAATGGCGTTACTCCCGGCCATCATCGGGTCTTCCTGGGTGCAGTCACTCGGACACAGCGAAAACACCAGAAAGTGTGAAAGGGTCTGCTCCATGTCGCAGTCACTTTCACTCGATCCGCTGTAAGCACTGTAAAACTCCCAGGCTTTCATTTATGTCCGCGTCTTGCATTCTCCGGTCTGAAATCTGGTAAGGGAACTCCGTATATTCCACTCCTAATTATGACCAGGGGTCCTCTTTCAGGGCAATCCAAGATATAAAATATACCAATTCATATATAAAATAATGTTATGAAAACTTTTCACACTGTCAGCAAATATTTCTGAGTGGAAAGAATCAAATTATAATCATTAGTATTAATCAACGTTATTTAATAACATTTACTATGTTTCAGCTACTTTACTAAGAGTACTTCTGTATAACTCCAAGATTCTGTTGTTCCTGAATTTCAGGCAGATTCAGTCAGTTGTCTACTGTTATCATCTCACAACAAGTGTAATGTCCCAATTTATCCCGCATCCTTATCACTCAAGTGACGTGCAAAGTTTCAGACCAGACCTCAACGTGAGAACTTTCAAGGATTATGATATCGCGGATAATCCTTGTTCGAAACAAATCCATGCAAACCTACTTCAAAATCGTCTGTTTAAAACATTAGTTTTTTTTTATTACACTGGAATTCTTAATATATAGTACACGTAAAACACAATCAGGTTGAGTTGCCTCGACAAACTATATTTTACTCGGGAGAATCACGCTAATCATCCGATCTCCTTAAAAAAAATATTAAAAAACAACCTTAAATATGCTTTGCATACTTTAGCCACCGTTTCTTCAGGTTCTTTGAATTTTGGCTACCATTTATGTTTTTGGGCGGACCTTCAGATGCATAGACGTATTAGGAAAGGTAACTGACAAAACTGAATTGGGACCATATGTTCCAGGTATGAAACGAATCCAATAACCCGTTCCTATTGAGTCATGTTTCAACGAAAATCAGGTCAATAAATTGGTACGTACATGCAAAATATGTATATATATTTTAAATATAGTTAAAGACCAACATTTATTTATTAAGAATTATAGAATTGAAATATATTCTAAGAAAATCCACAAAAAACAATTTAATGAGTATCAATTTGTTTGTCGTAAAAATGAGCCAAATGTGATATGTTACATTCTTCCAAGGAGAACTAATATTATTGTTTTTTTTTTTTTGTTTTTTTTTTGTTTTTTTTTTTTGTGTTAACATTTTCAAACTGAAAACATCTCTTTGGAGTTAGGTTGGTAGGTGTTGTATTTTTCAGCTTTTGCCTGTGAACGCCTGAAATTATTACAGCCTTCCCCCGAGCTGTGGGAAGGAAAATGGCCCATTT
Organism: Glossosoma conforme; assembly: GCA_022606575.1. Lineage (NCBI taxonomy): Eukaryota > Metazoa > Arthropoda > Insecta > Trichoptera > Glossosomatidae > Glossosoma > Glossosoma conforme. The sequence continues at coordinate 117,244 of JAGTXR010000203.1, read as the reverse complement.
TTTGTTTGGGAACTAATCGGGCTTTTCTCTTGTTTTGTCGCATCCGCCGATAGCTACAAAATCGCTCTAATGGTTAGGCTCTAAAGTTTATTGCAGGAAAACTTGATTTTTTAAGTTAATTTTTTGTTGATAAGCTTCTACAAAGAAAATTAACAAAGTTTTGCAAAAACAACAGATTTTTTGTTGTTGATGCTTAACGGTCGCGAGCTAGCCCTAACTGTCAACTGACGGCGCGCTCTGACATCTCGGCGCCGCCAACCGTCGCTGCAGAAAAGCGAATTCAAGATGACAGTGGTACCTAGAGGAAATAAGCCAACTGTCATAAATAATATTTTGGCGTATGCAAGCACCATTTAATATTATACAATTAAAACTAACATTAGATGTGCATGTCTGGCGAGCGAACAAAAATAGGAGACAATAGTTCATTTTTCGAGACTTTACGGCATCAGCCTCAAGGAGCTTTATCAAACTGATATCAAAGGCTATGACTGGAACTTTACGTGTAAGGAATACAATCCACACCAACCGAGGGTATTAAAGAAGATAAATGTTTTTGTTTTAATCTTCGTTGATAATAGATCCCACGATATTTGGTATAGTAAAAGTACGCTTTGACTCTAAGACGAACTTTTTTGGAGTCTATGTGACAACCCGCTATTTCACTATTTAAGTCTTTCTGCCTTGTTTCTAGATAATGCTTGCATACTACATTAACCACTTCATGCTCGCGTTCGTACTGGTGCAAGAAAATTGTCCACGTTGTTACGCTCGCGCTCGCACCGTTACGAGCGTTCACTTTCCGTTTTGCCGCTCTCGCATACGTTCGATGTTAACGCATATACAAAATAAAGGCTCGGCTTTCAGCTGTATTTATCAATGACTCATGAGTACCGACCTGGCGCCCAACGGCGACGGTCGCCTCTCGAGTGAATATACTTTTATTATTGCATTTGTGATGTGCAACCACCAAGGCTTGCAGCAACAGATGTGATGACTGAGTGAAAATGACGCGGCACCATCATCATCATCAGCCTGTGTCCGTCCACTGTTGAACGTAGGCCTCCCGCATGAGTCTCCATCCTCTTCGATCCTCCGCCTTCCGCATCCAGGTCACTCCCGCTATTCTTTTTATATCGTCAGTCCACCTTGTAGGGGGTCGGCCAATGCTTCGTTTGCCAGTTCTTGGGCGCCATTCCAATACTTTTCTTCCCCATCGACCGTCGTCTCTTCGACAGATATGAACTGCCCATTGCCACTTGAGTGTGCCTATTCGTTGTGTAGCATCCACTACTTGAGTTCTTCTGCGTATTTCCTCGTTTCGGATTCTATCTTTTAGCGACACTCCGAGCATGGATCTCTCCATAGCGCGCTGGGTGACTTTTATTTTATGGGTAAGACTTGCTGTCAGATTCCACGTCTCTGCGCCATAAGTTAATACAGGGAGGACGCATTGGTTAAACGCCTTAGTTTTAAGGCATTGCGGAATTTTCGCTTTAAAAATGTACTTTAGTTTTCCAAATGCTGCCCATCCCAGTTGTTTGCGCCTGTCGATTTCTTTTATGAAGTTATTTCGCCCTAGTTATTTTACTTGTCCCAGATAGGTATAGTCGTTTACAACCTCTATTTCTGTTCCTCCAATGGAAATAGGATCAAAGGTCTGTGAAATATGACTATTAATCGTGGCTTTTGTTTTATCCATGTTCATTTTCAGACTAATTTTGTTCGACGCTTCATTGAGGTCGTAGAGCATGTCTTGGAGCTTGTCAGGTGATTCGGCTATTAGCACTATGTCATCTGCAAATCGGAGGTGAGAAATGTACTCTCCGTTAATATTTATTCCACATTTTGTCCAGGATAGCAGTTTAAAAATATCTTCTCGGGCGTTTGTGAAGAGTTTTGGAGATATAACATCTCCTTGTCTAACACCTTTGTTTATAGAAATATTGTTAGTGCTATCATGGAGCTGGACCATCATTGTTGCAGATTTGTAAAGAGATTTTATTATCTCTATGTACCGATAGTCTATTTTTCAGCGTTGTAGTGAATCTAGCACTGCCCAAGTCTTGATTGAGTCAAATGCCTTTTCATAGTCTACAAAGGCGAGGCAGAGTGGCTGATTATATTCTTCGGTTTTCTTAATGATTTGTCTTAGCATGTGGATATGATCAATTGATGAAAGCATAAGATAACTTTAAGCGGAGTCATCCTTCAGAAGCACACTCAAGACCCACCTTTCTACTCAGAGAGGCAAAAAAGCGCTTTTGGAATGACCATTCGGTTATTAAAAAGCGCTATACAAATTCTGATATAATAATAATGATACACCACACGTGTTACAGCTGAAAAAACGAGAATTAAGTAGTGAAACTAAAATTTACAAAAAAACTACTTCTATTTTTGATTTCTGTTGGACTAAATTCTGTTATAAATTTAAGCATGTTCCTGCGACATTTTTGTCAATCGTTTTTTATTCCCTTTTTGGAGGTTGAATGTTCAGTAGTATCTTGTAAGCTGCTGTGCTACATATTATTTTAAAAAATCTCCCAAACTTTGTTAAACATTAAATTTATGAAGTTTTTGAAGAAAAAACACATTTTTTCTGAGGATATTAAAAAGAATATTGAAAAATTGTAATAACCGTCCATTATTTCATAGTGATTTTTTTTTTCAAATAAAATTTCTTTATACTAAAGAATCACAAAGAATTCCAATCATATTTCTAATCAGCAACAATCAAAAGAAAAATAGCAAATCGTAGAGGAGGTATCAGAAATCAATTCTCATTTGCCACGGCACAAATATCACAAGAATCGAGAGAGTGGTTAAATAATATCATATTTTCTTCGCAGATTTCCACTCACTCGAGGCGATATCCGGGAAAAATGGACCAAAGCCTATCAACCAGTAATACAGCCTGTATTGAAGGTTCTTTCTCTGAACAGACCATTCATCACACCTTGAATAGGCTCGTCTTTTGTGTGTGGCGGAATCCGATTTCTGATTTCTCACTCCTCAAAGGTGATTCGATCTCATTCGATTCTAGCACCATTGTGTATTCGATTCACACAAAGCGGTGAAAAATCATAATCTTTTGACATACTCTTCTAATTAAAAGCTTTATATTTTTTTTATTTTGAACGTTTAATAATCAATTCAATTAAAAAAAAAAACTTTTTCTATACCTCTTCCATTTTTAGAACACTTGGGAGAGGGATCAGACTGTTCACCCGAATCGCCTCGGATGTTGATATATTTCACGTAAGGGAGGCCCAATTCAGACATGAACTCCAAGAGTTTCTTTAGAGGAATAATTTGTTGGCGTCGTCTGTTTGATGAGCATCGGGACCTTCTGTTGCTTGTCTTTATTGCTTTGTTCTTAGTATTTAAAAATAAGTACCTATATTTGAATATTATGTATTTTTTTTTAGGATGTATTCTTATTGTACTTCAGAAATGAATTGAGTGGTTCAAATCTGTAATGTTTCTGTAAGAAAAAAAAAATTTAACACATGGTTGCGACTAAGGCATCTTATTCCAGAGCTTTTTATTGAAACTGAAGCCAAATTTAAATCTCGATATATCTTTGAAATAAATGATAAAAATTAACACAGGTACTTCTTGCAGCAAAAAATGATTCACGTTTACATTCAACAGACACGTCTTTTTTACTTTATTTTTGAGAGTGTGTGAACCTTTTGCAGAAACAATATCTTATGTTGAAATCCCAGTATAAGACAAATTTACCAATAAGATTTTATTGCTGGAAAATGTTTGAGATCCGAGGATCCTGAAAACTGGGATTGGAAACCGTAGATGCCACATAAATAAACATTTCTTATTATTGTCTTTACTTTGTCTCAAAACAATCTTTACACTTGGAGGCACATCAGGGTACATAAACGCTTTGCGATAAACTTCAGGTGGGAAACTTGAAGATACGGGCATTGTTCATGTAGTATCAGCATATATTTGTAATTTATTGAGCATTTTGTTCCATCGATAATTCTTGCTTGAATTCCATAAAAAAAAAAATGAAATATTACTGAGATTTTTATATTATTTATTAGAGTACGTTATGTTTCGGCTTCGTTTAGAAGCCATTTTAAAGCTAATTATCTCATATGTCTTATGTTTGAATGTATCCTTTTTGGCCATTACTTTTTGGTTCTAAAAGACTTAATTTAAATACGTAAATAGTAACATAAAATAAAAAATAGCATCTGTCGTAATCTTAGCCTTATCTAATGACAGCTTTACTTCCCGTTCTACGTAGTTATAAGTGCATTCTGTATTTAATTCTCTATGGCTGTTTATGACGATCAAGACAAGAAAAGGCATCTCTAGTTTATCTTACGGCATCAGAAAAGCCTCAATTATTTATAGGTCCATGTTGTAACGTTTAACAAACAGTAAGAAGGTAAGCTGTTGTATTCACATCCTACTTTGACACCACAAAATTTATAAAATAAAAACGTTACTCACCTATTTAAGAAACTGTTCTTATGATCCATTTTAACGCCGCATTAGCTTTTAGTACAATACTAAATTAACCAATGCGTGTTTTAAATTCAAAATTTGTTTAAATACATTAATAAATTTGTACAAAATTATAATAAAAATAAAAATAAAGTAACTGATCCAATTTTTTTTAACTATAAATGATAAACTGAAAAAAGTGGGCTAATTAAATTTTGGATGTTCTTTAACTACTTACATAAAATAACCATGATTATTAGTATGTGAATTCTTTCTAAAAGTTCTGTTTATTATCGTAGAATCACCGCTTTTATAGACATTTAAAATCCAATATAAACTTGTTTTGTGAGCATATTTACTTAACACTGTCCGCTGAAAACAAGAGCTTTTTTTAAGGCGCAAAAAATGTTTATTCTCTTATAATTGGTCGGAAGGGGAGAAGAGAGTGAAAGTGCCAAACACGGGGTGATGTTTGCGCTCCTTTCAGGAAACAGACCGGCCAAAGTTTTGCTTTCAGCAAGTGTCGGGCGAAAGCTTTCTCGAGCGTCGGCAGACGGCTACACGGAAAAGCTCTCGTCCCTCGAAAGCACATTCGAAAAAATCTCATTATTAGATTTTTCAGTCTGAAAAAAATGCGATTCCACTCACTGTATTTGAGTATTTGAAATCGTCAGAAAATAATCACTTACGAGGAAATATACAGTGATGAAATCGAATATGTTATGCATTTCTATGTCAAATATAAAAAAGGAAAAGATTTTTTATAAATTATTCCACAATATTTATTGGAAGATGACATGTTTTACTACGTTGAGTAGCCATTATTAAGTCAATTAAGCAAGGAAATGTAAAAAAAAAATTTTTTTTGTGTATTGACAATTTAAAAAATATATACCTGTTTATGTCAATCAATATACCTGTACGTGTACAATAATTTAAAAAAATGTTCTATATTTCATTTTTTTTAATTAAAGCAGTTTTTATTTGAAAATATTAACGTTAAAACCACAAAATAGTGGGTTTATTATTATTATTTTGCTCATGTCGAAAAAAATAATATATATAGATAAACAATAAAAATTATGCACGTGATTTTTCGCATTGACTGCTTCTTCTTTAATTATAAATATATATTTATTTACCGTGTTTTCACATGGATCACGCAACAAAAGTTCTCTATTAAGAGACTGCAGTTTCAACTAACTCGGAGCCTTTCTCAATCCTTCTCTTGCCAAGAGATAACGATCTTCTTTTATGATCAATTTTTAAACAAGGTTTCATTACAGAAATATTTTTTAATATTTATTGTGCCACTGAATTTATATTTTGGCCAATTAAAATTTTTATGTTTTCGTTTGAACTGTTTCATAAATATAATAAATATTTTTTGAAGTTTGAGTTCTTTAGAAAAAATGTACTACTTGTGTAAACGTAAGCATAAAACATAATAGCTAGTGCATTCGTCATTACTTTATTCATAAGAATAATTTTAAAATTTTGACAAGTTATTATACTTCAGAGCAAAAGGAATGATTAATAAAGTTACTAACTCGTTAATTTTTACATATCAACTCAGCGAAAATATTTTTCATAATCAGTAAAACTGATAATCTTGTAAATTATTCAGTTCTCTTTTTAAATATCATTGAATGATTGGATGCATCAATTAAATTTTACCAAATAAAATAAATAATTAAAATGTTATTTGATTAATACCTTCAATTGAAATTGAAACGATTGGCAGGCAAACGAAATTTTGTAGTTAAATTTATTTCGAAAATAATTTCGTTATCAACGTCTTAAATACACCAGATATTTTGTATTTTCTGATGTAAAGTAATTTAATTTTTCACTTTAATGATCTGAAAGTAAAATGCTTAACTTCAATTTAAACTTCTCTGCTCAAACAGGAAATAGAAGTTAAGAAAAAAAACAGAGTTAAGTTTCAGGCATTGAAGGTTCTTGAAAGCGGATCGGCATCCGGTTTCAGAAACCTTCAGAAGGCGGTGATTCGTAATCCGCTTGGCAATCAAGGCTGTGGAAATCGTCCACTCACAAGAAGGTTGCTTTTTTTATAAGATCTTATATTGCGCGTCACTTCGAATACAAATGTTCGAATTTAAAATGTTTTTCATTACAGATTGGCGTAGAATTGGCATTTTCAAAAACGTTTTTTTTTTCAATTAAAAAAAAAAAAAAAATTTTTACATCATACATAATTTTCGTAATTAAATTAATGATATTTTATTTTTTTAACTGAAATATGATATTATGATTTTTAACACGTTTCTAAGATAAAATTTGCAGAACGATTTTTGATTTTAACCTGCATTAATTAATTTAATATTTTCATATAATAAAACACATTTATGGGAGTGAAATTGAAAGATTTATTAAAGAAATTATTTTCTAATTAAATATTATTATAAAACATCTCAATGATTCATTGTTACAAAATTTTTCAATCCATACTTATTACAACATTCAACTTGCAGGACATTTTTAGAGTATATTTACATTAATGTATAATAGCCTAGAACAAAAGATTTTCAAATTCCTTTTTTAATACCATTAGCAGGCTTTGTAATGATCTAACAGCATATGTGTAACCTTTCACTAACAATCTGAATCTACTGAAGAAATAAATTGATTAACACTAGCAAACCCTCAATACTTTTACGGGTGTACGCAAAAACTACATTATTTTCGAAATGCATCATCAAGCAATATTCCCTGAATGTTATTTCTTCTTCTTCTTCGTAGTATCAATTCGGTGGATTGGTTTGCAGCAACAGAATCTTGCATCTCGATCTCCATTCCTCTCGGTCCTCCACAACCCTTTTCAGCTCAGCATAAGCGCTACAATTCATGTCCTCGAATACTTACTGCAAATACTCCCGTCTAGGGCGCCCTCTACAGTTTCTACCCTCAACCATCCCCTCCACAATATCGTGAAGAAGACCATCGTGGCGCATAATGTGACCAATCCATCGGGATCACCTCTCTGAGATGGTTCTTGTTAGTTGCCTATCTTCCTTGATTATTCTGAGAACCTCATTGTTCACGTATAAATTTTAATTATACGTGAAAAATAAATATATTTTATTTTAATTTTAGTATTGCAAGTAATTATTTTATTTTGGTTTAAATTTAATAATTTCAAGTCATTATTTCATTGTAACTATATTTTTAGGAATGCTTTTATAAATTTCAGCCATACACATGTTTTATAATTTTAAAATTTTTTACTTTGCGATTGGCATTACGTAAATAATCTTAAAAGTGCTGATCCTGTGAGCCTAAATCTTTATTGCGAAAGCGCTGATGGCAAACAGAGCTTTAGATAAATCGGAACGAGCGAAATCGCCGCGGAAAACATCGCAGAAGGCTTCGAAGCGCACGCACTAAAAAGCCGACCGTGTAATTATAAATCAGATTAAGGCTGTGATATGTGGTGGTAGGACTTGCGTGTCTATGTCGCTACAGCCACCCGAGTGTCTACGACGTAGACAGCAACGTATACGAAAGGGGTTTCAAACTTACGGCGAGTGGTTCAAAAATGTTATAATAATGTAACTATTTTTCTAATTTATCATGAAAAACTTCAGTGTGTTATCTTCTTTCGCAGGTAAAAGATCTTTCACATAACTTATGTTTAATCTAGTGCTTTTAAAATACAAACATTTTGTATATTTTATCAAATTTTTGTCTTTGTTAAAGTATTTGCTAACTTTACTAAAAGTCAAAGGTTTTACGATGGAGATTGCAGTAAAATTATTTTTAATCGTTTTTTTTTTCATTTTTGTTTTCATCATCTGTAAAAATCTGTTTTCAATTTCATCATCTGTAAAAAGAGAGTAAAAGTCTATTTGTCAAAAATGATATTATACGAGTACGAAAATTTACCTGACTCATCGTTAAAAATATTTTTTGCAAGAATGCAGCACTGTAATCTATTATCATTGCGAATCAAAATTCCACATGTTATGCGATGTGTAAGATGTCGCTAGATTGACATAATAGTTATTTTCATCACTTATGGTATTATCCTGTATGTGTTTATGTAAGAAAATCTCCAATGTGTAGTCGGTATTGTATGTATAAGAATATGTGGAATTTGAGTTTTAATTTTAGCTTTTGCAGCAATATAATGTCTTAACTTCAATCAAAGTAGCTAACATAACTGTATTGTGACAATTTGCAGCTTTATTCTCAATAAATACTTGGGAGTGAATATGATCTCATAATAATATAGAATGTTTAGTACTCCTGAATTGTGGTACATCGTTCTATGACCTACACTCTACAGTACGAAGTGACAATATAGAACACTGTGTGAAAGGTTGACACGCATTTCACAAAAATATAACTGAAAATATTAAACTACGTCATCATTGCTAATAAGGAATAATAATACGAGTGCTTGGAATTACTTAAAAGGCATGAAATTAATCATAGAGTGCTTTATTGATGATTTAATGGCCTTTTTAAAGAATTCAGAGTGTTGTTGCTTTTTTGTTACTTACTAAAAAATATTAATAAGCACATTAGTTATTTTTATCTTTTTATACATCTCAAAGGTAAATATTAAAAAAAAGCTTAATATTAAAATATTTTTTTTCATAGCACATCCACTTTCCTTACTAAAACATATGGTTAATAAGAACTGTGATCTTAAAGATTTTTCAGCTGAAAGTGTTGTCACCTCATCACTAATGTCAACTCTGCCTCCCGGATCTCCGCCAAATACATTATGTGTATAATTCCCGAAGGTCCTGCAGAATGGTGCGATCCCGAGTGACTAAATAAAAAGCAACTCTTTTTTATGCTTTTCTGTGGCATCTCAAATACATGTCTCCACTAGGTCCAGTAACATTTGTTATCATTTTTAATCATATATGTAATGAAAAAATATTTTTATTTTCAAAAGTTGAGCCAGGTCACTAATTCTTCTATTCTTTGTACTATCATTTCGACAGCACACTTTTTGTACAAAGAGAAACCGGTGATGATAGCTCAATGGTCAAAGCGTTTGCTTTGCCATAGATCATGGGTTTGATCCCCGATAGCGATTAAAAAAAAACGATTTATGAGCTCTATAATACCGGTTTGTATCACTCGTAAAATGCAAGTCAAAGCATATTTATTAAAATTGGTGGCAGACGAATGTCGTCCCTTGACGACCACCCATTCATAGTAAATTCCTGTAATAATAAAGGATGATACGTAAACCTCGGGCTGTGGTCTATGCTCCACATGCAGCGCTTAGCCATATACACTACGGTAAGCGTCTTAGAATTCCACTGATGATTCAGAATTACTATTACCATTTGTCGGTATTCTCCTGTATGTGTTTACATAAAAATAAAAAACGATACGGTATTTTGAATTATTTCATAGGTCTTTCATGTGTACCGTGCTGATTACTAATATTTTTTTAAATTCCAGAATGATCAAATGTTTTAAATGTTCGTCATAATATTATTGTTATAATATAATGCAAGAGTGAATATTTAAATAATAAATCTTTACGGTTTAGAAAAGAAAATCAATTACTTTATTTTTTGTTTCAGGTACGTAGCGGATTTTTAACAATGGTTCCTTTCCTTAAATGTGAGTATTATATTTTAAAACAATAAATTTTATACTTTGGAAACAAGTTTTCTTTCTTTATTCTTAAATGAAAAATATACAAATCTACAAATTTATAAGACACGGACATTTTTTATCTGCATCTATAAAGTATTTCGTTATCTTAAATAGTGTAAGGAAATCGCAGTCTTTCAATATTTTCGTTAATGCAATTAAGTTATAAATGTTTCTACAATTGTAGCTACATAATTATACGTTTCGGAACCGTTAACCTTCGTTTTTTATTAATTCATACATAACTCTGCTGAACCCTTAAGTAACCTAATAAGAACCTTTTTTATTAGAAAGTAATGAAAAATATCTGCATTTTTAAACGATTTAGAGATCACATTATTAAAAATACCATTTTTTGAAATATTATATGAATTTAATAAAATTAATCGTGCTTAGTACTTTTTTATATTACACCATGGTTTTGTTCACTCTGTTTTCAATAAAAAAAAAAAAAGTTCGAGTAAAACAAGGTATGAAGTATGTTTCGATTCAATATTGGACACGTATTTCAAACTGAATGCATAAAATATAGATGAAATTTTTGTTGGAAATCGTCTTTGTATATCCCTGATAAGAATCTGAGGATAAGGCGCCACATATTTTTTGATCTCACTAATAGTAACACTATGCAGCCAGAGACAATGCTTCTTGGGAGAAAGATCAGAATGTTTAACCACATTGCCTCAGATGTTGATATATTCCACGCAAGGTAGGCCCAGTTCATACACAAGCTCAACGAATTTGTTTGGAGAAGTAATTTGTTGGAGTCGTCTGTTTAACGAGCACTGTGACATTCTGTTGCTTTTCTTTATTATTTTTTCTTATTACTGAATCACATTACCTTTATAAACATATTTTTTTTTGTTTTATCTTTTCAAGATAGTATTAAATAAAATTTGTAATGTTTCTGAGAGAAATAAATGCATTTGAATCGAAATTGAAACACAAAAGTAAATATTTTATTATCTTAATACAAAAGTATTTATCATTTCCAAGCATAGATTTTCATTTAAACTTCAACTTCCGCGTTTATCATTTCGACTCAAAAAATAGTGTCTATTCAATTTTATAAAAGCTTTAATGGTTGCGCAATGAATTTTTGACGTGAACTGACTAAATGCGGGTTTAAGCGGCTGAAAAAGTGGGTGTCTTCATTAATAAATAGCGTGCTTTAATGGAAACACGAAATCGCAGACTGCTGAGGTTAAACGCGAACGATTAAGCTAGTGTTTGAAATTCAAGGCCCGGTTCAAATAGACAAGTTAAAAATAAACCCTGAATGGGTTAACATTGAATTTCGACCGTTATTGTGGCGAAACACGATAAAGTGTTTAAACCGAACGTGTTGTCTGATACAACGTTTCAAATAATTTGTAACGTTACTTTTGGCACTGAATTTTGTGTGGCAAATATAAGTTTAATTCATAGGCTTTTGGCAATCGGAAATATTTGCAGGTGACTTCTTTTAACAATCGATTTGCTTATGTGTTATGTAATATTTGTTTAACAAACACAATATTTTGTAATTAAATACACAAATACAATTCTAAATAATTTTTTTACGCATCAATTCATTCAAAAAAATATTGGCAGACGCGGTATTCGAACCTCGAGCGTTGCACCTTTGCTCTATTCTACACACCGCGCTATCCACACGACCATTCTCTGCCTGGGCAGATACTTGAAACTTGATGTATATATACCATTTTTTACATCATAAAACGATAGACGTCTCTGCAGTATATGTTCAGAGAATGTATATTATTATTTTTATGATTCAATCAGTCAAAAATTATTCATAAGTTTTTTTTATTACTAATAATATTGAAATATAGTCAATGATCTATAAAATAAGATAAAAGTATTGAAAAATATTCTAATTAAAATTAAAAATTCAAAACAATATAATGGGATATTTCCCTCATTGATTACTCAGAAAAAAATAAACCTTCTTGTTACTTCAAATTGCCGATGATATATACGTGTCAAATTCATTGTACAGCACGCTGACAAATATAAAAAAAAAAAAACAATTCTTGGAGTTGTAGAAATAAAACAGAGTGAACTCAATATATATTACCAGGGTGGGACACGTTTAAAGAATGTCGCAGGTTGGGTATGGTTCAATGGTCAAAGCGTTTGCGTTCAATCCCCGATGGAGATTAAAAATATGTATTTTTTAATTGATTTCTGAGCTCTAAAATTACCCCCGGTTGGTGTGAACTTGATCACTCACCCGTAAAATGTCAGTCATAGCCTATTAATCAAAATTAGTTGTAGACGAAAGTCTTCCCGCGAAGACCATCTATTCATAGTAAATTCCTGTAGTAATATAGGATGATGCGTGAATCTCGAGCTGTAGTCTATGACGTTGGCGGATCAACACTCCACATGCAGCGCTTAGCCATATGCAACATGGTAAGCATCATAGAATTCCACAGATGAGATGATTCAAGATTACCATCACCATCTGTCGGTATTCTTCTGTATGTGTTTACATTTAAAAAATACTCATAAATATATCTAAAATATTACAGCAGCCACTTCTTCAAATCCTCTCAAAAGCTTCTTCTCTGGAGATTAGGGAGCTTCGGGGAGCGTGTAGGTTCCCAGGCGGACCTTCAAAGCATATTCGTCTTGAGATAGAAGAAAATGTCAATTGACTGAACTAAATGGCGGTAACTTGTGATGACCAGATTTTTCATATAATGAACGGAAATGAAACATAACACGTAATTATGATATATGAATATGAGTAATGTCAAGTTGAGGGAACAAAAAATAATTTCAAACTATTGTTGATGGTAAGACATAGATGGATGAGGCAGCTGAAAAAGCTTTGTGGTGGCATTTTGTGACCACCATATGCATCAGTTAGGGAGTAAATACAAAATTATTTAAAATTATTCTTAAGACCTATAAGTAAATTTGTGTTTCACAAATACTTTTATTTTAATATCAAAGTCTTGTATGACATTGTTCACATTTCTGTTTTTGAGACTAAAAGAAAAATCAAAAACACACGTTTCCAACGCAAAATTATGACCTCCGATAATTCGCAAGATCCAATAAAACATTTAATACGCCATATTATTTTTCTTTCATGTCTATATGCTAATGGAAATCTTTACTTTTCAAGAGCCGAGTGTATTTCTCTTTGGTAAATTTTCTTTTCTCGGAAATACGAATTCATAAATGTCACCGGTTGATTGAAAACATTTTTCCAGTTAAGTCCAATCAGCTGATATATTTTTTATGTAAGCACATACAGAAGAATACCAACAGAGTTTTATATACGAGTAGATCTTCTTATTTTGTTTTCTGTAGATTTGCGTTCAGCGACAGTGGCTCATCATCAGCGCGGTTTTTGCTACGTTACTGAAGTTAAGCAGATTCGGACGTGAACGAAAACTTTAATGGGTCACTGCTTGTTGCTAACTGTGGGTCACTGCTCGAAATAAACCGGTCATAAAGACGTAATACTCCAAGTTTATGTAACATCGAGCTAATCATCCGATCTCTTTACAAAATTTTATTAACAAATCACTTAAAATATGCCTCGGATACTTTCGCTGCCGTCAAGTATCTAAGTTTCTGGTTTGGAAATAGTAAGGCATCACATATTTTCCTAAGAGATTTTTCAGGTGAAGAAATGTCTGGGGTGAGGCAATTTATGTTGAACATATGTTTAAGGCCTGGCAGAGCAGACGGTCGACCTCGCTCAAGGGTAGAAACACATATTTCTTATTTCCTATCCGTCCTCGAGAGAATGGAGATGCCTTGGCTTAATCCAAACCTTTGGACTAGTCAATTCATGACGGTTCACGGCAATTTTAAGGCTAAACTCTTCAAGTTTAACCTCGTTTATAGTCCAGACTGCCCATGAGGTAGCCCCTTGCAGGACGCTGAACACGTTCTCTGGCATTGCCCAATATTAGATTTAATTAGGGAAAGGCTCTTTAGCCTAATCCAACAGAAGCCTGGACCGTTTGGATATGTCGACCTCATCGCTACGGAGTCCAACTACCATGCCTTTTCTGTATAAGTGGCGACCTTCGGTGAAGAAGTCAATAAGTTCAAATTTTAACGTCTGAACTACTAACTTTTACACCCACTTTTGATATTGCTCTCCAAAGCCCGTTACTTGTATAACGAGAATGAACTCTAAAAAAAATTCCTTGTTAAGTGCTCCCAAGGAGCGCAGGTACATGTTATAGGTCTGATTTCTGCTATTACTTGCATCATATATTTTTTTTCAGTGGTTTTCAAGAGGTTTTCTGTATGCAGCTTTCTCCTTAATGCCGTATGTCATTAACTGTCTTACTTAGGTTTTGAATATATATTTTTTTAAATGAGTAAGTTCGAACTCGGCACTGGTTGCATTAAAGTCAAGCAAACTCCTCTACGAAAAGCCTCGAAGATAATTAAATGACGAAATTTAATATTTACCCTCAACGTTTATTTATTGTCTTGTATTCAACACCTACGTGAAAAAAAATGTTTAATTTAATACGATTTTATTAGGTTGATTTTAGTTTTTAATATATTTAAAAAAAAACTTCAATACGAGTAACATATAATTTATTTTGTAGTGCTTGTTTAAAAATGTGTTAATTTATATTTCATGCGTCTTTACTTAGTTTATTTAATATAAATTCCGCTATCTTTTCAAAGGTACTTATTTACCTTTGTAAAGTAAGCAGAATAAGTAAAATTAAATATGATTGATTAAATATATTTTATATTTATTATTCACATTTGTATGTTGTAAATAAATTAACTGGTTTGACGTAAAACATTTTTTTAAATGTAAGCCTTAATCGAGATGCATGATTTTGTTGCTGCAAACCAATCCACGGAATTAATACTGTGAAAAAGAAGCCTTAATATGAAAATGTTTTTCGTGACTTTGGGATTGGGCCGATATGATTTTAACCAATCACATCTGATAAATACACATTCATGATGAATTTATCTTACGTTATTCACATTTAAAATCCGTGGCCACAAAATTTTTTAATATTTTTTGTTACGAGCAAGAAACATCTTACGATTCTGATTTAAAAGTGCCTCAAAATATATCTCGGACACTGCAGGTGCCGTCATATCAAATAATTGGGCTCTCGTCATGAAGGTTGTTGAAACTACTGACATCCCCATTTAAAAAAAACCGACAAATCGTGGGTTCATCACGTAGCCGCGTAGAGGAAGGATGCAGGAGCAGATTAACAACACAAACAATTTATTTTTGAAACACAATTCGCATTTATTTTTAATTAAGACTTGATTTCCACGTGCGACCGGTATGGCGTTTCACCTGCTGGACGAGAGTTAACTGACAACTGCCGGAACACCGTGACATGCAGCGCCGCCAAGACAATCACGGCGAAAAAGCAATTACACCATTTATTTGATAATTTGTTGCTATATTAAAAATAATTAATAATAATGTCTAATTTATAAAGGTCCTCCATTGACAAAAAATTGAGACAGTCGATTTTACCAAGCCAACTTAGACCCACAATATTATTATTGAATTGTTTTTGATAATAGTTCGTATGTGTAGTCTATAAATTGTGGTATAAATATTTATTCCTCGTGTTATGTAACGTCAAAGTTTATTTATCAAATTTCCTTCATCCCGTGAGGCCAGGAACACTTCAATAGGGCTTCCGTCAAAACGTGATTGATCGTGTTAGACTATCACACGTCTCATGCTACCATATTTCCTTCTTATTTTATTCCTGAAAAAAGCTTCAAGGTCCAATAGACAAAGCGCTCAATTATGAAACAAACATTTACTGATTGATATCCGTTATACATCTGAAGTTTTTATATATATATTTATGTTAACACATACAGGAGAATACTGACAGATTGTGATAGTTACTCTGAAGTTTCATCTGTGGAATTCTATGACGCTTATTATGGTGCATATGGCTAAGCACTGCATGTGGAGTGTTGATGCGCTAACGTCATAGACTACAGCCCGAGATTCAAGCATCATCCTTATTATCTGCAGGAATATACTACGAATGGGTGGTATTTACGGGACGACTTTCATCTGCCTCTAATTTTAATTAATATGCTCTGACTGGCATTTTACGGGTGAGGGTTAAATTCACACCAATCGGAGTATTTTAGTGCTCAGAAATCGATTGAAAAACTTTGTTTAATCTCCGTTCGGAATCAAACTCACGACCTTTGGCTTGCAAAGCAAACGCTTTGATCATTGAGCTATACCCGCCAGCATATTAACAACAAATCGCCATCAAATAGTCTGCTGTATTTTAAAATCCTTGTATATATCAAGCATAAATCCTGTCCGGCAGCTTAGCCTTAGGTTAAGTCATCTTATAGGTAAAAATTGTCAAGGGCTTGGGAGCGTCTGGTTAATCGTCTGATTTCCTTAAAATATTTGAATTATAAATCACCCTGATTTATACCTACAACTAACGAAAACTAAAAAGACCCTCGCTTTTAGCACTTTGACGCTGGACGTTGTCGGGAACCATATGTTCTCAAGTGGAACTTCTACTGTCTTATTAAAAATATATTCATTTTTTGTATGCATAAATTCTTTTGTTAGCCATACTCATCAAGGACAACTCTCATAGATTTCGTATGTTTGTATGATCTTCTTAAAAATTAAAAATGCTATTTTTCTGCATTTAAATTTAAAGTCATTAAAGAATGGTAAGTTTCGTGTAATGAGAGTATAAAATTAATTCATTATTGTCTGTCGGTGTTCTTTTGAATATGTTAACGTTTAATAAATGTTTTTATTTATTTCATTAACCTGCGTATGTTTTTGGTTTAAAAAAACTCGTTTACCACTCAGCGGTGAAAGCTCGTGTGAGCCTTGCTCGGAGGCTTCCGGGGGAACCGGATGTTGGGACTTACCGGATGTGGATCTCTTTATCAACTCGACGCTTAGCAAAACAAATTGTTTTAATCGGTAGGTAAACCAGCGGCAGTTATTTATTTATTATTTACACATTGTATTTCTCCAATTCCTTGTATGCTATGAGTAAACAAAAATAGAAAATTTAAAGCGTTGATTTCTGTCACTCAGTTTCCCAGCTGTTTTCTGTAACTTGCTATCAAAGTCCATTACTTTTGAATTTGGTCTGCGCAAAATAATAAGAACACTCTCTGATAATGAGAAATGACGACAATAATAAACGTACATGTCAGTCGTTTAACTTAGTTATGAGACCAAAATAGTCAGGGCTTTCGCTGTTCAAGAAGTCTTCTGGACATTTATAAGATTAAAAATTAGCTGAATAGACATTGTATCTAACATACATGGAAGTCTATAGAGAAAAATAATCTTGAATTCTACTAAGTATTGAATTGGAGCACGAGACATAGATTAACTATTTTTCGGACTAAGTGATAATAGTAGTTTGTTAATAGATGCTGAATTTTGTCGAGTAACTAAAAGTTCATCTGAAACTAAAGACTACCAAAGATACTTGAAAATACGTCAATTGTTGTATCCAAGGTAAACTTAAAATTATTTCTTAATCAAAATTAAAAAAAAAAATTAGATGTTTATCCAACGCCCCTAAAGCTTGAAACATTTGGTCACAAATGGTAGTGTAACTCAACCAAAAAAACACAGTCATAAATATACTGTACATCATGAATGTTTCAATAATGCTTAACCCTTTCGCATCGGTTGTCGGCATATGCTATCATAAGATTCCTCCACCCGTTGACATCGGTTGACGTGATATATCGTTTTGCTACATTCTTAAAATTTTTTTTTATACATCATCTGATCTAAAGGATACAAGAACCAATGTGATGTATGAAAATAGACCAGATAAGTACATTTATGCTTCAAATACTAGTTTTCTAATTGACAGTATAACTTGTATTCAAACCGAGCCGTAATTAAAGGGTTAATATGGTTGATCTAACAAAAACCACGCTTAAAATGTGCTGTTTTTGTTACATGCGTTACATTAGTGAAGAAAGAATGAGAATTAATAATTTCACAAAAATATTAAAGCTTTTCAAAAGCAGAACCCGTAACAGTTAGCGTGACAATCAAGTTATTTAACATTGCGCTAAGCACCTCGACAATAACTCATATTAAATTTGTCCTCCCACCGTTTCACCGTTAAATAAATCTCAATTACGTTCCATCGAATCAACTGAAAAAATAAAAACAGGCTGTGTTTTTTCAGAAAATACGTTTAATTTTTATTTGAACTTTACGGTTTTGGATAAAATTGTTTGATTTATTGTTCATGTACGAGTATGTATACAACACATTTTTTTACATATTTTTTCATACTACATTTTTGGTGAGATTTCATAATTTTGATTTTGTAAATATAAGAGATTTTAATTATAAGTCATCATCATCCGCCTGAGTCCGTCCACTGTTGAACGTATGATTCCCGCATGATTTTCCATTCTCTTCGATCATTCGTCTTTCGTATTTAGGCCACTTCTGCTATTCTTTAGATTTCGTCAGTCCATCTTTCAGGTGGTTGGGCAACGCTTCGTTTGCCAGTAAGTATAAATACGTAATTTTAATTTATGACGTGTGGCGACTGACAGAGTTTTTTGGAAGCTGTTTGTGATGACCATATGCTCCAACTAGGGGAGTGGTCATGGATATGATGACAATAATAATGCTAAGGCTTCCTCAATAGGTCAACTTGAAAATAGTTTCTCGACGAAGCCAAAACATAACAGCAAAAATTAAATTGTGTATAATTGAATCTTATAATTAATATTTTATTTAAAACGTATAGAGTCTACTGTGATTAGCGTGAAAGCAACGTAAATATACCAGTTGATTAGTATGAAGCTCTTTGTATTTTAGAATAATATATTGATTTTGACATCACCGTTAACTCAAAAGAACGACTCCATATCGCCAGGATCGTCATCAAGTCGCATGGTTGAGAGATGAGGAACAGATGAGCAACACAAATAACTTTTTGAGAAGCAAATTGAAGTATATTTCAGTAAAATATTGACAAACTTCCGTTATCTGCCCGGGGTGGATCTTTCTGCTTCAGGTCCCGGAGAGATCACGACTGCCACTGCCAGAGTAGCCGGGCAGAATCTGACTGGCTTTGCCGGCAGGTGTGGCGCAGCGACGAAATTAATACTGTGGCTATTTACAGAACCAGCCCCTTCAATGACGACCTGTTAAATATACCGAAATAGCGGCACAGCACCATATCTTTTTTCTCGTTAAATGAAGATTTATATGTATTTACACCTTTATGTATGCGTGTCAAACGAGCAAACAAAAATAAGAGACGAAAGATTGTAGGTCGAGGCATTTTGGCACCAGCCTGCTAGGGCTATTTCAACCTGATATTAATTCATATGGTCACATAAAAATATATGGAATGACTTGACCAGTCTCAGTAAATGAAAATCAATTTCATATCACCCAATGACCCAATTCCAAGCGCTGTAAAAAAATAATAAAATTTCAAGCCCCTTCCTATTATTCCCATTGGAAGCTACGAGCACTTCAAACGCTATACCAATTTTGAATTGAAAAATCCAACGAATAACCAATATTAAAATTTTTATTATTTGAAAAAGATATCGTGTTTGATAGTTATTAACAATTTTGACGAATTTCACAGTACTCTTAACTACGAATAAAAAATCTTTTATTAGGTATTTAAAAAGGCACAAGGCCTGGAGACTCCTGCAAAAAATGGATAATGATCCAACAACTCCTGTTAACCTTTCCCCTGCCAGACCAATTGTGCAAGAAAGACCCCCATAGGCCAGCCGTTTTCAATGTCAGAAAAGTCATTTTAATAAATCAACAAGTGCTTAATATAATGTTATTTAATGTAAACTTACCAAATTTGGATGTTTTTCCCCTTTTCCATTAGAATAGACACACTTAATTGATAAATAATGTTGTGATAATTTATACGAACAGGGTTGTCACAAATTGTGTAGTTTAATAATGATCTGGCGAGTTAACTCGTCCGTGGCCTGGCGGGACCTAACGAGTTTGGCGAGTTAACTCGTCCGTGGCAGGGAAAGGGTTAAGCACGCAACCTCATCTGCCAATCAAATTGCTCATCAGCTCCTCCTCAACGGAAAGCTCAACAATAAATAAAAAAAAACAAAAAAAGCAATTGAAATTTATGCAATATTGTTTTACCATATTTACTATATTTACCATATTTGCAAGCTCAGATTCTCTATGCATTGTCTCATGGAAATATATGTGGTTTCCGGGAGCCTCCAGGGCAAAATTCCACGAACTTGCAAAGACTGCGGCTGTAGTATCAGAAGTATAAATATTTGAGTGTTCAATAATCAGCTTTTTTTTAAGGAGATCGGATAATGAGTAATGACTCCCCCGAGGTCTGGACATTTTTTATCCTTAAGTGGTAGCTGAACCCTTCCGGGAGCTTGTATAGAGCTAAGATTATAACCGACGACGTCTGAATGACAAAAAAATATTGTAAAAAAATTACCACCAAATAGGATACAATTGGTATTCTCCTAATTCATTATGTTTCCTGTTTAATTCATCGGTACGTTTTTGCACGTGGATAAGTAACAAAGCTCTCATTGAAAGTAATACCACGGTTTTCGTTTACGTGAGTAAGCAGTGCTTAAGGAGATACAAATTAAAATAAGTAACATAGGTAATTTCAGCATTTAAAAATACTACTCTTAATCAGCGGCGTATAATCACATCTAAACATTTAATTTTCCACTAAAATCATACTCAAAGAAGCTACTCTGCTTCTTGTTTACCAGATATATAA
Organism: Glossosoma conforme; assembly: GCA_022606575.1. Lineage (NCBI taxonomy): Eukaryota > Metazoa > Arthropoda > Insecta > Trichoptera > Glossosomatidae > Glossosoma > Glossosoma conforme. The sequence continues at coordinate 96,338 of JAGTXR010000203.1, read as the reverse complement.
ATGAACATATAAAGTTTTCCACCTTTGACTTTTTGAATTACTTCCACGCCGGTGCTCAGACCTCAGATTTCATTTTGTTCGTCTGCCTTTCAAATAATCCCATCCAGATTAATGGAGGCTCGGGAGCTCCAACAATAGAAGGAAAGCAAAACAAATCACGATACCAGAAATGTGTATTATTCATGTACAGACCGTGTGGGAGGACTCCGCCTGTATTTATTTTTGATACGAGATTGGTTTTTTATTAAAGGACACGTAACGTACCGAATCTCATTTGGGGCCGGTGCCTTTTACGGTACATCCTGAAAGCATTGTACCGCTGAAATTAATTCCGACTCAAAAATGACAAATATTGTTCTGTCAATATGTCAAAATAATGGAGAGTAATATATAATATTCATCGTATGTTTAAAAAGCTTATTATACTAGTATATGTTGCAGTAGTAAAACATTATTTTTTAAATGCGCGCTGTTCAGTTGATTTATGTCGTAGCGGATCGCTAAAGGTCTCGTTTGAGAAGCAGAATAATAAAATTTTGTACCGATATAGTTTAGTTGTCATTGTCATGCGTTAGAATAATGAAGGTCGTGCGTTTACCTTTTAGACTTACTTTTTGAGCAAATGTTTTGTGATACTCGTCCGTCTTTTGGAATCGTTTCAATTAAGTCCGGGACTGGAAATCAATACGTAAATTATTTATAATATATGGAACTTGAGAGTTGAGTTTTCATTTATTTTACTTTTTTTGTTGCTGCTTTTTTTTTTTTGTGATTTTTTAAATCAATTTGAAGACTTATGTGTATTATATGTACACTATAATAAAAAGATGTAATGATTTATTATCACAGCAAATATCTTAAGTCTACTTTATTAAAATATTGAAATAAAAAAACTTAACACATTATGCAGTTACATATTTATATATTTATGCTAGGAGTAACCCTAAAAGTTGCAAAAGAGTTGTATACCTTGGAAGTACGATCACCTGGGATGGCAGAACAAAAAGAAAAGTCAACAGACGCATACATCAAGCATGGCTAGCGTTCAATAAAAAAAATTCAGTCAGTAAATATTAATTTAAAGCTCCGCAAGCACCTGGGCAAAACATTTGTTTGGAGCGTCTTGATGTACGGCTGTGAGACATGGTGCTTATCTGAAAGTGATAAAAAAGGTCCATTGAGATTTAGTCATTCAGAAGAATTCTCTGAATTTCCTGGAGAGACTACGTCACGAACAATGAGGTTCTCAGCATAATCAAGGAAGATAGGCACCTAGTACCATCTCAAAGAGGCGAACGCGATGGATCGGTGACATCACGTGCCACGATGATTTTTTTCACTACACTGTAGAAGGGATGGTTGAGAGCAAAAACTGAAGAGGGTGCCCAAGATGGGAGTATTTGCAGCAAGTGCTCGAAAGAGGTTCTCAAGAATCATATGTGATCCCAGGTCAACCTCTAAGTGAAAAAATATGCTAGTATTAGTCATAAACAAAAGCTATTTACTCGTTTTTAAACGATGGATTTATACATTATTTGAAGCTTTTCATTCAATCTTCTTCACTATCTACCTGCTTCTCGAAACTTTAGAGGTCTTGCAGTGGTGTTACCTCACAGAACTTGCAACATGTTGGAAGACTGCATCGGAAATGTATCTCTTGGGACCAGTGCATCTAAGAAACGAGAGAGAGTACAGGAGTTACAAATTATAGCTGAACATATATTTAAACAAAAATATTAAAAAAAATCAGGTTATACTAAGGAAGCCAATCTATCAGCTTATTACGTTGTGTCTCCAGTTTGTACAACATTAACCTATAATCAGTACCTTGCACCTTTTATATATCTGTAATCACGGTAATAATGACAAAAGCAAATTTTAAAAGAGGTTCTAGTTAAATTATCGAAATACAGCAACAGTGTACGTGGCTCAAATCTTGGTTGGTTCAAATAATCCTTTCCTTACAAGAAAATGTTAGGGAACATAGAAATAATCATCTATTTTCATTAAAGTTTTCTGATTAAAATGTCACTCAAATTAAACTAAAAATAATATACGAGAACCACAGCACTATTTCAATAATTCTCATAGCTGTTGCTATTAAGGTCTTCTGGAAGCATATATGTTTTTTTGTGTCCGATACATAACTTTTAAGCATTTTCAAAAAATAAAGACACAGTTATGTCAGTTGCTATAGTTTATGAATTGTACATTGATATCCCTGCACCCGGTGAGATCCCTATATTATTACAGAAACCCTCCAAGACAGGAGCTCGGGGACATGATGACAAGACAGCAGTAGTATTCGAAGTATATTGTTAATGTGTATTTTTATGGAGATTTGATGATTAGCCTGACGTTTCCGATGCCTAGACCATGTGATTGTACAGAACAGGTCAATCTTGTTATCCAATTTTGTCAACATAAATGAATTACTCGTATATGCCCCAAGTATCAGCGTTATCAACGTTTCGTCCAAAATAAACGTCCAATAAACATTTTTAAATCTGTCTTACCCTCGTTAATGCTCTTTCCAGCCTTAACTGCCTTAACTGAATTCCAGGTTTAGGTTGTATTTAATCATTTTTATACATGTTAAAGTAAAACCAAACGTTTCACCATATCTACTCGTAAATCAATTCGTTGTAAATATTTTCTTTCAGAGGTTATGGTGCATTACTTTGTTGATACTGGCTTTACGTGTTCTTTTTAAGAACACTTACAATGGCATTGTTTATAGATTTTTGAAATTCTCTTGTCGACATTGAACCACATTGACATATATTTTCGATAAAGACTTGGTTTCCCCGCTCGACCGTAACATGACGTTACTTTCGCCTCGGTCGAACGGGACTAACTCACGACTGAGAGCGCTCATAACGGTCTGTCGCCTAGCGTCGCAAGTGGCGATCTGCAGAGTCAATGGCGCACCAATGACAGCAGCCATGTATATAACTTACGTCACACCCGTGACTGGACTCAGAAATTTCAATATGGCGACACATGCATGTAAGACAAGCGGACAGAAATAAGAGACGAAAGATTGCATATCGCGGTTTTCGGTACAAGCAAGGGCTACATCATGCTGATGGCAATACAATGAATTATAATTACTATTGCAAGGTTATTTTTCATTCAAAGTTGAATACCCCTGCTATGCCTTATGCAGTAACGATCCTTGACTACATACAGGGCTATAAAACTTAACTGAAGCAGAGCGGCTAAACTTACCTTCGCCTTGGGTCGTAAACTGGTCATATAATATGATATTATGTAGTGAATATATTAAATAGATAAATATTTCATAGCTTGTTTTAACATGGATCACACTGAGCATTGTGTAATCACCTGATGAAAGACCGCAGTTCAGCTCAACGTGATCCATGTTAAAACAACTTGAAATCGAACTTGAAAAATGAAAACGTCATATATTTTACTATGAAATGGGTTATAAAGTGAATGCTTAATACACAAAGAGCATAATGTTGGATATATTTACCATTCATTACATGGATCACGTCGAATAAATTTATTTTAGAAAATTAGACCACAGTTTCGCTTCTTCAGCAAAGCCATTCAATGTTAAACACTTACTTGCTTAATAATTGCACATAATGAACGCAACCATGGTAGCATTTTCATAACATAATTTACTATTATATTCAAATATATTTTTAATGTATAACTTTCTTAGTAAAAACTAACAGTGAATAACGTGATTTAATTTTTTTTGTGGAACTATAAGTAATGTCTCGTAAAAAATAAAATTATTCAAACACTTAGAAGCATATATTTTTTTTACTTTTACCAACCCAAGCATGCATACAGTTCAGTTATAGTGGAAAAACTGTATTTATATTAACATACCGACAAAATAAATAATCCTTATTAATTAACAGTATAATAATTACATAAATAATTAATTAATGATGAATAAGTAACAGTCATTAGCATTTTTCAAGCGTTGGACCTTGAAGAAATATTTTTTTACGTTTCTACGTCTAAAAATTTGCATCGAATGCAATGCTCTTTTTTTGTATCGAAATAATCGATAATTTTATGCAACAAATTCAGTCATTTTTCGATATAATTTTTTATTACTGTAATAATGAGTTTTAGTATTTTTAATAAAATAAATTTAATTTGTTGACGTAGGTGTCACACAGCACCTACGTCAATATCACGATAATTTCATTAGTCGTATTTTATAAAAAAAAAAAATTTCATTGATATTCCAATTGCATTTACTTATTTTTCTTCTTCTTCGTAGTATCAATCCGGTGGATTTGTTTGCATCAAAAAAATCTTGCATCTCGATATCCACTCTTCTCGATCCTCTGCAATCCTCTTTAGTTCAGCAAAAGAGCTACAACTCATGTCCTCGAACACTTGCTGCAAATACTCCCGTCTAGAGCGCGCTCTGCAGTTTCTAACCTCAACCATCACTTCCACAATTTCGTGGAGAAGACCATGCGACCGATCCATCGGGCTCGCCTCTCTGAGATGGTTTTTACTAGGTGTCCATCTTCCTTGGTTTTAATGTATAATTGATTTTTTTATTTTACTTATCGAGGAGTTCACGAAATTTGGACTAGACTTCACCACTAGAAAAAATATGACAATATATGATAGCAGTCTTAACAGTGCGCTCATTTGCAATATTATCAGTTAGCAACTGAAAAGTACATCAATGGTCTCCTTTGAGTGATAAATCATAAATAGCTAATGAAACAGGTGTAATAAAGGTGAGTTCAAACGTACGATAACCACAATTCAGAACATATATCATTTGGTAGTAAGATTCTGTTCTATGAACTATTTTCTTCCTATCTTAATTGTATATTCACTTAAAACGCAGCTAAGCAATTATGTCAGCTGCCGCTGTATATATTCCAAGACATATCTTCACCCGGAGGTTTACCTGGGAACATACTCGTATATTGTTCTCGACGGCGATCAGGACGGCATACTTGAAGACACGATACTTGTTGTATTAAAGGAATATTGTGTTTGGTTAACAAGCATTTTTAATGTCAAGTTAAGATATTTGTTGATAAGATAGATGCCACTGAGGCCTGGACATTTGGGTCTAATGAGTTAATTAATGTAAAAGGTAAAATAATCTGAAAAATCGTGATTTACCCTATGACTTCTAGTTCTTCTGCAATTATATTGATGGTGAAACATTTTTTTTATCCCATATATATTATGTTGTTTTATTAATAGACGTGAAGTTAGTAAATTATTTAATTTATGACATTCACAACGGTTGAAGTCCCCGGGCTCTCGCCGTCTTGGAAGGCCTTCAGAAATAAATACAGAATGTACTCAGCGGAGCTACGGAAAGCGAAGCTGACATAGGACACGGCGAGGACCAAGTGGTTGACAGATCTTTTTAGTATCGTCTCGTGATGTCCATATGATCCAGTTGGGGAAGCGGACATGGACAAATAAATTAATATTAAATTAATAAATACATTAAAAATCAAATTTGTTTTTTTAATTTGACTTTCGCTCGTATTTAAATCACGTCTACTTGCGGCCTGTAATAAATAACGTCTGCGTACTAAAATAATAATTATTCACAATTGATGAAATTAATGTCAGACACTTGTGTCAATAAATTTCTGACGTTGAAGAATGGTGTTTGTGAATGTGCTCTTTAAACTATTTAGGTTCACAGCATTTAAAAAAACACGTGTTGCATGCGAGATCATTGATGTGATTGGTGGTAGACAAAAATCGCCTCGTGAACACCATACATTGTCTCTTGATTCGTCGCTCGACACTCAAACCGGGCGGAAGTGTCTAGTCATCCTACCTACAGGATGGCGAACTGTTGCGATTGTGATATCGCGCAAATAAATCGTCGCTTAGACGATCACCGTTTGCTGCTGGAGAGGCTCTTAAAGGCTGTTGGATGCGGGATGGATGATGCTCTGACATCCGTTGGTGTGGACCCTCCACCCAACCGGATAAGTCTGCCGACTTCCCGCAGAAGGCGCTTACCTCGAGCGTGCAAATCAATTCCGGCCACCTACGCTGAAGTTGTCAACATTCCTGTGTCGATGTCGCTTAACTGTGACAGCAGAGACTCCGAACCTGCCGTCAAAGAATCCGCTTCGAGTGAGGCCACCGAAGATGACTCCTCGGAAGATACTATCGAAGGAGCCCCTGCTGCTTCGAGCAAGGCTCCCAAGGACTCCCGTTCTAAGCCGGGACGAATCATCGTTCGAGGAACTGGAGGACCTGAGTGCTTTCTCCGTGGATGTCCTCTCCCTCCCCCGAGCAATCTTTCCGGAGAAGTTCAACGTTCTAAGTTGAGTCGCGCCTCTCCGCATGGGGAAAGGCAACAACATTCAGCACGTCTGATGATCCGTGGTTCTGCAGCTCCTTCAAAAAACGTTACTGGAGTGAAGATGGCGTATCTTCAAGCCAAGGGCCTTCACCCATCTACATCGGCTGAGGACTTGCAGAGCTTCTTGGCAGCGACCGCTGCATTCAATCCTTCTTGGATGACCATCAGGAGAATTGTCAGCAGGCGGACGCTGTCAACTTCTTTCAAAGTCGGGGTCATCGCAACTTCGCTGGAGTCTCTCATGGAGCCTCAAGTGTGGCCTGAAAGGACCATCGTTCAACCCTGGATACGCATAAGACGAAAGAATCGCAGTGAACAGTGGTTGAAACCAACTTGAGTGAAGATATTGACATATTTAGTGTTATATTGCTTTAAATTCAGTACTGGTGTTTATGGAGGCGAAATGTTACACGTTTTGTTTTGTGACAATAATGCCTTGTTATTTGTGAGTCAATCATGATATACTTATGACAGGGTTTTTGTTGTTACAAGTCAAACTGTTTATCTTGAGTCTCCTGACGCTAGTTCTGAGTGTGAGATCAGTGATACTAAATGTGTCAATAAATTTACATCACCACATTTATGTTACCTATTGTAATTTAATTTTATATTACATTATTGTATTTATATTATTGTACTTCAGAAATGCATTGAATTGATAAAATTTGTAATGTTTCTGCAAGGAAAAAAATAAAATTGAAATTGAAATTGAATTGATAGTGATGGATTGAGTAACGCTACGAGTTAGTCGAAACTGCAGTCTCATAAACATAGGCCATACCCAACGTCACCCGTGTAAATACAAGGTAAATAAATAAATATAAATTCATATATTTAAAAATATTTACTTATCAATGGCAAAAGCGCTCAAGTTATAAGTATTTAGATGAGCACGTTTTTTTCTACGCTACAATATTGTCGAATTAATTAAAATGCACTTCATTTTTTTCCTCATATCCGTTTTATATATGAAATATATACTTGCCGAAAATTTCCACCACTAACCTCAGTTAGCTGCCACTGTTCACTTGGTTGATTCGGTACTAAAGAGTGGCTCAACTTAAATATTGACCCTTGGTAAATAACAGGCAATAACTTATCTAGGTTTTGTCCCGTGTCTAATGTTGCTTTATTTCGGTTATAAAAAGAAATCTGCAAGTGATTTTTAATTAACATGTAGAATTAATAATTGTTTTACGAATGACTTGAAAAATTCACTCAATGACGACTAAAATACCCGCGGGTAAAGCTCAATGGTCAAAGCGTTTGCTTTGCAAGCCAAATGTCGTGGGTTGAATCCCCGACAGAGATTTAAAAAAAGAAAAAGGTTTTTTAATCGATTACTGAGCTCTAAAATATCCCAGGTTTGTGTGAATTTGATTCCTCGCCCGTAAAATGCCAGTCATAGCCTATCAATTAAAATTGGTGGTACACGATAGTCGTCCCGTGAAGATCATCCATTCATAGTAAATTCCTGTAATGATAAGGATGATGCGTGAATCTGGAGCTGTAGTCTATCACGTTGGCGGATACACTCCACATGCAGCGCTTATCCATATGCACCATGGTAAGCGTCCTAGAATCCCACAGATGAGACTTCAGAATTACTATCACCATCTGTCGGTATTCTTCTGTTTGTGTTTACATAAAAAAAAGATCTTTTAAAATTTACCTCGCTTTACATGCACTTCATTTTAAATTAGATGCATTATCAGTCTCTTTCAGTCAGTGGTGCATTATTTTTCATCTATAGTATAGTCCTCCGCAGTAAGCCCCACGAATAAAATATCACAGGTCGGATTTCTGAGCTTTAAAATACCCCCGGTTGGTGTGAATTCGATCCCTCACTCGTAAAAAGCCAGTCATAGCCTACTTATTAAAATAAGTGGTAGACGAAAGTTGTCCCGTAAGGTCTTTAATTATTACAGGAATTTACTATAAATGGGTGGTCTACCCATTTATAGTAAATTCCTGTAATAATTAGGATGATGAGTAAATCTCGGGCTGTAGTCTATGACGTTGGCGGATCAACACTCCACGTGCAGCGCCTAGCCATATTGACCATGGTAAGCGTAAAAGAATTCCACAGATGAGACTTCAGAGTTACTATCACCATCTGTCGGTATTCTCCTGTATGTGCTTACATAAAAAACAATACAAAAATGTTGGTGGCGTAATTCACTGAACGCTCATCTTGTCGGGTAAAAACAATACATGGCATAGTACTCGGTTCGTGGTTCAAATTCCCATTGCGCCGTTTTTTTCATACGATTTATTGATAAGATTGTTTTTTGCATACATTTGTATGCGTTGTGAAAACAAACTTCTCTTCAACATTAACACATTATCTGCTGGTCAAACCCATCTGAAAAAAGGTATATGTTCTCGTGATATGTGCCTTTAGCCGTTCATTATAGTAGTACACTATCAACTCAATAAAAAGAAACGACTCGTTGCGATATCATCAATCAGTCTGCATAAGAACAAACGCCTGCAATTTTCTTCAGGCTGTAATTTGTCGCAGTTAATATTTCAGTTCTTGGACTGTTTCCGTTATTACTAAGGCGGAGCCTCTCCCACCGAACAAATACCTTCGACAGAGCACTGCTACCCGGGTAATGATGTCGACCTAGTTTATATCGAGGCAAGCCTTCAGAGTTCAGCTAGTTGCAACAGAGAACAAGCATATATCCCGATTTACTTATATAATGAAAATTTAATGTGTGTATAAAACATAAATAACGGACAATAGTTAGACTTGCTGTGACTCTCAGCTTTACTCCGCTAAAACAAATTGCCACTGTTCCCATTTTTCTGTACGGTTGTAAATCTTATGATAACAACTCGATATAGCCCTTGCAGTCTGGTGCTTAAATGCCTCGATATTCGATCTTGGGTCCATTATTTTTGTTCGCTCGTCTAACACGTATAAAAAAAAAAGTCTTTGTTTCAGATTTAACGCTTTCATTACGGCTCGGTTTGATTACAAATTATATTGTAAATTATAAAACTAGTATTTGATGCATGAATGCACTTCTCTGGTCTATTTTTCTATATATCATTGGTTCTTGTATTCTTTAGCTATCAAATAATGTATAGAAAACTATTTTTTGAAAGTCGCAAAACGATATATCACGTCAAAAATTGTCAACGGTCAGGTAATCTTTGACGGCAAATGCCGACAACCGATGCGAAAGGGTTAAAAAGACGTTACAATTATATATTAAAGTACATTTATACATATTTTATATTTATTATATATAATACGGATAAATGAACTTAATCAACGAATATATTACACAGTAAATAAAGAATATAAAGTAAAAGCTTTCATTCAATCGTTTTAAAAATACGATACAATACATTCTACTGAAAACCACTGAAAAATTCCCTTCAGCACTCACGTTGCTAATTCCATTATGCCGGTAATAAAGATAGAAGAGTAGCCAGAGTTTCAGCGTTCAACTATCGTATTAGTTTCAACTGTAAAAATGTAGCGGATTTTCCCTTAGGTGTTTCAGAAGAATTTAAGTGTTTTACAGCAGAGTTACAAAGAAACTCACTTACGCTTCATCCGTGTGAAATATTAATTCCAGAGCTCGCATGTTTTATTTTGACTGACATTTTTTGTAGTAAAGCATCGTAATAGTATGATATTTTCCAGCGCATATTATTATTATACTGCTTTTTGGTTACGAAAAGTCTTTTTTTTAATGTATGACACAGATGGTGATAGTAATTCTGAAGTCTTATTTATTATTCGGTATTCTCCTGTATGTGCTTACATAAAAACAAACATAACACAGATCTCTTATCATAATATTTATCATTTCTGCATCTAACAACATTCCTATAATATTAAGGTAGACATAACATTCGATGCGAAGAAAAGAGTAACACCCAAGAACTGGCAAACGAAGCGTCGACCAACCCCTGCAAGATGGACTGACGACATAAGGAAAAAATCGGGAGTAGCCTGGATGTGGATGGCAGAGGATCAAAGAGGATGGAGAGTCCTGCGGGATGCCTACGTTCGACAGTGGACTAAAATAGGGTGATGATGATGATGAATATATAGATAGATCCGTGAAGTATCTGTTAATGATAAAATCGAGTATTTAAAGAAGCAAATGACACGTGGTAAAGAATACACCCATGCAAAAATTGGTATGCGTTCAATATTTCTTAACTGATGTTAATTTTTTCGCTCGTTTTATTTAAGTGCAATATCCAACGTGGCATATTATGTAACCTACAAGTATGGTATGGTAGTAACAATAAAAGCTCACAACGTATTGTTAAGATGTCAGAGATTATATAAATGAACACGTTGTAAGCCGCTGAGTGTGTGAGGCTCTTAAGACTCTGTTTCAGGAAAATTTTAATGCCTTATCATTTTTCACGTTCATTTCCGCTTTAAACTAAACTCATTTACGCGGAGTAAACTCTTCTTTAACAGCGTTTCGCAAACGTTTTAAACTGAAAAACACTTTTTAAAAATAAAAGTTTTTTTTAATGAAACAAAGATTTTATAAAAGTTAATTGGTAAGGCCAAGAAAATCAAATTATTAAATTGTCATGCAATTAGTTGTGAGTTTTATTATGACATAGTTCAGATTATATAAATTTATTTGTAAATGAATATATATTTAATTTGTTTAAGACTGCACAATTATGCAAAATTAATATAAATACTCTTACTTATACAATTCGCTTTTGTATTAAAATAGTTTTTTATATGAAAATGATTACTTAAAGTAATGTCATCTACTCATATGTTCCAAATGAACACCGCAAAAACTTGTTCATATTGTAAAAAGGTGAAACTTCCAAATCCAGAAATAATAAATTCAAACCAACGCAGATTAAAGAAATTTCTTCTTCTCCGTAGTATCAATCCGGTGAATTTGTTTGCAGCAACGAAATCTTGCGTCTTGATCTCCACTCTTATCGATCCTCGTCAACCCTGTTTAGCTAAGCATAAGAGCTACAACTCAGGTCCTCGAACACTTGCTGAAAATACTCTCGTCTAAGTAATCAATTAATAAGTAAGTCAAAATAACTTATAGTAGCCAATTTTGGTAAGAAAATTCTCCAGATAAACAGCTGACACAGAAATTGAATATGACTTATAAGTTAATTATAAAGATCTTCACTGTCATCTGATATAGTTTGACTGAGTTTTGAAGGAATGATTGAATGAGTGATATAACAACAATGTTACTGAATTAATTAATTAATTAGATAAATACTTGTAACCTTGTTTTAACATTAATATCAATAAACACTGTTTATTCACTTGCTGTTACATTACAGTTTACCTTCAATGAAAGCATTATTTGTTTCAAAAGTGCATGAACATGCTGATGAGTAAATAATTTCCAAATTATCGGTGTAATATGAAGTTATAAAAACATGCAAGGAAGAGGTGATGGGTGGAGCTTGAAGGAGTTAAGGAAGGTGCTTAGACCTATGCAAGTTATCACAAAGTGTTGTTTTATTTAGTCGTCCATTAAGTTGCAAAAGAAAGTTATGTTGGCAAGAAAAATTGCCCAGCGCTGTGTTTTAATATGAGAGCAATCGTTAAAGGTAATGGAATCTAGATATCACTGACAGTTAACATTCGGTTATTTTTTAAAGTGCTTGTTTTTTGTGTTCTCTTTATCCTTCTTGGCCCTAAAGAGACACAGACTAATCGCGTTAGTATTTCATACAACTGAAAGTAATCGTCGGAGGCCTGAATTTTCTAGCGTTTTAAACAAGAAATTGTGATACTTTTAGCACTTTTTTTTAATATATACTTGATATGATACTTTTAGCACTTTTTTGTATATTGTATAAGTACTCGCACATCAGAAGACTCTTTGGCAAATGGATATGCTTGACATGACTTTGTTTACTCTGAGTACTTTCTTTCTTCGCTTGTAAACTTACTACGCTCTTATTTGTATAAACAGCAGTTACTTAACAATATAAGAAATACAACAAATCTATCACAAATTTTGTTTAATAAGAAATCAATCAATTCAGAACTTTATTTTTTTAAGATGACTCACTTGCACCTTGCAATATATAAATTTATCCACTTACCATAATTCAATGATCTGATATTCTTTGTTCGGTAATTAATTCAAGGTTTTGGCGATAAGTTAAGTTAATTGGCAGTAAATAAAATTAATCTGCAGTAGAATAAATAAATTGGCAGTAACCACTGTGTCAGTATGAATTTGGTCAATTATAACTTTAAAATAACAGTAATATATGCAATATTGGTAAAAATTCATGTACAATGAATGAGTAATAAACCGATAAAATGGAAACCTAACCTTAATTATTATTAATTACCATTCATTAATTATTTCAATTGAATTGATAATTTATATATGTAATTTATATAATAAAATTGTGTAATAATTCTGTATATTATTATATTTTAAGTATTTAGTCAGCCAAATAACCTTCGTGCATACATTTTTTGGCCAACAATTTGGAAATCAACGAGAGTTAAGAATCTTGAAAAAAGACACTTCTTATAGTTTCTGAGATTTGTTTTTCCATATTGCATTTGTGCATTTTTTTAATGATGATTGGGTGATTAGTCTGACGCTCCAAAAACTACAAAAAATAAACCCTTACAAAAGAAATCTCCTGATTTTTTTTAAAACGGTTAGCTATTTATTTTTAATTAATTACTGGCATATTAAATGTACCATAAAAAACGGAAATTATCATTAATTAAAACGCTAGAAGCAGTGACTTTCCGTGGGGGGTTGTAATATTTCTTTCTCGGGTTATTCGCGCTTTGGGTATTAATTCGCCGCGACCGCAATTAGCGAGATTATCGCCACCGCTGGAACCGGAGAGCCTGAATCGCTGCAAAGTTTCATGAATTCATGAATAACTTTTCAGGATTTGATTTCCTGAAAGATGACTTCATATTTGACTTGTTAATAGTTTTCAGGCATGAAAGTTGCTCAACAGCGGTTGATTGGAAATAACTTATCTATTAAAGAATAAAAAATGAAAATTTAACAAACTCAATGAAACTTAAATTAAAAAAATGTAATCATTATGCACTCAGTAAATAAAATGAGTACGAGATTGAACTGAGTGTTTTACTTTTTGAATTGAAAATACTGTTTATGGTGTAAATTAATTCAATTACTTCTTATGTTTTCACGGCCAGATTTTATATTGTGGCTTTTGGATTTAGCCGTATGTGGCTTATTTCTTCAATTATTATCTCACAACTAAATCACAACTAAATCATAAATCCTTAAAAAGATGCCTGCAATGGCAGTCAATATATTGGTTAAAAGAAATATGCCCCACACAGCTTAACCTTAAAGCCACAATATATAAATGAGTTGTATACATATATTTTTATTATAATTTAATGACTCTTTAGTAAATATATTTGATCTGTTTTTTGAAGTGTATTTTTATATTTTTAAATAGATTTCGTTGAGCTACTGGTAATCTCATATGAAACACTGCAGTTTCATAAATATCTCCAATGTATAGGTTTTTTTTATTTAAACGTATAATAATAAGCCTCATACTGCTTAAAAAATATTTGAAATTTGTAATTTAACAATAAACATTAATGCAAAAAAACTCAATAGAGTAAAGGTGTACGTAATATTTTGTTATTTTCTAAATAAAAGCAAGAACTATTAAATTTACAAAAAAATAATGTAAAAAGAGATTGAGGCAAAAATATGAGAACATGTAAGCAGCGCTTTCAATTTGTTCCTCGTTCATTATAGTAGTAAGTTAATTTTAATTTAAAAAAAAAACTTTTATTTCATATTTATTTTTAAGTGCCTGTAAATGTTTTGGACCAAACCCAGCTTCATTCCCAATCATTTATTGTCGATCGAAGATTGCGATATTCTGAACCCGATTTTTTTAGAATAGAATTCAATTAGATATGAAAAAATAATATTCTTATATATTTTCATTCGGTATATAGGCGGAGGATCGAAGAGGATGGAGACTCATGCGGGAGGCCTACGTTCAACAGTGGACGGACACAGGCTGATGATGATGATGATATTTTTATTCAGTTCATCAAACAGATCTTGTAATTTCAATTTCATTTTTAATTCAGTTATATATATAAATATATATATATATATATATACATATATATAAGTTTTTTTAATTTTAGTGCCCTTTCCGGTCCACAATTAATTTATAGAATTACAGAGTAAAACAACATCGGGGTTTTTTTTTTAATAAATCAATATTATTGTTAAATTTATTTTGAGTGAGTAGAATATTACAATTATAGCTCCTAAATATTACTTTGTATACATATCCAAATGATGATGTCGGACAAAATATTCACAAGTTACACAAATGCATCGCGTTTCTTTTTTACCTTCAGGAACTTTTCTGTTCGTGCATACCTGGCAATTCTTATGCTTTCCTTGAGGGTTGGAGTATATGAAATGACCCCTTTTGTCCCCAAAACTAGTGAATATCAAGTTTTTCGCACGCGCACAGGTCAAACATAACTGATGCCAGCGGCTGGGCGTCCGAGTAACGCGCACCGAGCCAGCCTACCAAAAAAACTATTGTATTATTCTCAGGTACAAAGTTACACATATTAATGTTCATAAAAATATGGGAATGTGTTCTCGTCTCCGTGTACACTAAATATGAGTCCGAAAAAAATATGTTAGCTTGTATTTTGATGCTAAAATGAAGAAAAAGAAAAATGTCGAATGACATTCGACACAGGACCGGAAAGGGATTAAAAAAACCCATGTCTTCTTAACCTCAAGAAATTTTTCAGTCAATTGACAAAATGGTGTGTCGCTTTTGAGATTGCTTTCGCGTCTACTACACAAAGTAAATTCGTTTTATTGAAATATTATTCATTAAGAGCGATAGTGAAAAGCGGCCAATAATTTCAGCGATTATACTTTCAGGAAGCGACAGCCTTCTAATAGGCTTACACCGGATGCTAAAGGCGATACCAACATTATTAATAATCTTCTTTCAGCAAATAAGTCGATTTCGCCAAAATAATATTAATTTCGTAAAAGACTTAATTCTCGCCAAGAATAACAAAATAATCGGTTGCTTTTCGAATTGTTTTTGATTTTGAAATCGGCCTACAAATTTGCAAATTCGTCACAAATTAATTATTTCAGAATCTGCATAATAAACTAGAATTGTTGTTTTCACAATGTCACACTACAGAATTTTATCAAAATGAGCTTCTATTATAAGAAACTATTTAAAAGAAAACAAGAAGAGGTTTAAGTGCTTCTATCTAATTTACTTTAATATTTGTAGTTCATAATATTATCAGCATTTCAAAGTATTTTTAATAAAATAGGCACACTTAAATAGCAATGGGAAGGAAATATTTGTTAACAAGACGCTCAAGTACTGGCAAACGAAGTCGTTACTGACTTAAAAGATGGAATAAATGCATTAGAATAATAGCAGAAGGATCATGAATTAAAAAGGATCAAGAAAGATGGAGACTCATGTGAGACTTATGTTAAACAATGGATGGAGGCACTCAACGGAACTGCACCGAGCTATTTGACAGAACTGATCAAGCTTTTGGAGATAAGGGTGCGAGGAGAGACACTCAGATCGGCCAGAGCAAAGAGAAGCACCCTGCAACTGACAAGAGGTAGACCTAGCACAGTCCTAGCATGGCAATCGTATTTTCAGCTACGCGGCACCAATGGCCTGAAACTTGCTACCGGAAAGCATAAGAGAGCTTAAAGCGCAGGCATCCTTCATAAGCAGACTCAAGACCCACCTTCTTACTCAGAGAGGTAAAGAAATGCTTATGAAATGACTATTTGGTCATAATAAAGCGCTATGCAATTACTAATATAGTAATTATTATTATTAAATAAGGACACAGGCTGATGATGGTGATAAAGGCATTGCAGTTACTACGCATGCGACTGCTAGTACGTCAATAGAATGCCTTAATTTTTAGCTAGTTCTCTTGAAAAAGTGTTGTAAATATCACTTTATGAAAAAATCCTAGGTATCGTATTTCATTGAATTTCCTGGAAAACAGAGCTGCCCTCTATTGATCGCAGGAGCTGTTATCCCCGCCTTGCGTAAATTTCTCGTTTCCGACGCATTCGTCGACCTGTCATTCTGTCAAAAGAAAAAATATGGCCCACAGGCGCTCCGTCAGATCCTTGTCAGGGCTACCAAAATAATATTTATTGGGATTCAATTTATTTAAAAAAAAAATGTAAATAAGCTGTATTTACAATATTGTAAATATTCAAATATGTTATTTACTTAATACTTAAAACATCGCAAGATAAAACAAAAAGTAAAGTGATCAAGATATCAAATAGAATGTAAATTTGCGATGAGTGACAACTGTCCAATTTGCGTGTGTTTATATATATATAAAAAATATAAAACATATTTTCAACAATCAGTTTGAAATTCAATTCATTCCTAAATAAATAAGTATGTCGAACATTGCTTTAGCGAATCAGTATGTTTATTTTTAAGACAAGGTAAAAATTATTTATCTATTTAATAAAATAAAGTGTAATCGTCGATTGTGGATTTCCTTGAACATTTACTTCAGTTACCAAGACAGTTTTTTTATGTAAGCACATACAGTAGAATGCCGACAGATGGTGATAGTTAATCTGAAGTCTCATATTTTTTTGACGCTTACGATGGTGCATATGGCTAAGTGCTGCATGTGGAGTGTTGATCCGCCAACGTCATAGACTGTAACCCGAGATTCACGCATCATTCTAATTACTACAGGAATTTACTATGATTGGGTGGTCTTCACGTGACGACTTTCGTCTACCACCAATTTTATTAATAGGCTATGACTGGCATTTCACATCAACCGGAGGTTTTTAATCTCCGTCGGGGATAGAACCAACGACCTTTGGCTTGCAAAGCAAAAACTTTGACCACTGAGCTATACCCACCTGCAGTTTGAAGTCAAAGTCCAAAAAAACAGTGTCTTAAACATCTTAAATAATACATTCACACGAATAACATAAATATCATTGATATCTGTATATCTGTGCTTTAGTGAATGAATGCTTCTTTTTTTGACATGGCCGACCCTGCATCGGTGGTCTATGGGAGTCATCCGTGCGTGTTCCCTGTAATGTGACCTAAATAACATCAAAGACAAGACGAGGCCATCACTTTCTTTGTGCTCTGCATGCCGCGGACATAAATCTTTTTTGCAAACGAGGACGTGCTGCTGTACGATGAGCGTTCCAAGAGTTTCTTAAAGGATGGCAAAAAAACGCGTTTCACTATATAAATCAACCTATAACTCTTTAAAAAAAAAAAATGCTCTTTAACTTATATTTGAACATGTTATATGTCAAACTATGTGATGAAATGTCTTCTCAATATTACTTTAAAAATCACAACTTTATAGCTAATTGGAAGCTTATTTATCTACATTATACCAATAGTAAACAGTATATGCATTTTCTTCTTATGTCGTCAGTCCATCTTGCAGGGGGTTGGCCAACGCTCCGTTTGCCAGTTCTTCGGCACCATTCCAATACTTTTCTTCCCCATCGACCGTCGTCTCTTCGATAGATATGTCCTGTCCATTGCCACTTGTGTGTGCCTATTCGTTGGGTAGCATCCACTCCTTGAGTTCGTCTGCGTATTTCCTCGTTTCAGATTTTATCTTTAAGCGACACTCCAAGCATGGACCTCTCCATAGCACGCTAGGTGACCTTTTTATTTTATTTTAAATTCAACTTGTGACAAATTAACAAGCTCTTAATTGTTTTTATTGAATTGATTTGATGTTTATAAATAAATGCAACAAATTGTTTTGTATTAATTTTATTTTTGAACATTTGTCAATTGTAACTCTCATGACATCCAGGAAAATAATTTACTCCCGCTCATATTAATTTACTGCCAGAACTTTTAAGATGGTGGAATATAAGCTTATTAAATGTAAATGAAAACCATTAAATGCTAATAAAGCACGATCACTGAATATTTACTGAAATATTTGAAATTTATTAGATATAACCAATACCATATATCTTATTTCAGTAATTTAATGAATTTCAGTTTTTATCTTTGCAGAAAAACTAGATTAAATAAAATTCATTTAGTTATCTATTCAGGAATTATATATTTTTTTTAGTATGTACCCATAAACGGATTCCAATATTCTTCCTCAAAGGTAATAAAAGTCATACTATATATTTATACTGAGTTTAAAGTACGAAAAAATATCATCAGCTGAAAAAAATGTGTTAAAACAAACATGTCCTCCACAAATGTCATCATATCTCCAGAGCGAAATTAATTAGACTGAAAAAATGCTGAAAAAATGTGTTTTCAGGAGTTTTGTTGCGGCTCGTTTATTTATTTACAGCCCCCTTCGGTGGAGTTAATATATTTATTTACGGTTCTCTTTGCCGGCAGCTGACCGGCGGTTGCTCTGGGAATTGACCCGTGAAAAGAAGATTTGCTGTCCACCGGGAGCAACACTTCAGCGACTGAAAACATTGAAAAAAGCAATTATTTAGCAAAAAATGAAGTGAACACTTGTAAGTGAGAGCAAAATATATCATTAACGATATTTTGGCTTTTGGGTTAAGCCGTGTGTGGCAAACTTCCTTCGAACAATATTTCGTCCGCCATTGCAGAGGTCTTCTTCAGGATTGATGATTTATTTAGGTTCGAGTTGGTTTGTTCAGATTTTCTGTTTTATACGAGCGAAGATAATCTGAATAAACCAATACAAAACTAAATAAATCATCAATCCTGAAGAAGACTCCTGCAATGGCGGTTGAAATATTGGTTGAAGGAAGTTTGCCACACACGGCTAAGCCCAAAAGCCAAAATATCAAATCTGGCCGTGAAAACCTAAGAAGTTATTTAAATCATTAACAAATTTGAAATTTTCTGTATACGACTTGATGGTCCTCATTATAAAACAAGCTAAACCTTTTTTGAAAACACTTTTGTAAACAAAAGTGTAAAAACCTTTTTTGTTAAAAATATTTGAATATTTTTTTAAGGCTTAGTGTATTTTTTCTTTGGGGTTTTTTATGCGCGATTTTTATTACGAATATAATGAATATACTTGTTTTTAAAAAGATTATTTATATTCTGTACAAACAGTATCATTCAGGTCTTTAAAGGTTAAACCGGTTGCACGGGCTATCTAAAAGCCACGGATGAGCAAAACCGACAAAGATTTCAGGTAAATGAATTTACACGTTAAAGTTTCAGCTGTTAAAAGTTGAACATTGAATAATGCCTTCCGGCCTGCGGGAATCCTGGAAACATATTTTTCACGTATCCGATTTTTCAACTAACCGTACATGCAAAGTATTTTATAATTAACGTATGATTTTGTGCTGGAATTTGAAAAATACTCTCAGAATATGTGTACTTAATTAAAACACAGTTACATGCAATGTTTTGCCATATTTGGGTGTTTTTAACTTTAAATATCTATTGTACATTAAATATGAATACAATATTTGCTACCAATTCGCAGAATTCTTCTTTTTTAGCCTCGCCATTTCCCATCATCTGGGGTCGGCTCTTCTTGTGCACATTCACCATCTCTGCTTGTCCTGCACTTCATTTTTGGTCATTTATGGTTACAATTCACAGCATTAATTAACATATATAAAAAAAAACTACACAATTTTTCAATAATAAGAATATCAAATAAATGGCAGCTATAAATATAAAATTTACAAACATTTAAAATAATATACATATGTTTTCTGTTGCGCGACCGTTTTCCGGGTAATTTTTTTTTTCCTTTAGTCGTAAATCTTCAATTTAGCCGTTAAAATTATCATACTTTATATCCAAAGCATTTTTGGTTGTTTATTTCTCAATAAACGTAAAAAAATATGTTAATAAAAACGTGTTTAACCATTTCATACTTAATTTTGAAGAAAAAATATCTTAAACATTCAATATAAAATGATAAAAGTGCATACTTAATCAGCTAAAAATTATCACAAATCTTTAAGTTTAAGAACATTTGATTAATGCGTATACTCAAATATAATTTTACAAGTAGTATTTTGAAATGAAAGACTTTGTACGCACTAAAATTTTTATTTTTAATTTTTTTCTACAACTATAGTATCAAAATAATGATTACATGATTAATTGTAAGACTGCTGTATAAGAGAAGAATAATTTGAATGCTCGTATGATTTAAACAATGTCAGTGTTCTACTTAAACGAAATAAAAGAAAATTAAAATACTTAATACTACCAACTTATGGTCAGAAGTCATTAAAATCGTTGTATTGCGGAAAATATATTTATATTTATATTTTCTTTATTTTTCTCTATATTGTGAAATCTTAACAACGGTACTATTTCATCATTATAAAATGTATTTTATTTTTATCGTTAAATTTCCGCAATATACAAACCGATGTCTACAAAAGAGGAGAACGAAGTTATGAAGAAAATATGAAAGCATGAGGCAATAGGATGTTGAGTACAGTAAATGAACATGTTCGTTAGATTCTTATCAAACTATATATTTTATATTGGTTGATACCAAGGAAATAACGTTAATGTAAAGTATTATTTATTTTAAAGTAAATAAATACAATTATTTAAATTAATTCACCTTATGCACAAAAGTAGTACTCAAGAACTATGAAAAATTGCTGATTTTCATAAGTCTATAAATTTGTGTGAAAATATGTACAACAACACTAAGTAAAGTTATAAAAAAATTTCACTTACAATTGAGAAATTATTTCATTCACGATTGAGATAATATATTGAATTCGTCGACAACTTTTTAATTTTTTGTGTGTGAGATTATAAGTTTTTATGATTTATATAGTACACCAAGTAAATAAAAAAGTTAAATTTTTGCCATCGACGAATCACAGTTTTAGAAACGTAGTATAAGAGATACACTGTACAACGCTATATGCCCCGTAGCAGTTTCGTAGCCCTGTAGACCCCGTACGAACGTAAAGTCATAAGATTGTAAAGCTTGAGCAGTACCAGTACACCGTATCGGATTAAGCTTCCAGTTAACAAAAATCTATACTGGAGAGTACAAAATAATATAGAGTATTTTAGTATTTGTTTTTGTTTGAAGATAAACAATAAGGTTATGTACGAAGATTTATATTCAATCATAAAAATAATTTTGCTTGTGTTTTTGAGCGTCATAATATTTTTTAAATAATTCTACGAGTGAAAAGAACATAACATATTAAAACGCTGTATATTTTATAACAATGAAAATATATAGTTTAGTTTTTCATCTCAAATATTGAATTTATACATTTATTTGCCGATGTCATAAAATCTAAGCGTAGTCTACGTTTACATATCCAAATATTTAAAAAATGATATTATTTGATTAAAAAATATTTGTATGCTTAAGTCGAGAAGATAAACATCTTACGTTTTTATTGTTGATGATAAAAGAAAACATTAAAGTTTTGGACAGATATTTTCATTCCATATACAGGCTTGTCACAACAACATACAGGTATGGTACTAAAAAACTTTACGAAATGTTTCATAACAAAAAAAACTATCTTAACGATAAGTTTTGAAATCGTTTTCTCTTTAAAACATAAGTCTTTTTACAAGTCACACTGATTTTGTAAGTAACAAATTTGAAATAAAAAAAATAAAAAAAATACTATATCTTTACCATGTACTGTCAAACAAAATAAAAATCATAGAGTAAAAAATAATAAATAAACACTTTTTGTTTGTTTTCATTATAATTATTTTAATTATAAACTTTTTTTCAGGTAAGCTGTGCTGTATTTTTTACATGTTTAATAAACTTGATAACGTTTGGTAAGTCATCTTATATTTTATAATTTTTGGGTTCTTTATAAACAAAACGTTGTACGTTAAAAGAAAAATGTTATTTAAAAGAATGCTATAAATTAAAAACGATTGAATGTTTTTACGAAAAATTTACTAGCATTGTAGCGCGTAATCAGTAGCTATAAAGTAAGCTAACGGAAAATATGGCTTGAGGAAGGCCTCAATTTTTTTCTAAGCTGAGCAATTTTTTTAATTAACTAGCGGAATATTCTTGAATGCATAATGGACCAAATAAAGTGAATGTCAACATCCAGTAATTATATGATTAATTAAATGATGCAATCCTTTCAAAATATTTTTTTTGTTTATAAATAAGTATAACTAATGGAAAATGCGGTCCTGAAAACTATCGAGTTATGAGTAAGAATTCTGGTTTTCAGGTGGAAAATATGAAGACGTATATTTTATAAATTTTCAATGCTCACAAGAGCATTTTATTCCGTTGATTGTAATATCAAAAGTTCTTTTCGGTGTGTACTAAACGTGGCTTATTGAAAATTATATTGCGAAGTGGGGAAAATAATGTGAGCACTGTGGAACCATCCACGTTTACTGTTTATGTAAGCGCATACAGGAGAATACCGCAAAATGATAACAGAAAGATCTTACTTGTTTATTAATCGATGGTCAAAAAAGTTGTGGTTTTATCAACATAAATTTTTGTCATACTACTGCGCGGCATTCGCGTTTCTTTAGTTAGTTTACTTTAAATTCGTCTTTATTTAGTTTACTTTTTTTACCAAAATATAAGATTATTTAGAAATAGTTATTTGTATGGAAGTTATCTGTGAGCTTTAATAACCCATGCTAAATCTTAAGACATCATTGCACCCGGACATCCAACTGGTACAATGATATAATTCTCAAAGACTACGTATCTTAAGACTAAGTACTTAGTAAAGAATATGATATCTTAAGACACAAGCGTAATGGTATCTGAAGCATATTTGCTAATAGATTATTAATGGGATTATTTATTTTGTTTTTTGTTATTTGATGCGTGTTGTACCCTGAAAGTTACACACAAGGTGATATTATACGTCTGATAAATAGTTGAAGTACGTAAAAGCCTATTTCATGTCAGCCTCGTTAACCGCGCTGTAGCCCCGACAATTTACTTGATGAAGTTTAACAGTAAGGAAGCCTCAGAACTAAGCAGCAGTTCAGGAAAATCCTTCCAAGAAATGGTAGAGACTCCCACGCGACAAAAAAGAATGCGTCTCCTATTCTCATGCACGATGCACTCCATGAGAGAGTGTCTTAGAAATTTCATTTTTTGCCACAATTTTTTTAAAATCTTGAAGTTGGGACATGGTTTTAACAATGAAATATCAAAGCAAAAAGTGGTCGTACACGTTTCGATCCAAGTCTAATGTTACTTAACTTTGCGATCTAATAAAAACCCCACATACAATGTACTTTGTCTTACATACTACACAGCTTAAGAATTTAAAAATAAATCTTTTATATGGATAAAATCCACGATATCTTGCGAGAGAGTTGACTGATTTTACTTATTGGTAATCTGCTTCGGTATTTGTGGAGTATCTTCATTTTATTTCAATCCACTTCGATTCAAATTTGTGGAACGGAGTTCGTAATTTCCATAACTTCGTATTTGAGTTGTTTGCGAGTTTGCTTAGGCTCAGACGGTATAGAATAATGTTCTTAACAGATAAAGTGGATGTTATGATGTTTATTTTGATTCAATAGATACCAATAAGTTTTGAAAATAATTTAATAATTTATATTATTTTTCTTATTCTAATGCTTCTATTTGTGGCACGTGGAACCATTTCTAAACTGACTTAAATGTTTAATATTTACCAGAAATTATACATCTTTACTTAGCTTACGTATGTCGACCAAAAAAGCAGTTTCCAAAGTTATTTTATAAAATATACATCTACTATACAAAAAAATATTTTCAACGCGTCAATTTAAGCAGAAAAATAACGGCAGAAGCGGGATGCGAACCGCGGTATGAATACATGGGCAAAGTTGGTTTCCAAGGTCCACGGTTCGCATCCCACTTCTACCGTTATTTTTCTGCTTGAATTGACGCGTTGAAAAGAATTTTATGTATAGTATATGTATATTCATTTAAATAATAATTTTGTAATGTAGTCAAAGATCTATAAAAGTAGATTAGAATATTGAAATAATAAAATAATATTATATTAAATATTTAAAAAATCCATAAAATATACATTAGTTAAGATTATCGTAAATCTTAATATCAGAACGATATTGCTCTTACAGGCTGGTGCCGAAAAGCCCCAATATAAAATCATTCGTTTCTTATTTTTATTTGCTCATCTCACACGCATGTGTCGCCATCTTGTCTATTTGACAGGTCCTATCGTTGGCGTACCATCAATTATATAAATGGCTACTGCATGAATGTCATCGCTGGGCTGTCACTGCGTGCGCAAAGCCAGTCTGAGTCTACCCGGGGTGCAAGCCACATCTTTGTTTGTGGCAGAAAACCGTTTGACAATCTTTCGTCGTAAATATATTTCAAATAGCTTCTTAAAAAGTTCTTTGTGTTGCCCATCTGCTCTTCATCCCTCGACCACGCGTTCTGATAACAATCCCGGTGACGTGAAGTATTTCTTTGAGTAAAAGGGGATGTAAATCTTATGTAAAATTTTCATAAGCTAATCACATAAATATTTCGTCGGATACTAAAACAGTTGTCTCAGCAAGACTTAACTCCTGCCCAAGGGATGGTCGGGAACCATATACGAGTATATCATAATCGGACCTTTGTATGTAGAAATATTTGAACAAGGTATGAACAAAGGCAACTCACACATTTGAGTGGTGGCAATTTGTGGAGAGTATTTGTTTCATTCATGAAACAGATGTAAAGAATGATATTGTGTATTTTGGGTGTACCCGTGTGTGGCAAATTTCTTCTTACCAATATTTCGACCGCCATTGGTCTTCTTCAGGATTGATGACTTAGTTGTGAGTTGTTGTCAGCAGGTAGCTTAACCGTCAGCCTAACGAACCTCCACGAGCGTCATTATTATCTCCATGGCAACCAACATACTCAATTTTCATCGGTCCGTTCTGTCGGGGAATCGTGTAAGGTGGGCATGTTCTAAGAAGAGTACCTCCACGAACGTCATGTCGAACTGCGGTCATCCTTGCTTGCCTGTACAGATTTTTGAGTATGTGATAGAGGTGGAAACTATGCTGTTTTGAGAATCAAGCCATCATCCATGTTGATGTTGATGGAATATCTTTTGATTTCATTGGCTCCCCTTGCATATTTTCCAAGCCACGATTTCGGAATAGAGAATGCTTAGATAATTGTTTTTTTTTTGTATTAATAAAGTTAATATATATTTTTGTATTCTTTTTTTTGCAGAATCAATTTAGGAAAAATCAAAACTCTCAAATTTGTATGCAATTATTTCTTAAAAATATTGAATTGCAAGAAAACGTGGCAAGTAACAAGACCAATGGCATGCGAAATCGCTCTTTATTGACATGGCTGAAAGTTAGTAGACTCGATCAATAATCCTAATGGGCGATAGAAGCCACATTACCATATTTTCGGCAGCTGCTGATTTGATCAGGGCACATCTTTCTTCCCATCTTTCCCTCTGCGCAATATTTCATCCCCTATATTTTGAATTTACGAACGAGAATATTTTCTTTTAAATATTTCATAAAATGCAGTAACGTGAAATATTAAAAAAAAATCTCAAAGTGAGAATTAAAGGAATTATATTCAATACATTATTTTAATGTATTATGAATGAATTGAGTAGCTTGAAAATTTATTCATATTCGCTTCCAATAAACTAGGTGTATTATATAGATCACGTCGGTATTTCAACGATAAAAAACGCCAAAACCCAAACACGCACTTCTTCTACAAAGAAGACTGCTATGGATCCTATATCTTTCAACGGTCGTTCTCTTCCAAAAGCTAGCTCCCTTAACATCTTTGCAATATCAATCTCGAATAATGTAAAATATAACAAGTCAATTAAGTATAAAGCCGGTCTCGCTTCCAAAAAACAAGGCCTATTATATAGATCCCGTCGGTATTTTAACGATAAAATTCTTATTCTTTTATATAAAGGACTATTCCGACCTATCCTTGAATACGGTCACCTTTGAATTGGAGCCCCAAAATACTTTCAAAACTTAGGTAGCTTAGTTCAAAGAATAGCAATTCGTTTCATGAGCAATGAAACTCTTACGTCTAACCTGCAATCAATGGATCACAGGCGTAATAATGGTTCACTTAGTCTTTTCTACCGTTATAACCACGGTCGCTGCTCTTCGGAACTTAAAGAACTAATTCCTCCTGCACCCACCTACAACCGACAAACTCGTCTTACACTTGCCGAACATCCATACACAGTTAATGTGTGTCGACAAAGAACTAGCAGTTTCCAAAGTTCCTTTCTCAATGCCACGGTAAGCTTTGGAATGCTCTTCCAGCGTCTGTTTCCTCCTTCCTTCAATCTGGATCTCTTCAAGAAACAGATAAATATATATTTGCAATCTCCCCAACCCGCACACAAACACGAAAACAACACACGTTTCCTGCATGCAGTGTCCAGCCTCCCTGGCAGAGGGTCATAGAGTGCACTGGTGTTGACCGACTATGCTCTCCTGCATGCGATTACATAAAAAAAAACTTCGCTTTTTCGTAACATTTTTTCAACTATTCATTCAATTTAAAATCTATCATCAAAAAGATTAAACTGATTTATTACTTATTTTTGTAAAGCCAAAATGTTTGCATAAATAACCTGAAAAATTTTGAACAAAAAAGTGTGTGTTTTTTTTTAAATTGAGATTGGTTTTTGCAGGTGTCTACGCGATAAAAAAGTTGCGCCACTGATTAAAAAGTGAAAAAAAAATTTCATTTTCAGTCAAACATTCGCGGATACGTGACTGCTTATTTAATGAGCCCTCCTGATTTTTGTATGGAGAGTAAGCGCTTACTGATTACAAATGAGGCGCAGGTAGAAGAGCTTACTGGAGCTTTTTAATAACAGGAGCCGGCCATTAAAGCTCGCAGGTACAAATCACGTGCCGATATTCACAAAGCTCTTAGTCCCTAATCGCTTACATTTATTATACTTTCATCCCATTTGCTGTTTTACTTTTATTTATTTACTCGTTTTTGTGCACTAATCATTATTTTATGTCATTTTAAATATTTTTCTTCATCTGCTGCTATTTCTGGATTTGTGTCCTGTTTTACATCAGAATATGTTCCTACAAAAAAGTTGTGCCATCTTTTATGTGGCCTTCCTGGAGGTTGAATATCTATTGATACAAGTACAGCTACCTGACCAAAGCAGGCATCCCAACGCTTCCGCAGACGGGCTACAGCCCAGATGTTACAGACCCCCCGGATTTCTTTTTGTTTCCTCGCCTGAAAAGGCCGATGAAAGGCAAACAGATAAATGTACACTTGCAATCTCCCCAACCCACACACAAATACGAACACAACACACGTTTCCCGCATGCAGCGTCCAGCCTCCCTGGCCGAGCATCATAGAGTGCACTGGTCTTGACCGGTTGTGCTCTCCTGCATGCGTTTACATAAAAAAAAAAAAAACATTTTGAGACGAAAGAGGGAATCCAAACAGCTTGCACCGCGGCTCTAAAGGTTATTACTCTGAAAGTTTTTAAAGAATTGTAACGATTGGCTCAATAATTTTTTTTAAATCGACTCAGTCCTATTACTTTCCGAACAAACCCTGTACGTCATGAGCTGCTATGTTTACTTCTCTCTTAGAACACATGTTTTCCTTAGCAATCTCTCCAGTACTCTCTTTTCTTCTATTTAGTCTTTTATCAATCACATAATAACTAAGAAATCTTAATTTAAATGGTTTTTCATAAATTATTTCATTTTATAATGCCAGTCTCCGTCTCATCGCCGTATGTTAAAATCCGGCATTCAGTTCATTCATACTCTCTTTCAGCATTTCTCCAGCATCTCTTTTGAGCTAATTAACTAATAACAGAATTGCTCTCTTACTTATTTGTAAAAGTCATTGCTGTTGTATGTGTAATTAAATTCCATTTTTTAATATATTGGATATTTGCGTCCATTTAGTTTATTTAGTAATATTCATATTTGTTTTTTTTACTAAGCCCACTCCATATTTGGACCATGTGGAAACCTTAAATTGGAATATCTCAGTTCTGTAAGCACAGATTGTCTTGTCCCAGAACACCTGCTTACCTGAAGGGCCACAAAGGAAAAAAGATGGTTCTCAGGAGCCACCAAAGTAAAATCCCGCAAACATCCATATACTGTGTCTGTAGTACCAGAGAAATATTTGAGTGTTAAATAATCAGGGATTCTTAGTACATCGGATAATGAGCCAGACGCTCCTGAAGCCTGAACAACTTTTGAATGTTCCTAAAGGGTAGTTCATCCTTACCAGAGGCATGTTTAGAGCTTAGATTTCATTAAATATTAAAAAAAACATGTTTCGTCGGGTTTTGAACAAACGTTTGACTAGCCGTTCAGCTTATGTGAACTATTTGATGCTACAAATTTATTAGTAAAAATAATATGCAAATATCAATTAATTTATTAAAAATAAACATGTTTTATGAACCACTTTAAAAACTGTTTTAACACACGAGCTGTTACAAATACGTTAAAGTAACATCGGACATATATGAGCGGCGTAACAAATTGTTACGGAGCACGCTCGTGGCCATCAAAATAGCGACGATTAAAATGTTCTTGGCGTACTTTAAGCGCCCAATTAGTCCATTGTCGTGAAGGATAAAGCAAACCACGCGAAGGGGAAAGCAAACATATTTTTCCGACCCATGACACAGGAAAACCAACCTTGCGGTTCGCGAGACGTAGAGTCTAATAAAGCTTTTAAAAATATTTTAATAAATCATTCTTATGCAATATCGTGGTTCAAGCGATATTGTTCTATGCAATCTGTTAATTGTGCATTGAATGCTGTTTTTTTTATGAAATTGCATGCAAAAAAGTACAACTGGTATAAACGTTTGTGCTATATGAAACTCGGATAGGACTACTAAACGCTGGATACTAGAAATATGTGTTGTGTTTGTGTACGTTTTGGTTAATTGTAAGTGTATAAAATTCAGTTTATTGAAGAGATTTGTATGTATTTAATTTGAATACTGCATGATCTTGATCGATCTACAGTAAAAATATGTTAAACAAGTGTGAGACGAGTCTGTTGGTTAAAAGTGGTTGCAAGAGGAAATTATTTGTTCAGTTCAGGAGCCATGGCGATGGTGATAATGATATGAAAACTAAATAAAGCAAAATTACTGAAAAATAAACATAAAACAGAATTTTGGTTGAATTAGTTGACATCCTCCTCTCTAAGTTAGTTATTGAATTACTTGGTGGTAGGATGAGGAGCAGATTAATAACACAATGACTTTTTCTAGAGCACATTGGCATATATATTTCGATAACTTTACACGCTTCTGGCCCGGACCTAGTCACAGCATTCAAGCCGGGCCACAACCCGACCTGAGATACCCCTATATAACTAGTCCTCCTAACAGCATTACAAAATGACAAAACATGCTTGTCCGATGAGCGAACGAAAATAAGAGACAAAAGATTGTATATCGAGGTGTTTGGTACCAGTCAGCAGGGGCTATATCATTCTGATGTCAGAGTATACAGCCTTGTAATCCTTAAAGTAATATGTTACTGCAGTTAATTTGCCTCATTCGTAAAACTTTCACTTTTTTTATATCAGCAGAATGTATTTAAACAACGATTTCATTTGGTCAATGACCACATGAGGATAGAACAAAGACCATCTGTTAATATTTTTCGCTACTTTTATTTTGAAAGCAGAGAAGCCAGATTGCACGCTGCATTTAATTGCTAGGTTTTGCATTTTATTATGCGAATTCGGTTGCAAATTATGCAGCTTGTGCACCCTTGCATAATTGCATTACTATTTTAATGACTCTTGCTACGGCCCTCGGTTGGCAACGTCTGCAGAATAAATTGTGTATATTTTTCTTTCTCATATGTACTCGTAACTAATTTTTTTAACCATTACTGCTAAAGGTTAAACTGTCCTTCAGGTATGAATTGTGCGAGCTTCAATAACATTGGACTAATCATTTGACCTCCTTAAATGCTTGATAAACTCTTAACACATTGTTTGCGGGCATTGTTTTATGCTGATTGCTGATGGCGCTAGCGATTTTTGGGTTCGCGCGCGAGTTTTTTCATATTTTTTTAATAGTCTAAAACTTTTGAAATATTCGCGATAATTTAGTGAAACTTTAAATGTAGCTTACCTTATTGTACAGCAATAATAAAATTATGGTAAGCAAACACAAAAAAAAACGTCCTTTAAAGTAACACTTCACATAAACACAAATATTTTGTAGAAATATGGACAAAACATTTCTACCATTCATCCCTTCGTCAGTTAGAAAAAACTCCAATTCTCCATACAAGTTGAAAAAATTTATTGCGCATTGGAGGTCAAAAAAAATCAAGCCAACGGGATCTGCGTTAAGGTTTCTTCGAACACACAAAAAATTGTTTATTTGTAGATATTTTCTTTTCTTTTCATAATTTATTAATAAATTAAAACTAAAGAATAATAAATACAAATTTATGAGTGAAAAGTGAAGTTTAAAGTAAGATATACGATTAAGCAACAAAATCAGTTATTACGCAACACGTATTATTACATTACCCAACTTCCACCACCAGAGAGAAAAACATAATACGTTTCCCGCATTTGACTACCAGACTAAAAAAAACGTAGTAATACGTCTCCCGCAAGTAATGAATTAAAACTCATGTCGTTCACTATTGAATGCCATTGATCTCATGATTATATATCCTCTTCATCTTCATAACGCAGTAGTCTATATACTCTTTTTCTCGTGTTTTTATATCCACAAGCTGAAGAAGCTCTGAGAAGCATGACATGGAATATAGTAAGAACCATGCTGCCTTACTAAGCTTTTAGGCAGATATTTGTGATAGCCATTCAAACTATTTGGAATAGTGACGATGATTATGATATTAATAAAAATATGTGTTTGACGAATATCTTTCCGCAAAAAAAAACTACGTCAATTTGTATGTACGCAACTAAGTCAATTTGTATATCCATATTAATTTGTGTTATGATTGATAAAGCTGAGCGGTTTAATTTTATGTTACCGTATTTTACAGATATTCAACGGATAAAGAATACAATTCCCATTTATCTTTACGGTTTTGAATCTTGGAATTTCACCAAAAGCCAATTCAGGCGAATAATTGGCTTCAAAAACAGGCGTCTGCGAAGATTATTAGGATTGTGATGGTTTGACTTTGTAAGGAATGATGAGGTGAGAGAATGGAAAAGGAAGCCATGCAAACTTTAGTGAATCATGTGGCGAACTTGGACCCGGCTGGTACATGTCCTGAAAATGTCGCAGGAAAGCATTATCTTAGGCTACCTTTTTTCAAGCCCTGGATTCTCACCGTCCTGGTAGGCTATAGAGAACTATATATAGAATATACTCGGTGGAACTGCGGGAGGTGGAGCTGACATTACACGAGGCGAGGACCAAAGCGGCTGACATAGCTTATATATGCTCCATTTGAGGGAGCGAAAATGGATAAAATAAATAAAATAAAAAGAGAAATATGCATTAATAATGTTATCACGTTAAAGTTTTTTACACTTTGTTATGAAAGTCTGTTTATCATCGTCATATTATATCGTCTCGTTTCTCTTTAAAGTTTTGTAAAATTTGTGAGCTATGTATTAACATGATAAATGGGTTTTCAGTTACATTTTTGTAGTTTAATTTTTTGTTTCTACCTGGTACCTGTTCAGAGTCACAGTGACGAAGCATGTCATTAGAAACTCATTTCCTATACGCACTTTACGTGAGATCAAAAAAATCTGAAATGTTTTTTAGCAACAGTGTTGAAAAATAATTCTTCAATTTTTATTAAAAAAAAAAAAAATGTTTTCAGCATTCACTTTGAGATCTATTATAAATAAGAAATGTTTATTTTTAAGCCTTGCTTTTCCATGTATCACGTTAAGTATGGCCTGTGTTTAGGAGACATCAGTGTCGACCAACTCGTTGCTTTCCTCAATCCATCACAGTCAAGAGACAAGTGTTGTCTCCCTCTCAGATCTTCGGCAAAGATGCAATAATGAAATTTGAAACGAATTTCGGCACTGGCTAACTCTGTCAATACATCCTACACATCGTTTACTTTTTTGAAAGTTAAATAAAATAAATCGATTTATTTGCATTTAACATTTTTATTTTTGAAAATATATAAATTTATCAGATCACTTAAAAATATATAAAAAATATTTAAAAATCTTTTTTTTTCCTTCATATTCAAACAGGTATCGACCAAAAACTAAAGCATAAAGCAAAATTTTTATTTTACACGTGTAAGATTTTCTGAACCAGCTGCTAAAATAAAATAAATATGCTGTTTAAAATAGTTTTTTTTTTGTGAAAAAATACAATTTGGTCGTGTGTTAGAATTTAAACAAAAATATTTTCGAACAATCTAATAGAAACAAAGACATTATGATATCATTTAAGGTACGCCTTTGAAATTGGCGGTTCCTTTTTAACGAGATTTTGTTTATCGCAACAGCAAAAAACCTCCAGAATAACCTGCCATGAAATTTGCCCGAGGTATGTATAAGAGTATAAAAATGTTAAATCGCCGCCCATTACTCTTCAAATAATGTTCCCGGGGATTAAAATCTTTGAACGCAATTTGTTGTGAAGCTACAGCGTACATAACCGAATTAATTTGAAGAAAATACTTCAAGATTAAAGGCAATATTCTTCGTATTTTTTTGTGTATATCGAAATAATTTCTTATTTATTTTGAAAATAATAGTTTACTTTGCGAAGAATGTTGATGCAATCGTTTATCCAGTTTTATATTGCAGGCTTTTGTTTCTAAAACTCACTTACCGCTGCGTTGTCTTTTGATGAGATACCAAGATTCTATCATGTCTTATTATAAAACATATCTTAACAATTAAAAAATATATATATAATTTAGCTGCAACATTGCTAAGCCTTGTTAAACACTCTCCTATGTTACTCGATCTCTACTTAAGCATATGATCAGCATTATCTGTAAACAATGTCAACCAAGTCTACCGTGCTAGAGGCAAAGCAATATTAAGACATGGAATAAAAAAAAAACACCAAACAATTCATTGAGAGGAAAGAAAGCTCTCTAAGCCACTAAATTCAGAGACTTTTACGCTAGGTATGCATAGGTATCATAATCTGACCTCAGCTGATGAGTGTGTGATCTGAATCTCGATAGCCGCCGTTGGATTGTTTTTTTTAAATATTTATTTTCTTCTTTTCATCCAAAAAATAAAGGTCATCCAACGTGATATGGAGAGATCCCTGCTCGGAGTTTCTCTAAAAGATGGAATCCTAAACGGAAATATACAAAAAAGAACTCAAGTAAGTGGCAGTGGGCAAGACATATCTGTCGAAGATATAACGTTTGATGGGGATGAAAAGTGTTAAATTGGAGATTGAATTGACAAACAGAGTAATATAATTTTAGAATTTATTTTAATTAAAAAATTAATAAATTAAAAATATTTATTATTACTTAAATATACATATACTATACATAAAATTCTTTTTTCAACGCGTCAATCCAAGCACAAAAATAACGGCAGAAGCGGGATGCGAACCGCGGACCTTGGAAACCAACTATGCCCAGGTATTCATACCGCTCGGCGAATCGCGCCATTGCTATGCCCAGACTGACTGCGGTGAAACTAGTATTTATAGCATTGTTAGCATCGTACGACAGATGTCGCCATAGTATATATTCAAAGTATGTATATTTTTATTATTATTCTATCAGTCTTCATTTATTCACAAGCTTAATATTATTACTTTCCGGCAGTCTATTTATTTTAGTAAGTACCACTCGGGTCTCGAACCAAACTATAGACCGCGGTTCGCATCCCGCTTCTGCCGTTATTTTTGTGCTTGGATTGACGCGTTGAAAAAAGAATTTTATGTATAGTATATGTATATTTAAGTAATGATAATATTGTAATATAGTCAATGATCTATAAAAGTAGATTAGAATATTGAAATAATAAAATAATATTCTAATAAAAATTAAAAAAATTAATTAAAAATATTTAGTTTTAATTCACAATTTATTTTAACGATTACATGTTTATTATTATTATTAGACAAAATATTTTTAATTTAAAAATAATTAATGTTAAACAGAGTATTGGCTGACCCTTTACAAAACTGAAGACATCAGAAGAATAGCGGAAGTAGCCTGAATGCAGAAGGCGGAGGATCGAGAAGGATAGAGACTCATGCGGAGGCTTACGTTTATCAGTGGATGGATATAGGCTGATGATGTATTACCTAGTCACAAAAATGTAATGTTTGATAAATTATAAAGGTGAATTTAAAAAAAAAACTGTAACCGAATCAAAGTGAATTTCTATTTTATTTATCAAACAAGAGCTTTTCCAAGAAATACTTGCTGAAATACAAAATATTCCATTCACGAGAGCTTCTTCGTTCCACTTCGCGTAGAGCCGTTTATTTTATTTGAAAACTTTCACCGTGTCGAAAGCGCAATAGAGATGAAACTTTTTATTTATTTTGTTTGTCTTTTAGTTACGGCGCGAGCTCACACCACCGGTGGAAAAGTAACAAAAAGAAAATTCATCACTCAGAAGAGGAAAAAGATTACCTGTTTCGGTTCACATTTTAAAAGTAATGCTCATTTTTCTAAGTTGACAAAGAACAGCCATTAAATTTCGTTTTATGATAAGCATAATGGGTTAGCAAAAAAGATAATTTAACTTGACTCATTATTTTTAAAATAACATTAGTATACGTACAAGAGTTAGGTGAGTTTGTTAAATTATACTTATTAAATGTAAAAATACTTCTTCTTTTGAAATTTTACTTGTTTTTAAAAACGACATTAAATAATACTTGTGTAGATAAATCATTTGTTGAAGAATTTATTTAATAAATAAATGGTCGCTTGAGAGCACAAGTGATTGAAACATTAACTATAAAATATTCAACCAATGACTAAAAGAACATTTCGAAAAATATTTGTTTTTTTATGTTTTGGTTGGGGGAAATGGTAGTGTAACGTGACTCTTCTGTAAGTGCGGCGTTCTTCGGCGTATAAGTCAATAAGTCCAGATTTCAACGTCTGAACTATTTATTATAAACCTACATTTGGTGTCGTCATTGCTTTGTTAAGCGGAGCACAGGAAAAAAGCAACCGGTCTAAAGCGTCAGGCCCCAAAAAATGATCTTTCGGTTTATCACCAGTTAAATTATTGACATTCTACTGGTGAGGGATAAGGGTCTGACATAAATCTGAAAAACAAATTATATATACAAACATAATTAAATCATAATGCTTAATAGTTTGTATAAAAGGATTTGAGGTTTGACGTCAATATAAATGACGATGCTAAATACATTTTAATATTTTGATACCGGTTTAATTTTTAAATTTTTGTGTGGAGGATAAATCTCACAACAACCTTATTGTAATACATTTTCGGCTCTTTGTTTCACTATCCTGCGGAGAAGTATAAGTAAGCTTCATTTAAAATTATGAAATTTTAATTAATATAAATACTAATAAATATAATTATTATATTATGAAACAGGTTATCAAAAATTCATAAAATGCAGTTTTATTAAAAACGGTATTTGATGCTTAAATGATGACTGTTCAAAAATTAAAACATCTAGAGTCTTACAAATTTTCAAGAAACACTTAACGGAATTCAGTTTTTACCGAAAATTCAGTTAATTAATTATTGAAAATTGTTTTTTATGTAGTAGCGTCGTTTTCAAAGCGAGTTATTCCCGCCCCACGAATTTTCGGCCTAATTTAATTTTAGGATCTCTAATTAATGTGATTAATTTGGCCAAGATCCCGTTTGCCTGCCTCATTCCTCTCTTAAACTCATTCTTGGCCTGAAAATATGGAGTATTGCCTGAAAGTCTTTTCAGCTGAAAAAACTGAAAGGAGCGGCTTTAATTAACGCTTTTGCATCATGCCACTGAAAAACTAAACACAATATTAATTCATAAACTATTTTTTCCTTAATATTTTTCAATATTCTAATCCATCATTGATCTATGCCAATATTTTAACATAAATTGATACATACGACATACAAATCTACATCAAATTTATCTCATCAAGTTGTGGAGAAAAAGAAACGGCAGTTTAAGACCACGAACTATACACTTCAGTTCCATTCTATACAAAGTGCGATTGACAGGGATCAATTCTTTCACCAAACCAGTTAAGCAAATTTGATGTATTGATATCCTCCTCTTCCATTTAGGACATCGATTTACTGGATGAAGGACGCAGGATCAGGTTCACATTATAAACAACTTGTTTCTGTTTCACGATACATGTTTATTTGTCAATAACGTCGCCCGTTAAGGGGCCGCCCTTAGGGACGGTCCTACCACGAGGACAGGCGAGTTGCGACTGCTTGCCCGCTCTCACATTAAGGCGGTACCACCCGCCAAGAGGACAGTTGTACCAACTGTCAATGGACCAAATGTCATAACAATTATTTTGGCGTATGCAAACACCGCTTAACATTCGATGTAGATGTCACGCAAGCGAACCAAAATAATAGACAAAATATCGCTTGTTTAGGCTTTACGGCATCGGCCTTAAGGAGCTATATTAAGCTGATATCAGTATTTATATTATTGATTCATTCGCACTTAGCAGATCTCAATTTTTGTTGTTGTAAATTGAAGTATGCGTATTTAAGTTCTCATGATTCAATCAATAGTATTTCCAATTTCAAAGGATTTCAGTCATCCTAAAAAGCAAATTAAAAATACATTTTAATTTTCTTAATACTTTCAAAAACCAAATCACCACACATCATTCTGCAGTAAGCACTTGAAATATTAATGCCTTCTTTTGGTGATTTTTTACAATACGAAAAAAGTATCTTTGGAAATCGTTTTGGCGAAATTTTAACCCAGGTAAAATAAATAATGGCACTTTAGATAGGATAATACGATGATGTTATACGCAATCAGAAAATTTGATAATGCTCTTCTACAGAGTGAAATATATGATGTCAAATTCAACTAAACGTTCTTAAAAAATGAATATGAAATTTATTTGATATATTTATTTAATTCGTTAATTAAAGTATATATAACAAAAGAAAATAATTATATATGTTTTTTATTGTAAAATTAAATGGTATTGGTAAGATTTTTCTTTTTTAACGTTAAATTTTTTCTTAGTTTTCTTTATTGATAATTTTTGTGGTATGTTTATTTTCTATGTTTATTTTTTTGGTTTAATTGCATATTTTAAATGATGTTAGTAATCTTCAAGTATATTAAAGCATCTACTGCAATAGCATAACTCAAAAGAATTTCAATATAACACTTCAGTGTATTTTTCCATATTCTTTATTTCTTTATTTTGTTGTCTTCATTGATTTCATATTCTTAAAAATGAGAATTTATTATCTGTTACCAACGTGTTTTTCTTCATCGTAATTTAATAAGATTTGATGTCCTTTTTTTTCCGTTTTATTTTCAAGTTTTCATTAATTTTGGTTCTAGTTATACAAATACTATTGAGTTGTCAGTCCATTCCAACAACCTCAAAGTACGCCTACGCAGTCTAATATCAGGTACCAACAATAATTCAGGCATTGCATAGAGCTTCAGGAATGAGCTTTTGTCGTTCTTTATCGTTCGGAGAAAGCTTTGAAAGCTGATAGGCGGACAGCGACCGGAAATGAGAAGAAAATTGGAGCGGCGCAGGCGTAGTCAAGTCTCTAACAAGGACGGGTCACCGGAAGCAGTGGAGCCTTCAGGGGCACATCCGGTAGGCTCTATTATCGTGTCTGGTTGCTAAATAATCACGCGGAGTCGTGATTTTGAACAAGTGTTCTTTTTCTCTTAAAAAAATAGAATATATTCTGCCTTACTTATTGCTTAAATACCTTAAATTAAAAATTAATAAATAAATATTCAAACTTTTTTTGTTAAATTTCACAATTGCAAATCAAGGACGTTTAATTTTCTGCAAAAGTAAGACACTTTTTTCCTAAAGTAAAATATTTTGAATTTATTTTATTGAAAAATAACAATTTTAAGCAGCATACTGATAATTTTTGTTTAATACAATATTTAAATTAATCGTCGATCTAATGTTTTATTTATTAAATTCAACAAAGAGAAGTTACAAATTTATGGAGTGCAGTACTAACATTTAAACATTATACGTAGATATGACATGACTTTGAGACAAAAAATTACTATCACCATCTGTCGGTATTCTCCTGTATGGGTCTACATAAAAAAAATGATAAATAATTAAAAATAATGTAAAGATTAAAAAATTCTTTGATAAAATATTATTCGAACCATAAGGTTTTATGCTCTTAAATCAATAATTTAATTATGTCCAATAAATTAACTACATTTTATTATATTTACTTTCGTATCGCTTGATTTATTATAAATTTTCAAAATGTGTTTAATTTATTTATGAAGATGTTTTTGATTTTTTTTATTTTTTCTATTAATTTGAAAATAATATTTTGTAAAAAATTTAAATATGTATACAGTAACATCGTTACAAAAATAGGTAATTTGAAAATTGGGTAATGGTATTTTTTATCTCAACGATGAATATCTTTATCACCTGTATTATTATCTCACAAGAAAAACGCATTAAAAAACGTTTTTAAACGCCGAGTTAATGCTTCGAAATCTGGATAATCTAAAAAGAAAAATGTAAGCCTTTGAAAGGTTTATACAATATGTCAGCTTTACACGTCAGGTGTTCACAACCAACATTTTAAAGTAAAAAATAGTGAAATAATGACACTTTTTTACTTACCATAATGTATAATGTTTAACGATGTTAAAAAACTACAAATGATCGTAAAAACCTCGAATCATATTTTGACGTAACATCATAGCATTTTAAATAAAATATATTTTTTTATCAATAATCACTATGTGTAGTATAAAAAATGTACAGTGTGAAACTGTGTTGAGCCACCTCTCAGGACAAATACGAGAAACGGACAGGAAACGGATCACCGAGCGCAGCTCACACCTGGCAGGTAGAGCGAGGGAGAAATTTATCACGTACGGCTGCCAAGCCAAGACTGAGCTCCACAGACAGCTCGCTAGGGAAGAGATTTGGAGTGGGGGAACCAAAGAAAAAACAGAAAATCGCAGGATCCACCATAACAACGCTTTCCAGACTGTAGCGCCATTCAGGCTTTGAAAATTCGGGTTTAGCACCCGATTTTCTTAAAATAAACCGATAAATAAACTACCCAAAACATACATATTACAGGTGCCTTTTCTTCTAGTACTTCTGCCTTGAAGGTTTTTAGGAACCATATTTGTTCCCAAGTGGACCTTCAAAGAATATTTAAAATCATGATGAATCTTAATTTCATTACAATACTAAAGTTTTAATAATAATTCAGTAAAACGGTTTGTTTCCGCTGTCTCCGTATTAAGTGAGCCAAACACAACTCTAAGGTCTGAATCGATCATTCCGTACCGCGAACCTTTCGTTTTATCCCGAGGAGGCTTATCCCATAAAGGAAATCGTCTTGCGGTGAAAATAATATACAAAGCCTCGGAAAATCCCTTCAGGTAAACACACAGCTGAAAATAACTCATTAACTCATATTTCATCTATTATATATCTAATATTCTAAATATAGAAAATTAACCAACAATTAATAAAGCTTTCACTATCATATAGTTGGATAAATTAACCAGTAAATTGTGGACTTGTCAGTCGCTGTCTATCATCCTATATCTACTCCGCGCAATGTTCTCCCATACATACTTATTGAAACAAAACTTACCATTGTGGTTAGAGTGTGTTGCGATTAAGAATTGAATGGTTCTGTTTTTTTAACGTTGTTTATTTTTTTTGCTTTCAGTATTGGGAAAAGCTGCTTAATATTGGTGAGTTTACTTGAAACATGAGCAATTATTTTTATCCTGGTGTACTAGGTCAGTGTCTCGTATTTGTGGATACGCCGTTTATTTTTCTCTAATGAATTCATGAAAAATGCCTGACAATTGTTCGAATATGCATGATTTTAATTTTAAGTTAATTTAAATTTCAAAAATTTAAAATATGATTAAATTGGCGAAATGAAAATTAAATGTAAAAATTAAAATGTACGGCTGTGAGACATGGTGCTTATCTGAAAGTGATAAAAAAAGACTAGAGGCCTTTGAGATGTGGTCGTACAGAAGAATTCTTGGAATTTCCTGACCACGAACAATGAGGGATAATCAAGGAAGATAGGCACCTAATAAGAACCATCTCAGAGAGGCGAGCCCGATGGATTGGTCACATCATGCGACACGATGGTCTTCTTCACGATATTGTGGAGGGATGGTTGAGGGTAGAAACTGTAGAGGGCGCCCTAGATAAGTATTCGAGGACATGAATTATGCTGAGCTGAAAAGGGTTGCGGAACCGAAAAATGGAGATCGATTGATACTACGAAGAAGAACTAACAACTATTTCAAATTATATTTGCTATAAGTGAGAGTATACATTATTGAAAACGGACTCCAGGGAGGTCAAAAAATGTAATCATTTGAAATAAATGTGAAAAAATAATAAATATTTTTAATTTGTTAAATTTTTAATTAATTTAAAATATAGACAGTGTATCAATTGTAGACAAAAATACTGATTTAAAGTAATTTGTACAAAATTAATTTTGAATTTATAAATTTAGTTCAAAAAAAAACAATTTCGCTTTAGCGTATATTTTTAGTATGCACTCAAGCGAAAATTCAAATAACTTAAAATAAAAATAGAAACAACTGTAAATATACCATTCACTAAAGTAAAAACGCTATTCCTGTAAAATTTAAGTATTTCAAGATAGTAATAAATAAATACCAACGTTTACAAATGTAAGGTTTCAGGACTGAAATAGTTCCACGCTGAAAGAATGATGCTGTTGCGATTGAATAAATAAGATAAATAAATCGATTATCTGATGGGATTCATAAAACACGTATTTCGTGTTGTTTTGATATTCGCGAAATGTCTTTATTTTTAGTGTTGGACCGGCTCCAATTAATATCAGTTCATTTAAATTGTTTATAAAGAGAATATTTTGAGCAGCGATCGGGAAACTTTCAATTGGTGTTTTAAATTGTTTTGTTTTTCTTTTGCAATAGATTTTTTATGAAGTGAACAAAATGATAAAAAATACAATAAAAATGGAGATGTTGTGAATTTTTTTCGTTAAAAGTAATCATGAAAATTAATCCATTTTATATCATATTGTAGTAAAAGTGTCGTGTACAAGTGTTTTAGATATTTTTATTGCTGAAAAATATGTTTATCGTTTTGCTCTACTATAAAATAAAATATAAATAAAGGCTATCAGGAATCATCCATAGAACGTATTTAGCGGATCTATGTGAGGGATAGCTGATATGGAACCATGGTGGCTAATAAGAGAGCTTTGTAGCAATAGTTTGTGACTACTTTTTGCTTTTATTCAAGTAGCATATACAGTATGATGATGATACTTATTGTTATCTTTAGAAGTAAAAGAAATGTCTTTTTGCCAACTTTTTTTTTGAAAGTCAATATATCTTTGCAATTCAATGTTTTGTCGAATACAACTGCGTGCTTACTAAATTAATGCATATTGACACTGCTCCAAATAAAAACTAGTATCCGTATACATGTTGAAAGATGGTTGAGTAATTACAAGAACTCACCTAGGTCTACAACACGTGGTCAGGCGCGGCACGACGAACGTCCAAGGGTCAATGCAGGTAGCCAGAAAGAAGCGTCTACGGTGAGCGACTGGAACGAAATGGGTCAATACGACTGTCGAATCTCTACACTATTGTGTGTAATCAGTAGTTTATTGCCAGCTAGCCAAATACGCCATCTTTATTCGCTTGATAAGGTATTCACTTCACATGGATAAACACCTCATTTATACAAGATATTTGACTAAAATATTTTTAAATATTTATTATGTATTACATCCTAATTAAAGTCCTTAAAGACTTTAATTAAGAAGAAGATAATTTATTCATATGTATTTCAAAATAACAGTTACATATTCGCGTGTCTTGGCGAGCGAAGCTCAGATAACAGATCATTTATCACGGTATTTTGGTGTGAGCCTGAAGGAAGCACATTGAGTAGATATCAATATCTTATTAGTAAATTACACAAATGTTTTTATCTACTGAATGAGTTTATCAAGCACTAACACAAGTTCCCTAATATCATTTTTGACCAAATCTGACAGCTGTTGTACTAATCCAATGACGCGCGTCCCTCCATTACTTTAATATACTCAAAGAGACTATCGCGTCACGGCTATATCGATTTGGTATTAAGATTCACTGAGCTTTTGAACTGGTCATATTTACAACAAACAAGATGAAATTATTTCAGTAGCGATGCTTGTTTAGTTCTGCAGCAGTGATGATTGATGTTGATGGAGCAGACGCAAGATGCGCCAAGTGCCATCAACTGCAGCGTGACGGTTCAGTCACGTTCAGTTGAACTGACAGTCTATTTATATAAATGTAAAATTATCAAAATACAAAATCATGAATTTCAACATTGAGATAAGTAGACTGACTGAATTTGCTTATTATATAGAAAATTATATGCCAACAGAAAAATCATCACCACCAAGTCTACTCTCCTAACTGGAGCATATTTGTTAGTTACGAATTCTGCCATAAAGTTCTCTCAGCTGCCATTTTGTCTAATTTTAGCTGTGCCTACCGCAGTCTCATCGACTACTTTTAATGTATGATTCCCAATGGCTTTCTAGGACGGTGAGAGCCCGGGAAATTGAAGAATAGGCAGCTAGAGTCTGTGTTCTCCTGTTACATAATAAGTAAATGTTCCAACCAGGTCAACCTTTGCCTCCAGACAGACTGTAATATGTAAGGCTAACATGTCAGCTCCCTCACTTCATCGTTCCTTACTTTTATCCCGAGTAATCTACGCAGTCATTTTTTCGATACGCATTTCATAGCTGCAATAGATTTTG
Organism: Glossosoma conforme; assembly: GCA_022606575.1. Lineage (NCBI taxonomy): Eukaryota > Metazoa > Arthropoda > Insecta > Trichoptera > Glossosomatidae > Glossosoma > Glossosoma conforme. The sequence continues at coordinate 52,958 of JAGTXR010000203.1, read as the reverse complement.
GTGAGATGTCGATATTTACAGCCGTTAACAAAAATCCCACCGAATAAAACCTATATATAATTAAAATAAACAACAATAATACTCAAAAATATAAGACCCATAGCAACATTAAAGTAACTTTTTCAATGTTGTTTTTTTTAAGTAATTTCTATTAAGATAATACAACAATGAGATTGACAATTAAAAAGTACATTTAGGAGGTCTGCAGTACAGTGATTGATCGATGTCGCAGACGAATTGCTCGCCAAATGATGTCCACTGCAGCGAGTCCGTCAGGCCACATCGACTTCAACTCAAGCCCAACTGACGAACTATTAATATTGATTGTCTGTGAAATTATTGATTCACCAGACTTAGACAAACAGCGATGATGTTTTGCGCATAAATCTAACGCCAAATACTTAAATATACACGTAAAAAGTTCTTTCAGATTACCTTTGAGACTATTTCAATGATTGTAAGAGAAGTTATCTTACCTTTTTGGGAATGCTGGATCGTCTTTTATTTCCATGAAGAATATCTTAAACTTGCAAGTATTCTTATGAAGCTCCGATATTATTAAATTTTTTGAATATAAACATTTTCATGTATAGCGGCATATAAACTTATATTTGTATAGAATACTGTGGATGATTTTGTTTAAATTTGCAAGAAATGAAACGGTGAAGAAGTCACAGCATTATATTCTACAGTTGCACAACACACAAAGGTAGACCTGGTAAGGAAATGGTTTTCAGGTACCACAGAAGATCATAAGTTACAGTTGCTTTTAATTCAAGGCTAGAATCTTGGCATCTAACTTCAAACCAATGCTGTTGTTAAAAGAATTTTTATGACATATGCTTGAATACTGCAGGTAAGATGGTTTAACTTTGTGTAAAATGATGAGGTAATGAAACGAACACTGCAAATTTTAATTCTACAGTCGCCCAAAAGATAAATATACATCTAGTTGGGGTATGTCTTTTGTAAGTTGGAGGAGAGTATAAACTTAATTTTCTTCATTTTTCTTCTTCGTTAGTTCTCTTAGTTTTCTCCGTTCTGCAAAAGATCATCGAAAACTTTAAAATAAATAACGTAGATATTTTTTTTAGGAGGCAAGGCTGATATAAGAATACACTAGGGCCATAACGAGTGATATAGCTTTATGGTGGTAGTTTGTGACAACACAACGTTCAGGCTAGATAACAGATATACTCGTATGTACTCATAATTATGAAAGTGATGTTAGTAAAGAAATTGAAAAAAAAAAGTGTTTTTCATGTATTACAGTTAACATTGTTGTCAGGTAAGGTAATCTTCATCTGACATAAATTTAAAAAAATACATTATAGTATTTTACGCAACATAAAGTTGTCATTTTCTACGGTTTTCAAACAACATTGAAACATTTGAATATATCAGAACGAATTAAAAATGACTTACACCGCTTTTATAATCATGGGCAAATAAAATTAAAATATGATAAAGCGATGGAAAAAATAATGTATGTAATAATATTTCAAACAAATTTGCATAGCATCAATTGTTGAATAGTAATATCTACTGCAGTAAGCTATGGAATGCCCTTCCAGCGTCTGTATTTCCTCCTTCCTTCAATCTGGATCTCTTAAAAAAACAAATAAATATACACTTGCAATCTCCCCAACCCACACACAAACACGAACACAACACAGGTTTCCCCCATGCAGCGTCCAGCCTCCTAGGCTAAACGTCATAAAGTGCACTGGTCTTGACTGGGTGTGCTCTTCTAGATGAGATTACATAAAAAAAGTTAGTCGTTGATGCCTTGAATCACTCGGAACACTCCAAAAATACCCCAACAGGCAGACTATTAATCATGACTATCTGCGCAATATTATTGACGTTATTAGCTCTGCATCAAAGACAAGCGTCGATGTAAAACATTCGCGGATTGGCAGCCGATTTCAATAAACATGACAGAACTAAACTGATATGATGATGTTGCCAGATTGGATACTATTGACACTATAAGTCATTTCCTTATTGCTGAAAATCTGATCTAATTTAATTTATTGCTACTCGTACAAGAATTACGATCGAAAATATCTGCTTCGATTTTAATTTAAGTGGAATCCTTTCCACTGCAACGCATATTACCAAATTTTAATGAAATTTATAATGCATTTCATGTAGTTTCAATATTAGATGTTCTGATATGTGTCAAAGACATTGGAAAATTACTTTATCGATAATGCTTAATCCAAGTTAATTGAAAAAAATATATATCCTCATCTCTAAAAAGTGGTTATTCAGTCGCGTGGTAGCAGGATGCAGGAGCAGATTAATAGCACAAAGAACTTGTTTTTGAAGCACAATTCGCATTTATTTTTATTAAAGACTTGATCGCCGGCAAGACGAAAAGTTAACTGACAACCCCGGAACACTGTGACATGCAGCGCCACTAATGATCGCGGCGAAAAATCAAATTAAAGATGACAGTTGCACCATCACGAAATGGAGCAACTGTCAAAGCAAATAAAATGGCGTATGCGAAAGCCGTATAATATTATATGATTAAAACTATCATTATTGGTGTGCATGTCAGGCGAGCGCACAAAAATAAGAGACAAAAGATCGATTTTCGAGGCTTTACAGTATCAGCCTAAAAGAGCTATATCAAGCAAGAAATTATTATATGATTTTGATATCGTATGGTGGTCCATCTTTGCTTCTATAAAATTAAGGTATTTAAGGACTGGCTAATTATACAAAAGAATGAATAAACTATTGCAGACGAAAAAATCTGAAGTGACGAATATCACATGGTCTTAAAGTAGGTAGAACTATTGTTTTTAAATGAGCTTGAATGATTTATTTGAATTGCTTTATGGCAGCTTCTCCATCTGTAGAACAGTCAGATCCGATAAATAATAAAAAGTGCACACTTTTGATTCACATTTATTTTAAACGATTACATGTTTCGGCCTTCTTCTTCAATAATGATTAAATTTAAAACTGGCAGTGGTTTATATAGGTATGTATAAGTATTAGTAACTACGTTAGTACACATATATTTACAGATTGTATATGTATGTGGGTAAAACCATTGAACCATTGTTATTTTTAAATTAAAATTAATTTTCAATTTTAATTCTGCAGTTTCACCAAGTATTGTTAGTTGATAACCTTAATGTAAATAAAAAAAAAAAATCTCATATCCCAAAATTTCTAAATAAACGTATGGAATTTTGTGTACGAGAAATATTTACGTATATTCATAAATCAGTTTTGTATTTCAGTTTTATATCTGGAGAATATGATCACCAAAAACCAAAAAAATCATGTAAAGAGATATTGTAATGCCTTATCTTAAGACAGCTTTGCACCCAGATGTCTATCTAAAAACATATATAAATCCTAACAACAGCATCTGTAGAATCCGAGGCAAGATTTAGTCTCTATTCTAATGACGCCTTTCTATGTGATCCTGACAAGAAGCAGACTATATGACATTTTCTGAAGCAGTGCATCATCAATGAGAATATAAGACATACGAGTATTATATATTGTCATCTTGGAGTCACAAAGGAAAACCTCGAGCGGTGGGGAATGCTCATGCATGGAGAGTCACTATTGTGCGACTGTGGAGACCTGCCGACCACCTCACACCTAAGATCCTGCTTCATGTGCCCAACAAGCTGCACATCCCAGGATCGAATTATAGGCAAAACACGGGTTATCGATGTTGCGTCGCTGACACGAAGAAGATGAAGTTCTTGGAGTCTCTGCAATTAATTATCATGATATTAGTGAATTGTTGCTTGTTTTTGACGATCCGTTGATGTTGAACTACGTCAAGGATATCGCAAAGATACAGCTGGTTAATAAAATAGATCATTTTTAATTTTGTCCTTTGTATTGTTATTTTTAGTTTTTTTTTCATTTTTTTCTTGTTAAACAAAAGTATCTGTGGCATATGTGAGTGTGTGTTAAGAAGAAGAAAGTATAAAAACAAGAAGAATGTACGGATTGTAAAGGGTCCGCCATCTAACGTTTTTTTTTCAATTAGTGTTTATTTCATGAATGGTAACATTGAGCTCATGTTTGATTTAACAGATAATTAGTTTTATCTTTCCGCTAAACGAATATGGTTGTGTATATGCTTGAACAACGCTGGGAAATAATGCGACATTTCTTTGAAAATCAGGCCATTTTTCTTCGAAAATGAGCAAGAAGTGGCCGTAACAGTCAATGACGATCGTTATCGGGCCATTTTTGATTTACAAAAATTGAAGAAGAGGATATTGGCAACATTCGGTTTCAACAGGACGGAGCTACGCGCCACACAGCCGAAGCTACACTCGATGTTTTGCGATGTTTTTCAAAAAAAAAAAAGTTATTTGGCAGACCCTATATAACAATTTAGTTACATAATAACTTCATGATATCTAATATTATGCATGTAGCGGGAGGTCAGCATAATGTTTGCTGAAATATTCAGACATCTGGCGTTTCCTCGTATTCTTTACTTTGGGAATCCACTCAGTTCCGCTGGTTGAGAGGATTCCCAAATATGAGATGCGCGGCCTGCGCCCGCCCGCAATATCATGGTAATGAAGCTAGTATGGCCAGAGTAAACACGGACGTATAATGCTAAAGTTAGCGGCAATTTAGCTGTTTGCTCTTGGCAAGCGACATATCACTGCATCACTCTTTCGGCAAACATGATGAAATTTATGTGTATCAAACAAAAAAACTTGTATTTCAACCGAGAAAAACGAGCAAAAACTATTAAATTTTATATAAAATAAAATACTTTCATTTAATGTAAGCACATACAGAAGAATGATGATAGATGTTAACAGTAATTCTGAAGTCTCATCTATGGAATCTATGACGCTTACCATGGTGTATATGGCTAAACGCTGCATGTGGAGTGTTGATCCGCCAACGTCATAGACTACAGCCCGAGATTCACGCATCATCCTTTATTATTACAGGAATCTACTATGAATGGGTGGTCTTCACGGGACGACTTTCGTCTACCACCAATTTTAATTGATAGGCTATGACTGACATTTTACGGGTGATGGATCAAATTCACACCAACCGGGGTATTTTAGAGCTCAGAAATCGATTAAAAATCCTTTTTTTTTTTTTTAATCTCCGTCGAGGATCGAACCCACGACCTTTGGCTTGCAAAGCAAACGCTTTACCATTGAGCTATGACCGCCGGCAATGATGTTAACAGTAATTCTGAAGTCTCATCTATGGAATTCTATCTCTTAAAATGGTGCATATGACTAAGAGGTGCATATGTAGTATTGATCCGCCATCATAATAGACTACAGCTCAAGATTCACGTATCATCCTTTATTATTACAAATATTTACCATGAATGGGTGCTCTTCACGGGATGACTTTAGTCTACCGGCAATTTTGATTAATAGGCTATGGCTGGCATTTTACGGGGTAATTTTTAAGCTCGGAAATGGATTAAAAATCTTTTTTTTAAAATCTCCGTCTGGGATCGAACCAGCGACCTTTGGCTTTCAAAGTAAATGCTCTGACTACTGAGCCATACCTGCCGGCAATCAGGAACAAATGATCAGTTTGTTAGCAGTCAGTTAATTGTCCAACATCATTAAAAAAATTAAACATTAAAAAATCACCCCAAATATCTCTCTGATACTACAACTTATGTGTATTTTTTTTTCAATACTTGATAGTATGGTCGAACAACAATAGGAGTAGGATATCGATATTTGTTATGTGACGTCATCGTTCATTCTTCAATACGAAGTCCGATGACAATGGTAGTTAAAAATATTCCATACGAACTAATTACATTCTTCCGGTCGTGCATCACGTACATGAATTAAAACGACTCGATGCAGAAAACGTACATTTTTCTAACATACTAGAGAACAACATCGGATAGCTATCGAGTCACGTATGATTTTTATGTACATTTTAGCTGGCGAATATGGTTAAGTAATTGAAGAGTTTGCTTACCAATCTAAAGGTCGATGATTCGATACCCGATGATATTTTTTATTTGATTTCCAAGCTTTACAAATACCAGTTGGTGTGAATTTAATCTTTCACACGTAAACTTTAATTAAAAAAAATGGTTTAGTTTTATTTCACATTCGTTTTTTAATTTTAAGTTTGCCGGTGGGTATAGCTTAGTGGTTAAAGCCTTTGCTTGCCAAACCGAAAGTCGTGGGTTTGATACCCAACGAAGATTGAAAAATAGTTTTTTAAATGATTTATAAGTTCTAAAATACCCCCGGTTGGTGTGAATTTGATCCCTCACTCGTAAAATGAGAGTCATAGCCTATAAATCAAAATTATTGAAAGACGAATGTCGTTACGTAAAAACCACCCATAGTAAGCTCCTGTAATTATAAGGATAATGCATGAATGTCAGGTTGAAGTCTATGATGTTGGCGAATCATAGCTCCACATGCAACGCTTAACCGTATGTAGAATAGTAAGCGTCATCGAATCTTCAGATGAAACATCAAAATCACTATCACTAATTGTCGGTATTCTCCTGTATATGCTTACATAAACATGTTTCGGACCAAATGGCGGTTTTTTTGGCTAGTCGAATAAATGAAAAAGAATCTTACAAGTCCAATATCAATGCTTTACAGACTGAATGAATATTATTTTGGTTTCTCTTTCTATAACTTATTCTCTTTATTTTTGTCTGTGTATACATTATAGATGTTACTTGTACATAATACAATGTATGTAATTGTTGTTGCCAACTACTCGTCTGGCCCTGAAAGGTGCCATAGTTTACCTAACGATTAACGGACTAGTGATGTTAAAAAGTTTTGAGCTCTCTAGTGTAACACAAAACTTAGTAACTTTATTTGGAGAACATAAAAAAAATATACATTACTTTAAACATAAATATGATGAATAAATTACATGAATAACTTTAGTTAAATTAAAATAAATTAGATACTTATTATTTGAGTTTAATATTAATACTGTATAAAAACTTCCTTATAAGTTATTATGATAAATAACCAATGAAAATAGCATATTATTAGCGCAAGGGACGGCAGAACATGGCTAATATCTTAAATCAATCGAAATCGTTGGTTAAATTAAACTGGTTTCTAGAATCAAATAGTTGAGGCCCAGAAAGCCTCGGAATAATCAACAGATCTTAAAAATATATTTAATAACATTTAAATATGCGTATAGTGTCGCACGTTAAAGCCCTCAGGCTTCTGTTCTGGATTTCGTTAGAAACTATATACAGGTATGTTCCTAGGTGGACGTTTGGGTGCAGAGATATCTTAGAACAAAATTAGGACAGTGGAAACTGACAACTTAGTGCCGAAAATTTGTGGTGACCATGTATTACATATTTTTTCCATATTTGCTACCAATCTGAAAAAATGATCGTCACAGATTGTCACAATTCAGTTCTCTCAGTGCTTATCTGAAAGTGATAAAAAAAGACTAGAGGCCTTTGAGATGTGGTCGTACAGAAGAATTCTCGGAATTTCCTGGAGAGACTACGTCACGAACAATGAAGTTCTCAGAATAATCAAGGAAGATAGGCAACTAATAAGAACCATCTCAGAGAGGCGAGCCCGATGGATCGGCCACATCATGCGCCACGATGGTCTTCTTCACGATATTGTGGAGGGGATGGTTGAGGGTAGAAACTGTAGAGGGCGCCCTAGACGGGAGTATTTGCAGCAAGTATTCGAGGACATGAATTGTAGTGCTTATGCTGAGCTGAAAAGGGTTGCGGAGGACCGAGAGGAATGGAGATCGAGATGCAAGATTCTGTTGCTGCAAACTAATCCACCGGATTGATACTACGAAGAAAAAGTTCTCTCAACTGCCATTATTCTGCCTCTTCAAATTTCACATCTACCAAATCTTCGCCAAGTACAATCTATGTATTTGTTCTAGATATGGAATGATTATGGGGAAAAAAGAAAGCTCTAGATATGAGAGCGGATATGGAATAATTATAATGATTATTTTGACCATCCATTTTTCTGGCATCAAACAAAAAAACAATACTTTTTTCGTTGAAACACATTTGAATGGCATCAAAAACCTTAGTAGTGAGACAGTGAAAAAAAAAGTGATAAAATATATCAAAAATATTTATTACAGTTTTTCACGGCACTATTAATGTTTATATACAGTAATACTACGTCCATTTTTGGCAAGCGAAACCATTTCTTATGTTTAATGTCTTGATGATATAATATCACGTGTACAGAATAATGAGGTATAACCATTCAAGTCAGATGTAACTTGTAAATAAGTAAAATCCATACGTGATATTAATATTATTTATATGGCCATTGTTAATGCTACGCTTACATGAGAAACGTGAAAAAATGTGAATCATTTTATAAAAAAAATCACTTTGATTCTTAGACCATAATAATTTTCAAAATATTTATTGTCTACCTAGCCTATTATTAATCATGTGTAATACTTACATTAAATTAAGGTCCAGTAAAACTTAAAATAAATAGTGAATTTTTTGCTTACAAAAAATATTTGATCAATGTGCAAAATTAGGTTGATAGAACAAAATACATAACTGAGCATTGTAGATGGACCACTGCGGCGTAGAAAACCACAATATAATGTTTCTGAAAAAATAATATGACTTGCATTATAAAAAGCGTTATTTTAGGAAGATATTCAATACTATCGACGTTATTTGCTTACTATAAAATTAACTATCAAAATTTTTATCTTGTAACACGTAGTCTTACAAATAAGTGAAAGTTAACAAATTAAATGAATTTATTTTTATTTGATCGTTATAATATATTGGCGGAATTGCCTAATTTCGATATTGTAATGTACTTATAAATAAACAATTTTATTTAGTATTATTTTTCTCTCATTATCTACATAAAATCATCAATTTCTTATATCATTAAAAAGTGATTAATAAAATAGAGAAAATAATGAAAAAAATAATTCATTTACAACATTGAAACAGTAAAATTCCAATATTCTTAGATTTTAAACTTAAATAACGTATATTTAACATAACGAAATGCTCTTAAGCAAACCAATTCACGTACCTTGTGTCATATTAAATTAATTTAAATTGTATAAATATTCTGTAATGGCAATATTATTCTTACGAATATAAGTTAAGGTATGAGAAGGTGGAACATTCTCGAACAGAAGCTGCGATAAAAGCTGTCTTTCAGAATTCTGAAACGTGTCATTATAAATTAACGTGAACCTGCGAAGTAAATTTTCCCATTAAGCTAAGATGACTCCTGAAATTACCATCTGAAACTGATTTTACCTCGCTAGCGTGTTATAACTGTCTTTGTGCAAGCTTACCAGAGAGGGATGCTGAAATTCAGATTATTTTCTTTTCAATTGCCGAATTCTACTTTTCTACCTGGAGATTTTTGGAAGGTGAGAGTTCTCTCGGTTCTGAGATAAAACTCGAACACTTTATTATTGATACTAACTCGATATACTGGTAGCCTTTTCAGGCTGGTGCCGACAAGCCACACTTGATATGCGATCTTTTGTCTTTTATTTTTGATCACTCATCTGACACGCCGTGCAAATAGAAATTTTAGTCTCGGTTTTATATTTAATTAGTAATGAGACGTAGCGTTTGAAGGCATAATTTAAGTTTATTTGGTTTTGACAGCCGCTCCATGTCACGCGGGAGCAGCTAGTTTCATATTTTACCGCTATGTAATTTTCGGGTGCAGTGACACACTACCACTGGCCAGGGTAGTCTCTCACCATTTTTGTGTTCCCAGACAAAGGATCAATTTTTTTAGCCTTTTTTTTGACGGTAAAAAAATGTCGATGTGCTTCTAGACGAGTTCGTTGCTTTGGTGACCTGCTCCTTATCCATCCACCATGCATCCCAATAACAATCAAGCGATCTGGAGTTGACTTTAATTAGATGGAGGACGTCACTATAAAGGGATGAAGGAACTAAATCTCCTCACTATGAATAGTGTATTGTATTTATCATATGCGAATCGCATAACAACATTTATTATTTTCTTGTTGCAACGAAGAAGAGATCATTTAGATAACGAATTAAATTTCTATTAAATTTATTTATTGAGTTTATTGAGGTACTCTCGATTGGTGAGATAGTGATTTATCAACCGTAAAATGACATTCATAGCATATTATTTGAAATAATATTAAGAAGAAAATTTTTTTGTGGATATCAATCAATCATAGTTAGTTCCCATAAAATTGAATGATGCGTGAATGTCTGAGCATAAACAAAATAAGAAAAGCTCTGAGATTATATCTATTATGTCTAGTTTATATCCACTCCGGTCCTGATGGCTTTTATAATTTTCATCTTTGCATTGAAACTGTAACGACTCGACTCGGCAGAATCGACTGAAAGCTTTCAGGAATCTTCATATTTAAAGTCGCGAGAACTTTGTTCTTAAGTAATTGACTAAGAACACTTGTTAATAATACCGAACGTTAAATGCTCATAATTTTCAGACGCGACTGCTGAAGATCTTAAAGGAACAATACGAGACGGGCGATGGAATCTTTTGTGAGGTTGACCTCTATTTAAATATTTAAGTATTAGATAATGTTTTTAAGAGTATACATTTAAAAATATATCGACGTAAAAAGTTCATTCAGATTACCTATAAGACTATTTCTATGAGTGTAAGAGAAGTTAACTTACCTATTTGGGAATGCTGGAGCGTTTTATAATTCCATGAGGAATATCTTGAACTTGCAAGCAATCGTATGAAGTATTGTTTTCATATTTTATATATTGGCATTTTAAAAATATATAGCGGCTATGATTTTTTCACACATGCAGGAGAATACCAAAATATGGTGATAGTAATTCTGAAGTCTTATCTGTAGAATTCAATGACGCTTACCATGATGCGTATGGCTAAACGCTGCATGTGAAGTGTTGATCCGCAATCGTCATAGACTACAGCCCGAGATTCATGCACCATCCTTTATTATTACAGGAATTTATAATGAATAGGTGGTCTTCACGGGACAACTTTCATCTACCACCAATTTTAATTAATAGGCTATGACTGTTATTTTACGGGTTAGGGATCAAATTCACACCAATCGGGGGTATTTAAGAGCTAAGAAATTGTTTACAAATCCTTTTTTTGTTTTTAATCTCCGTCAGGGATTGAACCTACAACCCTTGGCTTGCAAAAAGAAAACGCTTTGACTATTTAGCTATATCCACCAGCAAGAGATGAATAATCTTATTATTAATATTTGCCACCTTCTCTGATTTGGTGCTTAAGTTTTTTTTTACTATACCAAAGGAAACCCACAGGGTTCGATCCGCAAAAAATATAATTAAAAACATAATCCTGAAAAAGACCCCTTCAATGGTGGTCAAGATATTGGTTAAAGAAAGTTCACCACACACGGCTCAACCCAAAAGTCACAATATCAGGATAATGAAACTATTTTTATTTTTTTAAGCTCTGTAAATAAATACACCCGGTTGGTGTGAATAATATCACTCATAGCCTTTTAAAATAATTTAGTGGGAGATAAAAGTTTACTCTTGAATATTATTAGACCGGTTTTCATAGTGAATTTTTGCAATAAATGGATGATGCGTGAATTTTGGACTGTAATCTATGACGTTGGCAGGTTAATCCTTCACGTGCAACGCATAACTAAATGTAATTTGGTAAGCGTTGCACAATCCGCAGATGAAATTTCTACATCACCATCAGTATCTGTCGGTATACTATTGTATGTGTCTACGTAAAAAATATAATTTTAACGTATTTGCACAGAAAACGCTTTATTGTTAAGAAAAATAAAATAATTTTCATCGTATACAAGTAAAGTTAAAATATTATATTAAACAAAGATTCAAAAACATTGGCAGCATTCGAAATATTTAAAAAAAATTCAATTTTATTTGTTCATTCAAAATTAAATGCTAAAACTCAGCTTGTTATTTCAAAATCAAATGCAGAAAATAATATTTTTTGCTCACAACAATCGTTGTGGAAAATGATCAATTATGTTTTTTATGCTTTAAAAACTGAAACCAATTATTTTGTATCAACATGAAGCTGTCAATTTCATTGAAAATCGTTAAAGCTGAATTAAATAAAAAAACGCCATTGTTTCAGTTATGCTTTCAAATGCATTCATTTTGCATATTTTTTACGTAAAATAAAATAATTTAAAAATCTATCGTGTACTCTTAAATAGGCTAACAAAAGTACAAAATATGAAATTTAAACGTTTTCACAGGTAAATATAAATTATAACCAAAAATTCTATTTTTTTGTCCTAAAAAATAACAAATGACTTACAGAAAACACTTCTTCAAAGAATGGTTTTTCTGTCATATAACAAAGATTTTTTTGTAGTCTCTTCGGTAATTTTTTTATATTTCGGCCCCTTATATGTTGTTTTTGTGGGCATAAAACTGTTTTTTTTTGGACTAAATGGTCCAGACCTGAAGAGCATCAAGCTAATCATCCAATTTTATTAAAACCCATCAGAATCAAGTCAAATACTAGAATATCATACACTCATTTAAATATTTTCATAGAGTTTTAATCTAAGATTCTAAGGGTATTACGAAAAAGCTTACAAATACTGTTATGAATATTTGCCTTGTGAGGCAAAGTATATTCGTTGAGAAAGCTCTTTTGGGCCTGAAAGGTACGATTATAAATGATTCTATTGAATTTTTTTTATAGTGTACACGTGTATTGTTTGAATTTTTAATCTAAATGTTCTTACAACAACTTGTAAGTGTATATTTAACAAGATTATAAAATTAATTTATTTAATACTATAAGTCATTTTGATTATTGTACTTGGAATCGTACTTCACTACATTTTTATAAAATACAGCTTTGTAGGTTTTCACACCAGATTTAGTATCATTATACCAGTATTGTTTGGTTTGTAATTGTATTACCAATATTTCGACCAAACTTCAGGGTTGAAGACTTCACACAAATCCTGAAAAAGATCCCTGTATTGGCGGTCGAAATATTGGTTTAAGATAATTTTCCAGAGATGGCTTATTTGAAAAACCACAATATTATGATTTTGTATACAACAAAAAGTAAATTATTAGACCATCAGTCTAGTGCAACATGGCGAGCTTTACAACATAAATTTAAGCCTGCAGCGATCAAAAATAAAACATCGCCAAAAAAATAATAAAAACACTTTGATCGTCAAATTATATTGAAGCCTAGTCGTATCGCTTACCGCTACGCTCTTCGAATTTAACGATAACATCCAAGCCCCACCTGAAAAGGTATCTTTACCTGCCGTAAAAATATTAATTTTAATTTTTACTTACGCTTTTGACGGTTACGACCCAAGAGTGATGAGATCATAAGGCCGATTCTGAGTTTCTCCTCTCTGAATTTTATGACGTCCCCAAGTCCCCCGGGTCATAAAACAAAAGTGCCAAAGGTTCTATTACAATATTTTTGGTACACGGCCCGCAATAAAATTTTACTGCACCAAACTAAAACTCGTGCAATTTCGCACGACGTTTGACCGATTTTTGGAATATTTCAGCAAATGAGCGCCCGATAAAAATAAACCTTCATTTATACGCGAGAGGAAATTGCTCATTTGTCAAATTTTATCGCTTTAACTTCATTACTCGTTTTTTTAAATCCCCTACTCGACATCACAGATAATTATTATTTTATTTAAAAAAAAAATACCTGAAACGAAGTATTGCAACAAATAGCCGTCACTCAATTGTAACGACATTCAGTAATTTGATTTTGTTCATGTCTTGTTTCTGAATATAACTGTACTTGTAAAGATATACCTGCGAATATATAAAGATATACCTGCGAAATTTAATGTTTCTCGACTTGCAAGTGCCCGGAGACTTGATGAGATTGTAGTTAAAGTATCAGGGGCCTATTTTGTACAAAATAGTAATAAATTATTATGCGTATAAAAACGCATATATTATTATGCTTTTAAACTCTACACGAAAAGTCATAACTAAAATGTTAATTGATAAATGATATCTAAGCATATTTGTTAAATTATTCAACTTTTTAAATTTAATTTTTTTTTTTTTAATTTTTATTAGAATATTATTTTATTATTTCAATATTCTAATCTACTTTTATAGATCATTGACTATATTACAATATTAATGTGAATAAATGAATACTGATAGAATAATAATAAAAATATACATACTTTGAATATATACTATGGCGACATCTGTTGCAAATAACAATGATATAAATACTAGTTTCATCGCGGGTCGGTCTAGGCATAGCAATGGCGCGATTCGCCGAGCGGTATGAATACCTGGGCATTGTTGGTTTCCAAAGTCCGCGGTTCGCATCCCGCTTCTGCCGTTATTTTTGTGCTTGGATTGACGCGTTGAAAAAAGAATTTTATGTTTAGTATATGTATATTTAAGTAATAATTTTTAAATTTCTTTGTTATTTTTTTATTAGTTCAATAGAATCTGCATTCTTCTTAAATTCCTATACGCACATTTTTTATATCCATCATAGCGTATACTTGAACTAGTTATGTGTCATATATGCACCAGGCTTTAAATTTTCCTGTACTTTTGCATGAAAAAAAATAAGAAATCCATTGAACAAATAAAATAACCAGAAAAAATATAAAAAGACGTGATTTGATTTTATTTTAAATATTTTAAAAGTAATATTAAATTAAGTTAATCACCCATTTTTATTTTCATTGTTCAGGTCTTACTTTTTTTTATTCAAACATTTGTTTTATTAAGGTACGGTCATTTGGTGGTAAGTATTCAAAACATTTCATTTTAATAAAGTACTTTGCAACAAAAATACTAAATGAAATAAATAAAGAATTATTTATTTTTGTTTATTTTTTATGTAAATGCTATTTAATTGAAATAAATTTCTATAATTTATCCTTTAAGTATGGGCAAAACTCCAAAATACTATTAAAAATATTTGCGGCGTTTGTCTTAAAGACATGGGTATTTGATTCACTTAAGCTGCCAACTTTAAGTGTATTTTAACGACAAAAGTCGACGAGGAATCTCATGGTAGTGGTTTTTAAGCATTTTCAGTATTTTCAGTATTTTCAGTGCTTCGGTGTTTTACGGTAATGAAATACTTCAGTTGAAAGTGTGACGCGGGTCCGATGGTGTCAAAGTGAAACGGATGTGGTGATTATGTGACCCAAGACACGCCGCTGGCGCGAAAGCCTTCGCTGCCTGAAAATGTGTGGGATTCTTGAGAACACTGAAACATTCTGTTTTTGTCGGATGCGTGCCGGAATGCTTATATTTAGAAATATTTTTTTGTGAATTTAATAGTTGTTGCAATACAATTAATTTAAGACTTGTTTTGTTTCCATCATCATTTATAAACTCTATGCAGCTTAAATGACTGGGGTCTAAATGTAAAATAAAAGCAATGTTAATACAACTAATAAAAAAAGTAACTTTTTTCTTGACGATAAGTCTCCAATTTATGCTATAATTATAGCAGTATATAAAACAATTTTAAAAATATAATTGAGAACATCATTGTTAATGTTTTTTTTTTTGAAATGCCAACAGTTGAAATACTTTTCAATTGCGAGATGGAACACGTTTATTATTTTTTTTATTTTTTTTAATAAAATCAATAAACAAGCAAGTATATTTTTGTTATTAAAATGTTATCTTCCTGGGTATTTTTAGGTATATAAATTATATTAACATGATTTTTATACATCGAATATGTTTGTCAAAAGTAAGGTATACTTTGTAAATACTTTAAATGATTTTAAGTATTCTATCATTTATATGAATCCAGATTCAAGTTTTTTTTTAATTTATTTTTTTCAATTTAAATTTGATTTATTTATTTCAGAAACTTATTTATTTAATTAGGTATTTACTTTTATTTAAAAAATCATTAAAAAGTCTCAAAGCTCGCTAAACAGAAGATTCCATGAAATTACTTTGATAAATAAATTCGTGGAGCTTATGTCGAAACTGGGCTCCTCTCAAGTAGGATATATCAATGTTCGAGGCGATATGGTTGAACAGTGTGATCACTCTCTTAGTTCTACTTCTAGGAAGAACAAACAATCTGTGCCTCCTTATCCTTAAATAATTCTCAGGGACAAACAAACCGATTTCCAGCAAAATATCAGGATTTCTGAACACGCCACGCACTAGTCGAAAGAAATGAATACTCAAGCGCACATATTTTCTTAATTAACATTCAGTGATCATCCTATGTAAGTACGATAATCTCAATTTAATTCTAAACTTAATTTGAGAAATAAATTAATTATTAATCAATACTTTTTATTATTTCAAAATATATACTTTCGAAAAATATGTTAAAAATATTAATTAATTTGAATCTTATATTCGTGAATATTTTAGAATATTTTTCAATACTTTGTAGTTAAATTTAACAAATTGACAAATAGTACAAACTCAGAACAAATTTTTGCCCCACAAATAACATTTAAATGCACACAAAAACCATAGATTTTTTAAATGAATTTGTAATTTAAAGCTTTGTCGGAAATCGAGATCTTGATCTATCACATGACAGTCTTGCACTTCGAGGACAAACTTCTCGATAGAATTGTATCCTCAAGTGAACAGACCCTCTTTCACTCCCTGAGGGCCAACCTTACCAGAAGAAGAAAGACTTTACTTTCTCAGTTTCAGTTTACTACTCACCAAGTTTCCACAGTACATCAACCTTTCATCTTGTCCCTCCTAAAAGCTAAGTCCAGTGGTAGTCCATTAGCATTTCTAGTGGCAGGGCTGTAGTCATAATAAAATTAGCTGTCAGTCATTTCCTAAAATTATTTTGCAACATTTTTTAATGCAATTTTTTAATAAACAGAAAATGAAAATTAACATGATAAAGGTTGTTTCTTGTAATCAATATTATTTCATTCACGAAAATTGGCGAATCTTCATTCAGCTATGGATTACTATTTTTAATTATAAAGTATATTTGGCCAAATATTTATGGTCAAAAGTTTCATATAGCCAAATGTCAATCTGGGCAATTCAGTCAGATTTCCTAGCAGTTAATTTTTCCATTCGGTAAAATTTTCTCGGAAAAAAAACATTAAGCTAAATTTAAATCTGGATCATTGAGTCAAATGCTTAAACCACAGGTTCCCAAACTTATTTCACTCGTAGACCCCTTGCCATGATTTTAGGTTTTCGGTAGACCCCTTCCTACTCACTGTGAAACTTTTTATTTGTAAAAAAAAAAACATTAGTTCAGTAGTGTCAAACTCAAAAGGCATCAAGGGCCATATAAATTATTTTGAGCACGGCGGCGGGCCGCATAAAAAAAACTTAAAAATCACTGTTTTAATCAAACATTCTTAGGGGTGGACCAAAAACCTCTTTATATTTAAAATAGCTATAAAAAATAAACACGCCGTGTATATAAAAAAATGTATATAAATTACTTAAGTACATAAATTAGGGTTCTTTTTCGTAGTATCAATCCGGTGGATTGGTTTGCTGCAACAGAATCTCGCATCTTGATCTCCATTCCTCTCGGTCCTCCGCAACCCTTTTCAGCTCAGCATAAGCAGTAGAATTCTTGTCCTCGAATACTTGCTGCAAATACTCCCGTCTAGGGCGCCCTCTACAGTTTCTACCCTCAACAAATTTACCTAAAACCAAAATTAGGGTTATAGTTATTTAAAATGACATTGTGTAAAAACTATACTCTAAAGACATTCCGAAAGGAAAAATTATTGCTTAGACTCTAAGCAATAAAATATCCGTTTTGTCAAATATTCTTCGGAAAAAAATTAAATAAGCCGAAAGTCAATCTGGTTCATTCAAACACATGCCTAAGGAATATGAATTTTCATTTAAACAAATATTATTGGACAAAATTTTCATTCAATTTAATGTTAATCTTGAAAATTCGACCAAATTTAAATGAAATTTTATTTCCGTTCTGTCAAATTCTCTTGAAAAAGGTAAACAATCAGCTAAATGTCAAAATGAAATATATACCCAAATGTCTTATTAGTTAAATGTCATTTCGGACCAATGTCAGCCAAATCAATATCGCAAAAGTATAAGCGCACTTGGTACCATGTCCAACTTTGCCCTTTTTACAACCATATTGCGATGAAAAACAAATATATCTCCTTGATATGCTCATTGAGACTAAGTCTTATAAGAGTATTCTTGATTTATAATAATCACTGAAATTATTTCGATATTGATTATGGCCGCAAAAAATTTGCGTCACTCAGTTCCCTCAGTTACCATTATCCATACATATTTGATCATATTATTAGAATGTCTACCTGAGAACATATATGGTTCTCTTCAACGTAAGCAACAGAAGCCTGTTAACTTGAAAGAACGGCAATTGTTTATACGATGCATGCTTTGAGTCATAAAATTTAAAAAAATGTATATTCCGACGCTTTTGATGCCTCAACCATTTCATCATAAAAGGTAACTCAACCCTTCAAACTACACATAAGTACTAAAATATATAACTGGGTATGACTGTAGCACTTGCTAGAAAGTTCAAGGGGAGACCTAGCTAGCAACATCTTGCTCCCACAGCCCTTAAGGGCGGGCCGCCACTGGGTTTTAAAGTTACTATAAAACATAAGGCAACTTCCATAGTCTCACTCTGTGTAAGTACTAACATACTTTGCTGTGTTTGAAGGGCTGACGTTGTAAGTGGCAAGTTGAAATTGGATTATAAAACGGCATTTTTACGTGCATTGTTATTTATAGTTTGTACAGAAAATGATACAGCATCCTTTCATATAACGGGGTCTTAGTTTTCAAGAATAATATATATATCAATTTTATTTTTACACGCGTTCGATGGCTTTGAATATACAAAGATTCAATATTTGAACCTAACCTAACACTATTTAAGTACTCGGTCTTCTGCTCTGAAGGTTTTCGGAAAACACATATGTTAGACTGATTGAATAATAAAAAATAATAATATACATACTCTGAATATTAACTTTAGAGACATCTATCGTTATATGATGGTAACAATGGTATAAATACAACATATATATAAATACAAAGAAATAGTCGAGTGGACTGCGCGGTGTAATAAGAATAAGAGCAAAGTTGGTTACATGGCTCGTGGTTCGAATCCCGCGTTTGCCGTAATTTTACTGAATGAATTGATGCGTATAAAAATTTGATGTATAATTGTATGTGTATATTTAATTACTAACATATGTTAGATACCACATATACACATATCCTAGAACGACGAATAGTCAATGGCAGCTAAAAAAACTAAGTGGCATCGATCTGACAGAACTATGTGGTGGCTATTTTCAGTGACCATATTCTTACATATGCAATGTGCATTACAAGTAAAATTTTATGCTCAATTAATATTGTGGATTAATACATGTTTATTGTCAGTAACCATTGATCCATATAGAAGTCGTAAAAAATATACCGAGCACTTCATGCAAATCTCGTTTCACGGCTGAAAAAATGTAAATTTTCAGGATTTATTAATATTTCGTTTCGGGCACTGCTTTTAATAACACCGTGACAAACAACAGCCTGAATGGAAAAGCAAAAAAGGTCTCACTCTCCTGAAGGCTTTACATATTTTTCCTTTCAGCTCAATTAGCAAAAGCGTCATGTTAAAAAATAATATTTCACCATAAGTGAAACGAAATTAATAATTTTGAAATTTAATTTTAATTAATACGTTCACATAACATATAGCTGATGTATGTAAATTATTATTAATATGTTTTTTTAAATAAGAAAAAAATACATTTTTATAAGGCAAAATATTTATTTTTATTTTTGGTGACTTTATTGAAATAAATTATTTGAGACTTTGCATTTGTTCATTACATGCATAATATAATTAAAGTTACATCTTTGCAACCACAATAATAACGTAGTCAATTTAATATATGTAATGGATAATTACTTTCTATAAAATAATAATTAAAAACTTAAATTACAAGAACTAATTCTACGCTTGTGAATTTATAAGTGTGATTATTTGATACCATAAATATACAAGTATTTTTAGTGTGAATAAGAAATCTTTGTATGCAGATTAAACCTTACAAAATATTTGCACCGAGAGTAAATATAATCAAACAATATGTACAATACCAAAATTAGTTAATTTGAAATGAAAGTAGTCTATATGGATTTGTTAAATTTTTATTAGAATAATATTTTATTATTTTAATATTCTAATCTTCTTTTATAGATCATTGACTATATTACAATATTATTGTTAATTAAATATAGATATACTATACATAAAATTCTTTTTTCAACGCGTCAATTCAAGCACAAAAATAACGGCAGAAGCGGGATGCGAACCGCGGACCTTGGAAACCAACTATGTCCAGGTATTCATACCGCTAAGCCGACTTGACTATTGCTATGCCTAGACCGACTGACGTTGAAACTAGTATTTATGTCATTGTTATCATCGTATGATATATGTCGCTATAGTATATATTCAAAGTAGTAATAATATTAAGCTTGTGAATAAATGATGACTGATTGAATAATAAAAAATAAAAATATACATACTTTGAATATATACTATAGCGACATCTATCATACGATGATAACAATGACATAAATACTAGTTTCAACGTCAGTTGGTCTAGGCATAGCAATAGCCAAGTTGGCTGAGCGGTATGAATACCTGGGCATAGTTGGTTTCCAAGGTCCGCGGTTCGCATCCCGCTTTTGCCGTTATTTTTGTGCTTGAATTGATGCGTTGAAAAAAGAATTTTATGTATAGTATATGTTTATTTAATTAATAAAATAGTCTAGTCGTGGTAGTGATAGTAGTAGCTTTGTAGTGGCGTCCAAGAACTGGCAAACGCAGCGCTGATTGACTCCCTGGAATATGGACTGATGACATAGTAAGAATGCCGGTATTGTCTGGATGTGGAAATTGGTGGATCTATGAGGATGGAGATTCATACGGGAGGCCTACGTTCGAAAGTGGACTTAAAAATCACTGTAACATTTTTAGAGGGTGGACCAATAACCTCTTAATATTTAAAATAGCTATAAAACAAAAACATGCCGTGTATAAAAAAAAGTTCATTGAGTTATAGAGTAAATAAATAAGGGTTATATTAATTGAAGATAACATTGTGTAAATGTAAACCTTGTTTATTTTTACACTCCTGTAATCTGACTGAAATCTTTCCATTACCGCCCGAAAAATGGTTGGTGCAATATCATGCCATTTATAACATATGTTTTCGTTTAATTATTAAATAATTCCTGAATTTCTTATACTTTAAAGCATACTTTAAACACATTCCAAAAGGAAAAAATATTGCTAAGACTCTAAGCAATAAAATGTCCGTTCGGTCAAATATTCTTCGGAAAAAAATCAATAAGCCGAAAGTCAATCTGGTTCATTCAATACGGGAGGCCTACGTTCAAAAGTGGACAGACACAGGCTGATGACGATGTTGTGTTTGCTTTCAAAATGTTAAGCAAAAAGTCCTCAGCTGTGATTTTAGGTACAGATCTCTTATAATATCGTGTATATTGCAGACGAAACTAATTTGTGCCCGCATTTTTGGTGACAAAAACAATATTATCTTTACAAAATTATTCCCAATTGAGTATTTTTTTGTGTTTTCCTAAGACACACTCGTTGATAGGCTGTTTATCTATTGTTTGCTATTTTTATTAGCGTTATTATACTAGTATATTGGTTGCTTGTTTCCTGAGGAAACATCCCCAGATTTTTCTTATATTATGCGGAGATAACTTTGTATTATATTATGAAGGTTCGTATCGAGATAATCTCGGCCTTTTCTTGTGATAATATTATACCGAGGTTGTTGTTATTTACGCGCCAATTGATCAGTTGATTTTCGTATAATAATGTCCCAACTGGGTCATCTTTTGTGGTGAGATGGAAATTTATAATTTTGTTTTTGTTTTGCTGGATCTTTTATGAGGTTTTTCCTTGAATAATACTGTCTTGAAGGTTATCATGAAGAAAAATATTTTTCCAGAGCATATAGTTCCAAAAATTTGCGCAATACAGCTTTGGGAGCTGCTAATGTTTATATCATGTTGCAGGATATCTCTTCATACCAAAATTCACGCTGTGAAATATTATTCCAAATTTTAAAATTATTGTCATTTAAATAAAAATGTGCAGTGGTTTCTGAATTCATATTGTGGTTTTTATGAGAATTGATTCGTTTCTTGCTATATCCCTTACGATGGAACGTAGATAATTTTTATATCATACAAGTTATAATCACACATTAATTTATATAAATAAGAAAGGATATACTTTCAGAGATAAAGAAATCATAATATCTACGACCCACAAATATACTCGATCAAAACAAAGTTCTGACTATACAGTACATATCTTTCCATATGGCCAAAAAAAATATTTCACCAAAATCCAATGCATCTGCATAACATCTGTATTTTGAAAACATTGCTTGATTACAATACTAAAATAATGATGTATTAAATTTCCTGCTTTTAATGACAGATTATACTAATTTAATTTGTTTTTGAACCTTAGTTGCCCTTGTGGCGCCCCCTTCCAGATCTCCTGGTACATTGGCAATTGAAAAAATAATCTACGCATTTACCATTTTCACTCGTATTTTTGTTGAGAGAATCTTCAACACATTACCAAAACAGGGAAGGGTAAATACTCGTTTATAGAGATGTATGGTAGATAACGCTTGGGTCTTGATAAGGGTCACAAGGATTTAAAACGTGTCTAGTGCCCGTTAATTTTGTATGAGATGCCGATGTACGCGATATCTTCTGATATCGGCAATCTTGTATGGTGTCATGTTATCGGCGATACATATTTTCATGACTTATGTATCGTAAAATAAAAGACTACTTTATTGTGGCTTTTGGGCTTAGCCATATGTGGCGAATTTCTTCTTACCAATATTTCGACCACCATTTCAGGGGACTTCTTCAGGATTGATGACTAAGAAGAAGACCCCTGCAATGGCGGTCGAAATATTTGTAATAAAAAATTCACCACACACGGCTAAACCCAAAAGCCACAATATCAAATCTGGCCGTGAAAACCTAAGAACTTATTTAAGCGATTACTATGTTTATGTAAACACTTACAATATAATAGTGAAAAATGGTGATGAAAACGGTGGTACATCACTACAAAATAGTTTTATCTGTAATATATTGATATCAACTCGATATAACTCTTTTGGGTTGATGTCAAAAAAGCATCGCTAAACGATCTTTTATCCACTACTTCATTACTCCACTACTTGAGAAGACATATAAATAGGTAAAATTAAGTGGTTTCAAGAAATGGGTTAGTTAAATTTTTAAAATGACAAGGTACGAAAATACAACATACTTGTATTACAAATATGTATGGAAAAAGCTTAAATAAAGACAATGAAAAAAAAATAGATCATCTTCTTTTAGACTCAAGCATATGCTAACGGTGAAATAGAAAATATGTTTTATAAACAAATAAAAAAGAAGATAAAAATTATAAACACGTAAAATATTTTAAATTAGAAAAAATATATAATTAAGGCCGTTAGGTGAACATACTTTTAAGACTTTTCATTATAATTTCCCCCGTAAAATGAGTTTTAGTACTGGCTGAAATATTCCAAAAGCTCGTTTCTTATTTGGCGGATAAATTAAAATGCTCCCAAGTTTTGCGAAAACATTTTGCTTATTAATAATTCACTGTGTCATTTTTAATATTATATATTTAAATTTACGATTATATTTCGCCGAGTAATAAAAAGATCATAAATTAAAACCTTAAGTGGATAATAACTTACGTTTAATGAAATACTGAAATCAGGTTATTTAAAAAACTTAAATAATGTTTTCTATTATTTATTTACCATATTATACCCGATTTCTAGCTGCAAGCCATTGCAATAGTACAAGAAAATTGCATCGAAAATTTATATCATCTACAATGGTCTTTGCCTCATTACATGACAGCTCTTCTTTCAGAAGCTCTGCTGAGCTTGTCATATATGTATGTATAAATCCTGAATGTCTTTCAGGAGTTTAAAGCCTGTCAGACTAAAAAAAGGCACCTTTATATGTTCTCGTGTTTTAAAATTGAAGGTGTGGTAGTCATTCATTAGAAAATAAATATTAATCGCACTTTTAATATTTAGTGTGGGAAACTGTCTCTTAACTCATTCTATTGCTGTACAGGGCTCAACATAGATGACAAGATGACGTCGTTATTCATGAAAATGTCACATAAAAAAGTATTTATTTTCATAATTTTTCGGGTTCTTGTTAGTAGTTCTAGAGCACCAGTTGATAACGATTTGTAAATTATTTTAATAATAAGTAAATTAACAATTATAGCGTTTTCAACAATTTTAATACAGTTAAATTTGTTACAACATTCAAGTCTATAGGAAACTGATAACGATTAACACAAATCTTCGACCAATTGTAGAGATAAATAGCTTTTTTTTAAATGAAATGAAAATTTTGGTAACATATTTGAAACATTTATTCACACATCATATTTTATTATTCTAACTTATTTATTTTTATAAATATATAAATTTCTTTGTGTTTAATTATGGCTCATTTTTTATTTTTCAGGTGAGGAATAAACTTCATAATTGTGCATTGCAAGAATCATTATTTCATGTGAGTGTAGTACAATAATATTTACTGTTTTTTTTTTGACCTTTGCTTACAAATAAAAATATAAAAAATACTTTCTATCTGCTAAGCAACAAAATGTTCGACACAAATTCGGTGGAAAAAGTGACAGTTTTAAGTTAATTTTGGTTGATTAAATAAAATATCAATACTCCAATATTAATGTTTAAACGAAAATTTTATTCCAATATTAAAGAAATTGATATATATTGTAGATTTTGTGCTTAGCCGTGTGTGGCGAACTTCCTTCAACCAAAAATAAATAATCTGAATAAACCAAACTGAAAACTAAATTAATTATCAGTCCTGAAGAAGACCCCTGAAATGGCGGTCGAAATATTGGTTGAAGAAATTTCGCCACACACGGCTAAGCCCAAAAGCCACAATATCAAATCTGGCCGTGAGAACCTAAGAAGTTATTTAAATTGATATAAAAATATTTAAAAATAAATTAAAAATACTTTTGAATAAAAGTAATTAATTGAATATATTATGAATAAATAAACATACAGTGTTTAATAAGCGTCATCAATAAGTAAATACGTATAAATTTTACAATATACATATGTTAATTTAAAGATTCAGTATGCGGAGCAAAGTTTCAAATGGTTTGTGGTTCATATCCCAATGTCCGTCTATTTTTTTATGTCCGACTTATTGATGAGAGAAACGTTGTAAATGCTGTCGATTTGTATGTAAATATCAAAAGCAATTATTTGACAACATGTGTGCTTGATTCTTCTTACGAAGCAAGTATAAAAAAATTACTAAAAATCATTATTCTTCTTCTTCTTCTTTGTGTTAGTAACGTCAAATATTTTTGGCCTTTTTATCTGACAACATCGAGAGCCCAGAATTAGGTGGTGAGATGTGCAGCTTGTTGGACACTTGGAGCAGGATCTTAGGTGTGAGGCGGTCTGTAAATTTCCACAGTCACACAATAGTGACTCTCCCTGCCGAAGTTCCCCACCGCTCGAGGTTGTCCTTTGTTCTACCAAATCTGGTTCTTAATAAGTTCAGGGATTTCCAGGTCCAGTTAGGGTTCTTGCCAAATGGGAGGCTTTCCTTTGGAGAAATGAAATCCTCTGATGCGACTTGTTGCCAGAGCTGGAGTCTCTCATTTTCAGGGCCGGAAGTGAGAGGTTATGTGAATCACAGAAAGCTGCTTCGCGATTTCATCTGGGTGTTGCAGGTATCTCATTATGAAGGGCAATGGGACGGTTGGTTGATTGCCTTACGCAATAACGACCAAACTATAATATTAAATGAGTGCTTACAGAAACGCTATTTAAAATGATAAAAAAAACTGGATCCCTTCGATTTGTTTTTGATATTTTTCTTGTTCACAGTATACTCTTTGTGGAGGATTTCCACTGCGGAATCATTCGTTTGCCGTTCCTACAAAACGCAGGATTTCAAAACTTTATGATTTGAGTGGAAATCATAGACAAAGGAAATACAAACGTTCACTTTGCTTGGCTTTGGCAAGCATCGAAAAGCGGAAAAGGCAGAATAAATATTTTTTATTTTTATTTTCATTTAATAGAAATTTTATCGTAGTTCTATCTATCAGAGACAAGACTTTCAGTAAACGTTCGTATTGTATTATTTAACCACACAAATAAATATGCTATTTCTGTGTAAAATTGAATCAAAGCTTTGAATTGCATAAATTTTATATGTATAAGAATGGTTAAACGAAATGTTTCGGCTGTATATTTGATTAAATTGAAATCGACCACTTAGGTTTTACGTTATATTCTTATAAAATCCTTGTAAATATATGTATGTAATATAATTTTTTTAAATTAACTGTTATTGAAATTGTGACGTCAAGCAATGCCTATCAGAAACGAAGCTTTAACACATTTTTCGTGAAATTCCTTTTACGAGTATATTATAAACGATTTAAGTAATGTATGCTTAAATATTGTATTGATTTGAAATAGTTCGCCAATATTTAATTAACTTTTCTTTACATTTAAATTGTTTTTAAATAGTACTTACCTAGAGAAAAGTTTCCTACAGTCGACAACGGAACTGGTGATACCTGAGTCCACCCTGCGACTGAACATGTGGAAAAGGGCAACTGAGTGGAATAGTTGGATTGCCCCGAAAGAGGACCTAGCCCCCGGACACGACCAGGGGTTGAATATATGGAGGAACGCTAACAGACTTCGGACCGGAGTGTGCAAGACGAGGACACAAATGAAAGCCTAGAAGTCTTACAGCGCACCGACTGAATGTGACTGCGGCGTGGAGAAGACCCTGTCAAACCTTCTGGAGTGTGCGCTGTGTGCGAGTAGCTCCACACAGAAAGACTTGACGATGGCCAGGAGTAATGCCATCGACGTCACTCAATTCTGAGCAGACAGAACCAGAACCTGTTGCTTCCGACACGATTATATATATATTGTACATACCTACCCGTATTAACACAATTTATAGAAATATTTTTACTACGCGTTTTTGATCTGATGATTAATGGATACTACATGTGCATGTGGAGCTATGTATATGGTGTATTGATGGAAGTAAAAGTTCACGATGTTTGTGAAGTTGATTTGAAATTTACTCTCTGGTACAACTTTGTTAGTGTAAATAACTCATGACTGCTTGCGTTAACGTTGAGTGCTTTATCACTGAACTACCGAATACTTTCCTGTAAAATTGGAACGCATTCGGAAGAAGGCTTTCACCGGAAGCTATCGAGAGCGCTGCACAATGGGCGCACTTCAGATGAAGCTTGACCTCTTAATCGGAGTGGCTCCAATACTTCAGTTCGCTAAAAAAAAAATATTTCAGGCTTTTCAAAAGATCGTTATTTTTTATTCAATAGTGCCACAAAATGAAACTGAAAATCTTTAAAATACGCTACATCGTTATGATTATTTGTATCTTTGATTCTAAGTCATTATTTTTGTAATGCTCTAGTTTTCATTCTTCAATGCCTGTTTTTCTGGCTAATATGGTTTTCGCAAATATTTTCCATTTTTACTATACATTAGCTCCCACAATTAAACAAGGATGTCAGTTGCAATGCTCTTATACACAAATTATTTTTTATTAACATACACAGGTGACTTCTAGTGTTTTGGTTTATAACAGATTCTTTAACACCAACGGAGTTGAGTGGACGTTTCGTTTGTAAAATATGTGTATTCATTGTGTAAATATTTTTTTATGATGACAAGTTATTTTTAATCTGCTTCCTAGATAGATTCACACTTTATATAAGGCAAACTGTAATTAAAGAAGATCATTCCAATAAATTTATTTATTGCTTACAAAGAATCAGTAGAAGCTTTTTTCACTTTTTTAATGGTTAAAAAGCTAAACAGGCTGGAAATGCGGCTTCTTACTTTCTATATTTGAAAGGATACTGATATCAGTTTAATATAGCCATTGTGGGCTGGTATCAAAAAGCCTCGATATCCAATATATTGTGCCTTATATTTGTTCGCTTGTCTGACACGCAAGAGTCGCCATATCGTTTGTTTGACAGGTTTAGTTTTGTAAATGGCCGCAGTATTAGTCTCGACGCTGCCTGTCACCGACTGCGAGTCGTCAGTTGTGATCTGTCCGCAACCACTAGTGGTCGTGATTTCTCCGGGACCTAAGTTCCGTCTCTGGCTAAAGTCGTCATTTTTTACGTAAATATATTTCAATGTGCTTCTTATAAAGTTCTTTGTCCTCATCTGGTCCTCATCCCTCAAACACGCGTCCTGATGACTATCACGGAGACGTGAAAACGTTTCCTTTAGTAACAGGGATGTCAATACTAACTAAAACTACTGCGTAAGATCAAGAAGTGTACTTTTTCACAAGCCTTGTCGTATCAAGATACGACAAGGCTTGTGATTTTCAATATGATTTTCGGCTTTAATTTAACGTAAATTAACTTTTTAATTAAGTTTTCTTACCCTAAGTTAATTACTAATTACATAAGTTCTTTATTGAATTGCGTGGTGAAAGAATGAGTAGCAGATTAACAACACAAAGATTTTTTATGAAGCACATTGACATACATATTTCGAAAACTGTACCAACTTCCGGACCTATTCACAGCATTCAGGCCGGGCCAACTATAATACGACCCTCTCGCGGTCAGCACAAAACTGTCTGAGCACCGGGCGCCGTGGTCGGTGACACCCAGCACCGCAAGTGGCTATATATTTTATTAACATCACACCAGTGACCGGACTTGTCCAAAATGCCAATATGGCGACACATACATGTACGACAAGCGAACAGAAATAAGAGACGAAAGATTCTATATCGAGGTTTTCGGTACCAGTCAGCAAGGGCTATATCATGTTGATATCATAGTATATCTCAATATATAAGGCATCATTGCGGATCGCAAATAAATGATGTTTATGAAAAAATTCTCAGCTTATAAAGGTTGATAATAAAAAGTGTAAACGACTTGACCTTTAGTTTAATCGACTAGACGCTGGGCGCTTAATGAGTGTGTATACATTGTGTATATATGAAAGATGAACGGATAACACTATTAAGTCGTCTGTTGGAATAAAAAGAAATAAATAAAAAATTTTTGAACGATTAAATATCTTATTAGACTCATATAATCATTAATTGGTCGTAACTCATTAATTAAGAGAAAGAATGTCAGCTAATGCTTTACGGCAGTCATAAAACAACCCATTAACACTATATGAAGCTCGTCTGACGTATATCAAATGCATTTAGTTCAAATAAAATTGCTTTACTAGCAATTGATTATTATTTTTAATATGAGGAGGATTAAATGTGTCATTGCTTTACATCGAAAAAAAATATAAATCCTGCCTTTATATGAAACAATGCTCATAATACCAATGTTTATATTGAAAAAAAAATATTTTGAAATAATCTTCTCCTTTGTAGTTGAGAAAAGAACATCGTGTTATCTTATAAGGAGTTTGCATTGAAAATGTGCAATTTGTATTGAGACTCATAATTCGGCAAGTATATATCCGATCGGGCTGAAATAAATCTTCTCTTGTGTTCAAAACGTTGTTTTGAACATAACTGTGTTAAATTTAACATCCTTAAGTCTTTAAAGTAATGGTTGTAATCAACTTTTTACCATTAATTCGTCAGGTACGACACAGGGCATTTTGCTGCGCTATGCAAATTGAAGGGATCAAAGTAAAAAACAACAAGTATCGAGAAATTCGCGGTGTACGAAATTATATGCTTTATTTACAACAATATTAATAAGGAATGCTTACGCATCGATACGGAGCATGGACCTTCCAAAAAAATAAATTTGAATCAAAACTAAATATTTTTAATTTGTTAATTTTTTAATAAAAAATCATAAAAAAATATAAAGCGCATGCAAACTTAAATATACTTAAATTTCAAACTCAAAAGCATTTTTATGTGCGTTTCAGACGAACGAAAAAAATAAGAGACAAAAGATCGCATATCAAGGCTTTTCGGCAACAGCCAGAAAGCACTATATCAATTTGTCATCAATTGTTTTTTTTTTTTTAATAAATTTAATAATTTATTGATTCATGTGTTACTTGATAGATAAAGCGTTGAAATTCATGGTGTTTTGATTTTTGTATTGGCTTTGTATTCATTTTAAGGAGCGGATATGGTTGTGAAAGATAAGGCAAGTGTGGTGTGCTCTTATTCTCTGTCAAGGTATACAGAAGAGGCTCGTGTATTCATGACCCAGTGACACAGTGGCTTCCAGACAATGTCCATCCACTAGGCGTCAGTCTCGGAAGCCGATAACACGTAACTCCTTATCTTCTGACGCTCATACTATAATCTACCGCAATGATCGTAGAGATACGGCGGCAGATATGACCTGACTACACAGTGTTATACTCCTTTGATAGATATATTATATATACAGCATGTTGATTGAATCAATAATATTTATTTGACAGAATCAATTAACATACTCCTCTCTTTAAAAGATAGTTATTCAGACGCGGGGTGCCAGGATGAGGAGCTGATTAACAACAAAAAGATTTTTTTTGACGCACATTGCCATATATATATTTCGATAACTTTACACACTTATGGCCCGGACCTAGTCACAGCATTCAACATGCCGGGCCAACAACAATGCAATCTCGCCGACGTCGGCACACGACTCAGCGCGCTCGTGATGGGCTGTCTCACAGCGCCGCAGTGGCGATCTATATATTTTACTTCACACCCGTGACCGGATTTGTCCAAAATGGCAATATGGCGACACATACATGTACGACAAGTGAACAGAAATAAGAGACTTAAGATTTTTGGTTTTCGTCACAATGTTTGCTTAAATAAGATTCGGAATGGTCAAGAAATAATCTTTAGATTTTTCACCCATCCTGTACAACATAGAAATATATTTCGATTGATCGTGTCGGCGTTTTGTTCAAATCATAACAACTACAGTAGATATCTTAGCATTTTTATCGCCCAATCTGCGTGCTTCAAAAAGTCATATTCGTTATAATTTGATTAAACTATCCACAGTTTCTTATCGGATTTATTGAAATGCCTATCGATAAATAAACACTTCATAAAATAACGATTAATTTATTTAACTGTTATTAGGAATATGTACAAACATTTTTAGAGTAATAGATTGAAGTAGGCATGAGTGCGGTAAATCATAAAAACGTAATTGGTTTCCAATGAAGGTCTGTAGTCTACATAAACTTGTTTAAATGGCTCGAAATTAAGCCTCATATAAAGTAAAATATGTAGTTTTATTAAAAGTATTTCATACATTACCTGGATATTGCATTAATCATTAAATGTGTCAATACATTTACAGGGCCACACTTATATGTAAATACTTCAAAAATGAATTAAGATGAAAAAATATTTTGTAATGTTATTGAAGAAAATAAATAATTGAAAAAAATATATATATATATATAAAACGCAAGCGTGATGATTTTAGTTTATTTTTATTCGTTTAGCTGGTAAGGCGTTGCACGTGCAAAATGTACTAAACGTGTCGCCATCTGTGGTCAAAACAAACGTAACAAGTTTTATAAACTAAGTTTGATTTTTTAACTCAGTACTTTATAAAAATTTAAAAAATATATATTTAAAAAAGTATATTCTACGCAATCGCTTCAATTATTTATTAAATAAGTTAATATTTTGACTGCAACAGTGGCCAAGAAAAGAGTCTCTTATTAATCAAAGATCCATTTTTTAAATTATCTTTTATTTTAACTATACAGTTAAACCGTTCATTGTCAGTAAATTATCTAAATTAAACCAAAATTAAATAAATGAATAAGTGTTGTACTGTTTTATCAAACTGTGTGGGTCTAAATGGTTTATTTCCATACATCGGATTGATGGGTCCATTACTGAACTTCCTGAAAACGGATATGAAAACGAAACTGAAACGGCCGCTTCTGTCCAATAACAATATAACCTAAAATCACAATTAAGCTCATTTCCGACCAACACTTGTCAGTGATTTTCAAACATTCTGAAAATCATATTTTGAATTGTTTGTTATATTTAAATTTATTTATAAAATAATAACCTAAATTAAAGTGAAAAATACATACATAAAGACAAAAGTGTTATAAAAGTAAGCCTTGCTTAACTTACCAAAAGATGTTTTTTCAATCCTTTATTAAGTTTCTTTAAATTAAGTTTATTTTGAAAGTAATTTGGTCAGTGGTCAACATAGATTGCAATTAACACAACATTATTATAGTTTTCTATAAATTAGAATGATCGATTTAAATTTATTTGACATTTATTAACTTGATCGCATCGGTACCCGATATGTGCCGTTTATGATTCCCCTACCGTTGACATCGGTAGCTGTGATATATAATTTTGCTACTTTCTTAGATTTTTTTTTATGCATTAACTGATAGCTAAAGGTTACAAGAACCAATGTGATATATGAAAATATACCAGATAAGTATATTTATGCTTCAAATACTAGTTTTATAATTGACAGTATAATTTTTATTCCACCGAGCCGTAATGAAAGGTTTAATAATATTTAGAAAATATTTTTCTTTAAGTACTTTTCAAAGAACCTGAATTAATTCTGACCAATATCTGGCAACATCCATGGCCTGTCTGTCACTCAACATAAAGTTCTGGAATAAATAGTTATTCACGCAAATGTGTAAATATCTTAAATGTGAATAATTTTGAAGATCTCGATGAAACAACCTTGACGTTTTATTTATTACTCTATTTCATTTGGTTGTTTCGCAACTTCAAACATGAATAAAAATCTGACATCAGCGTGTTAAAGCCCTTGCAGACTTGTACCGAAATCTTCGATATACAATTTTCTGTCTCATATTTCTGTTTGCTTGTCTTACATGTATATGTCAACATATTGACATTTTGGACTAGTTACGTAGATCGCCACTTGACGAGCGCGGGGAGTCGTGTGCTGACGTCGGCAAAATCATGTTGTATTGTGGCCCGACCTGAACTCTGTGACTAGGTCTGGACGTTAGTTTGTAAAGTTATTGAAATAAATATGTCAATGTGCTTCAGAAAAAGTCTGTGTGTTATTAATCTGCTCCCCATACTGTCACCAGGCGACTGAATAACAAACTTATAAAGATAGGAGGAAGTAAAAACATTCAAGTCTATTAACTAGGAAGTAAAATTATGACAATTAAATTCCTTTTTGTTTTTAGCATGCGATTGATTTAATGTTTTTAAATTGAAATAAATATCACAAATTTGGTTTTATTGAACAACCAAAAGCAGTTAACTTTTGTGCTATAATAAATCTCAAAGGAGCTTTTTGTGATCCTAAATTGGTTCATATCTCATTGTTGTTTATGATCCTTTGTTGATCTTTCAGATGAAGATTAATTGAAGCGGGAGTTTTTAATGAACAGTGAATCCGATACTGTTGATAATACCGACTGAACCAGAGGATTTCATAGACGTAGATGAAATGCAGGCAACGAATATTTTTCCTTTTTGAAAAAAGGAAATTCAACAACGAATATTCGTCTGCTTTAAAAAGTACTTTTTCATACACCTGGGGCTTTAATCAAGAAGTTCCAATTGCACAAAAGCTTTTCAGGTCTATATTTTTGATGGTATTTTATTCATGAATTTTATTTGGTCGTATTTTTGAAGAGTTGTCATATACGTGTATGATTTATAAATAAATGAATAATAAACTTTTCTTTACTAAGATTTCAAGCATTCAAATAAGAGAGCAAATAAATTTAAAAAAACGTTCAACTTTTGTAAGTTAAAAAATATACATTTATTTACTGAATATTCATCTACAAGTAGGATCATGTGCTTACAATCGTAGAGTGAACAATGAGGTTCTCAGCATAATCAAGGAGGATAGGCACATAGTAAGAACCATCTCAGAGAGGCGAGCTCGATGGATCGGTCACATCATGCGCCACGATGGTCTTCTTCACGACATTATGGAAGGGATGGTTGAGGATAGAAACTGTAGAGGACGCCCTAGACGGAAGAATTTGCAGCAAATGTTAGAGGACATGAGGATCGAAAATAGTGGATATCAAAATGCAAGATTCTGTTGCTGCAAACCAATCCACTGGATTGATACTACGATGAAGAAATCGTAGAATTCAAGTATCTAATTATAAATTTATCTTCCAAAAACTATCATTAAATACAATTTGTATTAAAAAATATTTTTAAAAATAAACAAAAATGCAAAGGTTTGAAATACGCAAAAATAAAATTAGAAATTCGTGTTGTGAAAAATGGCTGAAATTTACTTTTCTTAAATGAGTAGCTCTGAATGTGGGACAGACTGGTGATCTTGATTAATGATCCAAAGACAAATAGATGTCCCTGGCTCATTAGGCAAAGAGATCTGGATTTTTATGTGATCCTCTTCTCAAACGGACTAGTCATGCTATCCACTGAAAGATTATAAAGGTTTTTTATTCACCTATGTATTGTAAGTAAACACATATTGAGCTATAGTATCGTTTAACATTTACCCATGTGGCACATCAATGATTATTTTTAATTTAACAGGCTTTTTTTATAAATAAATAAATGGCAGGAGCTATGATTCAACGAATATTTGCAAACTATTGTAAAATTTTATTACTAATCGCTTGCTCTTGACAACTTACTCCGCACATTTAACCATAAAAGCAACACCCAGTTTAGACATGCCTTCTAGAAACCGAGTTCAATCGTGAGGTCCACGAATTTGTTATTAGAAGTAATTTCGTAGTCTTCTGCTTAGCGAGCTTTACGACTTTTTAGTGTATTTCTCGTATATTTCTTATTATGTTTAGTAAGATTTCTTTTTTATTTGAATTTATTGTTATTATTAAATTTAATTGTTTGTAAAACGTATTAACCGTTAAGTTATGTTTTAACAAGTGGAAAAATAAATTGAATTGCATTAAATTAAATTAAGCACATTATCGATACGCATTATTTATATATGAAGCTTGTTTTAAGCTGTTAGTATATTTATTTAAGTTAAATAAATCAATTTATTCATATATTAAATTATTTTTTAATGCATAATGGTGAATAAATAAAATATATTCTAGAAAATCTAATAAAAACAATTTAATGATTTTTAACGAAAATTTTGTTACATTTAAAAAAATATAAATTTATTTGAAATATAAAAAAATACATTAAGTTTATTTGATTTGTCAAAATAAATACAGTAAACAAGAAAAAATATATAAAAATAATCACCAATTTCATTTTCAGTCATATAAAATCATTACTACCTTCTCAGACGTATTAATTTTCGTCTACTCTTTATATCGCAGATCAAAGAACCTTTCTGCACGTTTCTAGAATGCGAGATTAGTATGGAATTTGATAAATCCAAAATATGATTTAACGAATCTTCAAAGCAGACTCGCTATATTGATAAAATTCGTTTTATAAATTATGCAAATAAATTGCCAAATAAATTCCAGAGCTTTTCAGGCCAATTTCGCGTCCCGTTACTTAATATTTTCAACGTGTAAACAAATTTGCGTAATTAATTATACCCTCTAATGACTTGGCATTTTTTCTTTATGGGACGTGTCTCCCTGATACTTTTCGTCTCCCTGAAACCTTTTAAATATCTTAATATTTGACACCTGTTTCAATTCAAAGCACATATAATAACCATCTTTAAAAAATTAGCAATCAATCATTTGATTATTCACTTTATATAAAAATCAAATTGAAAAAAAAGGCATTCAATTTTAAGTTTTCAAGCGCCTAAACTAAAGAAATATATTTTTTCGTCGCATGTTTGTTGCATAACTTGAAAATATGATCGCCACAATTTTCTTCCACTCAAATTTATCCACGCCTTATCCTAAGTCAATTTTTTCACCCGAACGTTTACTTGAGAGCCTTTATAGTTCCTGACAACCTCCAGAACATGAACCAAAGGAATTAATATACTATAGAATAATCCGAGGCATATTTTGGATGATATTTGATTTTAATACTTTATAGGCATCGATTGAATAATTCCTTAATTCCGTGGCATGAAAAATTGAGTCCTAAGAAGCGGGTTATCCAATGTTTGTCTTTCGAACAGTTTTATTATTTTAAGTGATGTATCAAGAATCATGTTTACAATATGCTATCAATATTAGTCAATTTTACTTTAATCGCCGTAAGAATGTTGATCTTTATTTTATTAAATATAAATTTAAACATACGGTGTAAATTTGATTTTTGATGAATTATGCCAGAATAATTGGCTGTAGTTAATGACGCTGATAGATTTAGAGCGAAATACTGCTCGTTAGTCTTTAGATAGCAAGTGTCATAGAATCAAGAGACAAGATTTCTTCATCGACCTTTAATTAACAAATCTTTTATTAGTCAAAAACGCGTGAATACAAGAAAATTATGAATAAGAAATCCTGATAAAATTATTGTTAGCATCTTTGTTTCTATAAATTATATTTCTGTACCACCATTTCTTGATGTTCTTCAGTGTGTATTGATCAATATATGTATTAAATAACTTATTTGAAAGCGTTGTTTTGAAATGGCTGGTTCGAACATTCAGTGGTCAACTCGGGACTCGCTGGAGCCTGTTCCTCTGCTGACCATGGCCATTGTGCCCATCCGTCATGAGAGCATCTGTCAATACTGCACAGCACAAAATATCGAGACAGTCCTCGGAGATTTGTCCACTATCTCTGTTATGACTCTCCTTCAATTGTTATCAATGAAAGAGTGAGAGCGTAGTGCAGAGCCCACGGATGACAAAATAATGCAATAAAAATTTATGAGCTATACGCTATTAAATAGTACACATTTCTTAAAAAACAATATTTTGTATTTTTCTGTGAATTTGAATGATATTTTAAAAATAAATGAATTTTTAATTTGAAAAAGTATAATACTTACAAAAATAAGTCTTCTGGTCCCGTCTCCGACGTTAAAAATAATTAAAAACGGTATTTACTTAAACTTTGTTTTGCTAGGCCTCCGTGAAAATGTAATTTAACGGCTGAACAAAAAACTGAAACAAAAATAAACAGGCTTGACGCGATTTTAAATATTGTTTGCATATATATTATATAAATATGCTAATTTTATTTGATGCTTCCTCCTGCACCTAAAAATATCATTAAAAAAATGCGAAGGAAAATATGCACGTCGGAACAACTATGAATATATTAAGAATAACTTTTTGCTCGATCTTTTGTTTTTTCAAGACGACAAACTTAGAGTGAGAACGTCCGTGAAAAGTGACAGTATATTTAACATCAAAAAAATATTTGAAAATATTATTTTGTGATTTTTAAATTTTTGACAGTCACGATGATCTTGGATAAATAGTTTTGATGGAAAAGCGATGTATGTCTGATGTGTGTCAAGTAATTGCGATGTACAAGTAAAAAAATGAGTATTTGAGTAACTAGCATGTCAGAATGAGGTTACTAGGCAAACATACCATAATAATATTTTTATGTGCCCAAAAAGCTGCACATTTCAGGACCTTATGCTGGGCATCTTACGAGCTATCGATGTTGCTAGATATTGGGAAAAAATAATTTGACGTCGCTGACACGAAGAAGAAGATTTTATTTTTTATTTTTCGTAGTATCAATCCGGTGGATTGGCTTGCAGCAACAAAATCTCGATCTACACTCCTCTTGATCCTTGACAATCCTCTTTAGCTCAACATAAGAGCAACGACTCATTTCCTTGAACACTTGCTGCAAATTCTCCCGTCTAGGACGCCCTCTGCAGTTTCTTCCTTCAACCATTCCTTCCATAATGTCATGAAGAAGACAATCGTGGCGCATAATGTGACGGATCGCCTCTCTGAGATGGTTCATACTAGGTGCCTAGTTTGTTTCTTTGATTATGCTGAGAGCCTCATTGTTTGTGACGTGGCCTCTCCAGAAAATTTCGTGAATTCTTCTTTATGACATATTGAAAAGTTTTTTAAAGTAATTTTAATCGAATTGAGTCAATATTTTCATGTCTCCCAAAACTTGAGACTATTGTTGTCATAAACGTCCGCCATAATGTTATAATCGATGACTCGACATTATTGCAGGAAATTATGTTGAATATTCCCTCCCGGTTCACTAGAGGTAGTGACCTGCTACATGTAAGGACATCCAAAACCAATTACGGATTCTATTCTCCTATTTTAAGAATGTGTAGACTGGTTAACTCCTCTAGTGACTTGGACTTTTTCTGGGTGGACCTTCCAGCATTTCGCAGATCCCTCTACTAATGTACTAGATCTGTTTTTTTTAATCATGTTCATGTTTTGTCTAAATGTATTGTCTCAGCTATTATATTGTTCTGTTTTACCATTTCATTTAATATAATAGTATGTATTGGCCTAGGCCGTTAATAAAATAAAATATCTGCTGTTATAATCATCGT
This sequence comes from Glossosoma conforme, assembly GCA_022606575.1. Classification (NCBI taxonomy): domain Eukaryota; kingdom Metazoa; phylum Arthropoda; class Insecta; order Trichoptera; family Glossosomatidae; genus Glossosoma; species Glossosoma conforme. Next base: position 14,413 of record JAGTXR010000203.1, on the reverse strand, counting down.
CTTCTACTATTTCAGTAATGCTTTTAGGATCTTTACCGATTACGTTATATGCTGTCTTCATATGTCGGGAATCATACAAATTATAGAATTTCTAAAGTAGAACGTTTGTTTGTCATTCAGACGCTTTCAGTTTGAAACCCGACCGAGTCTTATTTTTTGAAATTTATTTAATTAAATCTAAGATTTATAAATGCCCTCGATAGAGTTCCACCCATTATGGACAAAAAAATCTCCATGCCTTTGGGAGCGTCAGGCTGATCTTCTTAAAAAAACCTTGATCATTTAACACCCAGATATTTCTCTGGTAATATAGCAGCAGTCTAAGCAAGTTCGCAGGCCCTGGAGGCTACCGGGAATCATATATGTTCCCATGTGAATTTCCGTGTAAACAAGTGTTCTAGACGTAAAGGCATAGATAATCTGAGCTTACATAACTGTAAACAGTATTTTTTGGTGTTAATATGCTCAAAATATGGATCGGATCTGGATAAAAATGTAAAAATGTACTCATAAGAACTGCGGAAGAACATGAGATGATGCCAGGACCATGCCGACTGACAGAGCTTTTAGTCGAAAGTTTGTGATACCATATGCTCCAGTAAGGAGAATGGACTTGATGATGATGATGGAATCAGATTAAAATAACCGTCTAGTCATTACAGAGCTATTCCATGTAACGTGTGTGTGACGTCAGCTGTCAAGAAAGTTTCCGAGGAATATGTATTTTTTGACTTCCAAACTAGAAATCTCGAATAATAATCTTTGGCAGACATACGAGCAGCTTAACTGCCAAGAATAAACAACTAGTCAGTACAAACAAACCTGCGAGCGAGAGCTTTATTGGCAGGAAAAAACTGGAATTCATGAACCACGTGGAGAAGATTCGTCAAGATACAATATCTTATAAATTCGTTATTTGACATTCAAATGACTTTCAACATATGGAGTTATTTTAAAAGCTTACATGAAACGTAGTTTGTTTCAAATATATACAGATAATACAAACGGTTGAAGAAGTAATCTTATGGTGTAGAGTGCTGATCTTTGAATTGTTAGACCTATCTTGAGATTTATTCATTACAATGGGTAGTGTTCACGGGTTTCCTATACTAGCTAAATGATTAAAAATATGAATGGCAATTAACGGGTGAACGATCGATTTCACTAAACTAAGAGCTCTGCTTACTAGTATTTGATGACATTGTATCTGACATACGAAAAAGTTTGGTCAAAAACAATAATAATTTATAAATAATTTTATTTGATATTATACTTTATGTAGAGGTATAACAAATATTTTTTAATTGTTGTAAAAAACAGCTCTTCACATATATATATATATATATTAAATGATTTTCTTATACGAATATACCTATATATACTAAACATAAGATGCAAGTATTGAATCATATGTATAATTCACCAGCCAGCGAGAATGAGTTAGTGGTTAAAGAGTTTTCTTACCAAACCGTCATGAGGTTAGGTCCTTCACAGATTGAATTGAAAAAAAAAAACAATTTTTAAGTCCTATAAATACCCACTGTTTGTGTGAAGTTGATTTTTCACCCGTAAAATGCCAGTCCATAGCCATTTAATATAAATTGATGGTAGACCCAAATCGTTGAGTGAACATCACTTATACGAGTACATAGTGGTTTTCTGTAACAAACGGCTGATTCGTGAATGTCGGGTTATAGTCTATGCCTAGGATAAATCAACACTACACATATAAAGTAACATGGTAAGCGTCATACAATCCACAGATGAGATATCTGCATCACTTTAATTTTCTGTCGGTATTCTCCTGTATTTGTTTTCCAAATGGAAAGTATCAGTAAATTTATAGAACGATAAACTAAAGTAATACGCATCAGTGTTGATGTGTCATTTAAATGTTCTTACATAATTCTTTTATAAGATTTGGAAAAACAAATGACTAGTTTACGATATAAGCAAAAAAATAAAATGAAATTGTAATGAGAATCATAATATAAATGTGTTATAGTGAGTATTTTAAGTAACCAACGAATTGTATTTGCAATAAAATGTACTAAATTTATTAAAGCTTTTATGCCAGGAAAACCGGAAATGGCATTTGACTAAATAAACTCTGCTTTGATCGAATGTGCCTGCAAGTTACAAAGAATACGCGTAGTTTTTTTCTTCCCATTTCCGCTTCGTATCTGTTAAATATTCTCAATATAATTTTCTGTCACTCAGTTTGTTAGTTGCCATTATCCTTTCCTCGTCACTATATATATCCACACTATAAAGTATCCTAATGAGCATATATGGTTAATTTCTAAAGAAGAAAACGGAAGAAGCCTAAATATTTGAATATACGGCTCATGTAGACATATTTTTGGGTAATTTCTTAATTCGATAATTTTTAATAGTTTCGATCATTAGCTTGATGCTCCTTAGATGTTCCCTAGAAGCAGATTAAGCGATTTTAAATCATCAAATTAATTCAAAAGCTATGTCAGGGATCGAACCACAGAACACCTTTAAGCTTGTCAAATAAACCTATCAGTGAATTTGATATTCCATTATGGCTTAAGTAAATATCGATTATAATTTTCACAACACCATTTAATAATTTTCAGTATCTGCTGAAATTATTTCGTTTTTGAGTGCCTCGTTAACTGACCACAAGTCATTAACTCCTCACATGTCTAGAGGTCAATAGTAATTTGAGTTTTTTTCACCCCACTTTTGATGGCCCAATACAATTATAATCAACGTTGATACTAAACTAGTTATAAGCAGCTTAATATTTTGTGCTTAGAAAAATGAAAGGTTACGAGTTTATAATTCAATAAAATACGAAAGTAAGATATATATATATATAAGATACATCCCCGTTACCTATGAAAAAGCGACTTCAAGTCATCGCGATAGTTATCAAGACGTGTGGTGGAAGATTGAGGAGTAGACGAGCAACACTAAGACTTTTTCAGAAGCACATTGAGATATATTTTCGATACAAGTTGACAAACTTTTGGTCCAAGGCGAAGCGTATGGTTTCAGGTCCCAGCCAGATCAAGGCTTGCTACCGGTCAAGGTCAAGGGACAATTGGCCACTAAGCGCTTGTATTGGGAGACCCAGCGCCGCAAGTGGCGATATACAGAACTATACATATCAACGGCCAGGACCTGTCAAATAAACAAAAATGGCGGCACAGCGCCATATCTTTAATAATCTTTAAATCTAGACTTGGATTAACACATTTTGCGTATGCGTGTCAGACGAATAAGCAAAGATAAGAGACGAAAGATCGTATATTGATGTTTTGGCACACAGCCTGCAAGGGCTTTATATCAAAATATATTTGTGTATTTGTTATATTATTAAATGAAATTAGTTTTTTCTAGACTTCATTTTTATTTATCTTATTATCTTTATACCATCAGAAGGGTAAATTCGGTTGATGTGAAGCATTGAGCTACATAACGAAATGTCAAGGGAAAGATGTTTTTTTTATATAAATTATTTTTTTATTTAAGAGCTGCTTACAGATTTAAAATTCATTATATACTTCTTCTTCGCATATCCGTTCCATAAACGGAACATATGGTCGCCACAAAATAATGGTTTCAAAAATATATGTTTTTGATTATTGATGTAAATCTGAACCCTCATCTATATAGTTCAATTTAAAGGTGTAATAATGTAGTGGAAATAACACATAAATATTTTATTTTCTCGTAAAAATTGGCAACATTTGTATGTTGTTATGAGGCTGGCGATTAACACTCCATGCAAGACGAGGACACAAATGAAAGCCTGGCAATCTTACAGCGGACCGACTGAATGTGACTGTGGCGTGGAGCAGACCCTGTCACACCTTCTGAAGTGTGCGCTGTATCTGAGTACCTTCACCCAGGAAGACCTGATGATGGCCGGGAGTAACAACATCGACGTCGCCCACTTCTGGGCAGACATAATCTGACCCTGTTGTTGTACTTAAAGAGAGGGTATCTGTAGTATCCGTTATTTATTTTATGAATTTAGATTAGATTATCCGTTAATTGTTTTAAAAGAAAAAATATTTCTTCTATGCCGTAGCTCCGTAGTACCGTAGTACTTGGATTACGGTCCCGCATCCAGGTTTTTCTGCGCACATTAATCATCGCAGCCTTCATTGTGTGCTTACGAACTGCCCCGTCACTGGCACAGCTACTTACGGGGCAATCAAAGAAAAACTCCCAGTTCGGCCCTTGCTATCAGGGTTAATGGGCCTGCAGTGCCGCTCAGGAAATAAATAAGCCTTCCGTAGCACCTATAAGGCGTACTTAAAGCTAAACTATTGATTTGTCAGTTTTTGCTAGAAGCAGTCAGTCGTCGCCTTGATGAGTTTAATACTTTGCAACAACATATAATTAAAAATTTTAAACATTTTTTTTTATATTGTAGCTTTTGGACTTAGCCGTGTGTGGCGAACTTCCTTTAATCAATATTTAAACCACCAGCTAGGCAAGCCGAAAATCGTGGGTTCGATCCTCGACGGAAATAAAAATAAAAATTAACATTTCTGTGCTCTATGATACTCACGGTTGGTGTGAATTTGATCCCTCACCCGGAAAATGACAGTCATAGCCTATCAATTAAAATTGGTGGTAGACGAAAGTCGTCCCGTGAAGACCACCCATTCATAGTAAATTCGTGTAATAATTGGGATGATGCGTGAATCTCGAGCTGAAGTTTATCACGTTGGTGGATACACTCCACATGCAGCGCTTATCCATATGCACCATGGTAAGCGTCCTAGAATCCCACAGATGAGACTTCAGAAATACTATCACCATCTGTCGGTATTCTCCTGTATGTGTTTACATAAAAAAAAAATCTTTTAAAATATACCTCGCTTTACATGCACTTCATTTTAAATTAGATGCATTATCAGTCTCTTAGTAATTAAGCCTAGTAATTAACCATTTATAGCATGTTAAGCATCATACAATTCTACAAATATGACTTTAGAATCAGTATTACAGTCAACTTTCTTTTGTTAACTTAAAAAAAGTTTTTCGACAACATTCTGATATAAAGTGTGAATATTACCTTGTATAATCATATGTTGCATTGTTATAACATATGTCTTCTTCCCATATCCGTTACCGTATCTGAAAAATATCTTCACCACAAATAAGAGACTACTATGTTTTACCAGTTATTATTGTCTATGCCTTGTTTCAAGATATCACTGCAAGGTCTACCTAAGAACATATATGGTTCCCAAAAACCAGCGTAGAAACCCATGGAATTGAAGAGAGAGAAGGTGAAGGTTTTTTTTATTAATAAGATTTCTTAAGTTAATTAGATGATAAGCTTGTCGTTCCTAATTTTTGTACCAATTTCATGACGTTTTGTTTTTATTTAACTTTAATTTATCATGCAAATACTGTGTACATTATCTACAGCATGAATTAATTCCTATTCGCCATACGATAATACGCAATTAATATGATAATAACCTAATAACCTATTTGTGATTTAATGAAAGATAACCCTTTATGTCGTTAATCCTAGGCTATGGTAAATAATATCAATACATCCTTTGTGTGGCGCTGTAATAATGACAATGTGCCTTCCTTATGCCCCCTTATATAGGGGGTGTAATAATTCAAAGTGCGGAAGGGAGTGAAAAGGTTCGATAGTATCAACCTATGAACCCTGCGAGGCCGATCGCAATCACCCGGGACGCTTGAAAACCTTCCGCGATAACGTTAAACCAAAGTAGCTTTACTCTCTATACTCTACTCCGGCGTAGACCCATCGTAGACTCACCGTAGATCCACTGCAGACCGGTCATAGCGCTCTGTTAGACCCAGAACAAAGTTATGATTTAATTAAATGCTACAATAAGCTCCAAGTTTCAACTTTCATTACTGTGCCACTCTGGAGATTCCTCTCAGCGCAGGGTTATTAAATATACATCAATTGATGAAACTTCGATACGGATATAGGTATAAATACCAAAATACTTAATTTTTACAGGTCTTGAAGTTTGTAGATGTAGATATATCTCCATGATAATAATACAGCATGGTATTGTTGAATGTTTGAATAATGCTATTAATATACATAATTAAATATACATATACTATACACAAAATTCTTTAAACGAGTCAATTCATTCAGAAAAAATATCGGCAGGAGCAGGATACGAACCGCAACCATTTTGCCCAGGTATTTATACCACTCGGCCACCGTGGCCATTTCTCCGCCTGAGCTGACTCGTCTTGGGACTTGTATTTATGACATTGTTATCATCGTATGATAGATGTCGCTATAGTATATATTCAAAGTATGTATTTTTATTTTATTTCATTCAATCAGTCTGCATTTCTCGGCCACCGTGGCTCATTTCTTCCGCCTAGGCGGACTATATTGGCATTTCGGACAAGTCCAGTCACCGGTGTGACGTTAGTTATGTACATATCTGCTGTGATTGGTACGCCATTATTTCTGTAGATCGCCACTTTTGGCGCTGGTCAAAAGCCCATTACGAGCGCGCTTAGTTTTCAGTAATGTCTCGTCCGACCAGCGAAACGTCATGTTACGGTCGGACGAGGAAATCAAGTCTTTATTGAAAAATGCGTGGCTTCGTGGAATTGTGCTTCAAAAAACAAGTTCTTTGCTTTGCGAACTGCTCCTGAATTCTTCTTTCACGCGGCCACGTGACGAACTCGCGACTTGTCGCTTTTTGGACGGGGATGTCATTAGTTGTCAAAAATTATCAGATAATAATTCTTTCATTAAAAATAAGCTAATAAATCAATTTCAACTCCATATATTTACTTTTAGTGGAGTGAGAAGATCATTTCATATTTTGGCTTGAATAGAGTTAGAGAAATGTCTTCTTCTTCTTCTTTAGCCTCGGCATTTCCCATCATCTCGGGTCAGCTCTCCTTGTGCACATTCGCCATGTCTGTCTGTTCTGCATTGCATTCTCGGTAAAGCCCAAGAATTTTTAAATCCTTGTCTACTGTTACGTACGTCTCACGCTGAAAACGACAGCTGTTGATAGTTATGTGTTATTTGTAATGATATAGGAATTCGATGGTTTATTACACTTTGCATCCCACGAGTATTATCGGGCGGACCTTCAATAAAGAAACAGTCCGTGAGCCCCGACCGATTGTTAGAAAGGGGGCCATAAATATTCAATAAGCCAAAAACGTCGCCCTTTGTTGGCCAGCGTGAGATGCGTCTATTCTCGGGAAGATGTCATAAATATTAAATATTCAGAAAGTGTTCCTTTGTTTAGTAAAGCGTGCGAACGGGCCTAGGATACGTTTCAGTTTTAGCCATAAAAACATAAACCGATGTTTATGGCTAGGATTACTTATCTCCGGGAACGTTTCGTATAGTAATAAAACCCTAAGAAAGGAATACAGACCCGTGCGACTGAAACTATTCCCACGGCCGCAAAAAGTAGGTACCAGAAAATTAATGTATAAAAGCACCGACTTGAACGTTAAATAAATCAGTTTAGACTTGAATCTCTTGCGTTTCATTTCTATCTCCCACCCTCCTGTGAAGCCGCGCCGGCTGCCTGAAATCTGGAGAAATGAGGCTGTCCGCCCACTTCAGATTGATGGCGTAACTAGTTACCTTACAAGTAACTGGGAGAAGATGGTCTAGTGAAGAGCGGAAAACCGATACACGCCCGTAGAGCGGATCGTCAGCGGAACTGGAAGCTGTCGTCTACATTTGGTCCTTCGAACCGGATCCTGCCTTCGTGAAGAAGATCATCTCCTGACCTGATCATGCCTGCCAATCGATCACCGATTGCAACGCGATCAGGAAGCAACCGTGGAACTAACATGGAGGAGGACGACGCCCGATCAGAATCGGGGGAGTCAATGAGGTCCGTGGACTCCAGAGAGGCGCGCCGCAAGGCTGACCAGTCGCTGAACCCTCTCACCGACATGATGGCCCAGCTCGTCGCAGCCGTGACGACAACCAACGCAGCCATCGCAAGCTTGGCCGCCAGCCTACAAGTTCAGCGGACCACGGAGCTCCCGCCCGCACATGAAGCGGACCGCCGTGCGGCCCGCAGTACGGGCGAAGCAACTCACGCCCCGATGCAGCAGCCCGCCACGCCGAGGTCTGTGCAAGTCATACGGGAGCCTGAGGAGGACCACTACCGTGCAGCCTGCAGCGCCGGTGAGTCAGTCCCGCCCACACATGAAGCGGACCGCCGTGCGGCCCGCAGTACGGGCGAAGCAACTCACGCCCCGATGCAGCAGCCCGCTTACGAGTGGGTGAGGCAGGAGCCAGCCGCGCAAGAACAGCTGAGCTCCATGACTGGTCGTGAAGAGCGCGCGGGGCATATGGCTGCCGCGGTTCGAGAGCGCCCAGCGCCGTGTCGGTCGGGCGCGGAAGCCGAGGCCAGACGGCACACAAATGAGTGGGTGAAACAATCGTGTCCCCCAGTGGACCACCAGAAACCCCCCTCAGCGACGACGGACCAAGCCGCAATGCTTGCAGCCGTTTTAAAGGTGTTAAACAGAGAAGGCGAGTCAGCAGGGACCTCCGGTACGCGGCACTACGGGAACGACCCTAAGCTGGCCACACTTATTGCCAAGACCAACCTGAAGGACCTACCCCAATTCGGTGGTGACCCCATGGACTGGCTGATATTTAAAAGCGCCTTCGAGGACACCACGACCGCATACGACCTCTCTCACCGAGAAAACCTCGGCCGTATACGGAGCGCGTTGACAGGGAAAGCCAGGCGAGCGGTGGAAAGCCTGCTAATAAACCCGAAAAACGTACCGGAGATTATGACGGCACTCGAAAAGAACTTCGGAAACCCAGAGCTCGTAGTGAACAGGCTGATGGAGCAGATCAAGAGGTTACCGAAGCTTCATGACTCTATTGCCCCGGATGCACTCATAGTGACCGAGTTTGCGACGCAGGTATCAAACATCGTCACAACCATGGAGCACTACGACTGTGACCTACACCCTGCTGCTCCGAAACTCCTGTCCGAGATGGTGCTGAAGCTACCCCCAGCCTTGAGGTGGCATTGGGTGATTATGCGGGACAACCATACGAGGAGCACCCCGAGAGACTTCGCGCGATTCCTGCAGGATATCACCGACGGATTGCCCCTGAAGGGGTGCACCCCGGTGCAAATCGAGCCAACATCTTGAACCGAGAAGAGGAACGCTCCGAAACAAGTGTTCATGACGGAAAAAGTTCCAGAGAGAGTGAACTGCGTGATGTGCGACGGGCCACACCAGATTGGCTCTTGCGCAAGTTTCATGAATCTGGAGCAGCCGGAAAAGTGGAACATTGTGCGCCGACGGAATCTGTGTCAGTCGTGCCTGAACGAGCGCTGCCACAGCACGGTATGCCGCGCAAAATGCGGCAAGGATGGCTGCCAAGGCAGACATCACCGGACATTGCATCAACCGCGGGCACCACATACTCCGACAGCAGCCCCTGAACGTAAGGTACTTCATGCGTCGAATCGAGAAGACGCAGTGACCCTTAAGGTCCTGCCGGTGAAGTTGAGTGGGCCCAAAGGGTCAGTGAACACGTACGCCCTCCTGGACGAAGGCTCGACTGTGACACTTGTCGAACAGGAAGTGGCCGCCGCCATCGGAGCATATGGCCCGCGTGCTGGACTACGCATAGCGGGCGCGGCAGGCATTAGTGTAAACGAAAGTGGTTCGAGACGAGTGAGGCTGACGATAGCCGGGGACGCGAGCACGTTCGAAGCGGTCGCGTACACCATTAAGAGACTTAATCTAGAGACCCACGTGTGCGCGACGAGTGAAAGCAGAACGAAATACAGAACGATCAATGTGCGACCTCAACTGCTGATCGGCCTGGACAATGCGCAGTTGATCGTACCGCCCGGAGGCGCGAACGGAAAGTGGTCCGCGGACGGAATGATCGTGAGCGACACGCCGCTAGGTCGCGTCACGTTCGGAGGCAGCCCGGCCATTACGCAAGCTAGCGAAAGCTCGAAGCCTCAAGAAGCCGATGGACGGAGAAGCGACCACGGTGAGCCGAAGACGGTCATGGTGAGCCTCAAGAAGCCGTGCCGAGACGACGCGCTGGAGGCCCTCGTAAAAACCAATTTCGCGCTTGAGACAGTAGGAGTCTCGGCGACGCCACGAGTCAATGCAGCCGACAAACGGGCACTCGAGATCATGGACGCCACGACGAAGCAGCTTTCTACCGGGAGGTGGGAAACGGGACTACTATGGAGAGAGGATGCCTCAACGCTCCCGGACAACAGGAAAGCCGCCGAGAAACGTTTCAACTCGCTGATGCGAAAATTGATTAAAGATCCAATGCTAGGTGAGGCGTACCGAGCCAAGATGGCGGAGTATGAAATCAAAGGATATGCTATCGAATTGCCGCGAGCTCAGGAATCGCTGGAGTACCCGCGAAAATGGTACTTGCCACATTTCGCCGTGCGAAACCCGAATAAACCCGGCAAGATCAGAATAGTCTTCGACGCGGCGAGCCGTCATCGCGGCGTATGTCTGAACGACCAGCTGCTAACTGGGCCGGATCTGCTAACGTCCTTGGTGGGCGGGATCCAGCGTTTCAGAGAAGGCGGCATAGCCCTCGCCGCCGACATAAAGGATGTTTTTACGCATCCAGATGAAGCCCAGCGATCAGATGTCTCAGTTGTTCTTGTGGCGCGCGCGCCATTATAATCAGGGCGAAGAGATCCACGGAAGAACTTGTTTATGTTCCGATACGAAGGCGAAGGAAGAGGGCGCCTGATTGGCCGACCAATCGACAGTTAAGCGAGGTGATGAAGGTATTCGACCCGATGGGGTTCATTGCGCATAACCATCAGAGGGCGGATACGGTATGGCGCTCCAACATTATGGTTGGGATGATGCGCTAAAGAACACGCGGTCAAATGGGCCGAACTGAAATCACTAATGGAGCAAAATGATTGCGCAATCCCGAGATGCTGCATTAAGCGAAAGAAGGAAGAGGTCACGCTACACCTCTTCAGCGACGCCTCCGAGTTGGCATGTTGTGCCGTGGCATATTTCGTACACAGAGCTGGCACGAGCTTCGTGATAGCCAAAACGAAGGTTGCTCCGCTCAACCACTCTCGATTCCACGCCTCGAACTGTAGGGCGCCTTGCTCGCCGCGCGCTTGGCTGCGAGCATAAAGAGGGAAACGAGTAAAGATCGCCAACACCGTATACTGGACGGACTCTAGTACGGTCCTGTGTTGGCTACGCACCGATCCTCTGAAATACTCCACATTCGTGGCGAACCGACTGGGCGAGATCGATGAAATAGCCGGCACGAGCGGGTGGCGCTGGGTGCCAACAAAATGAACCCAGCGGACGTCGGTACGCGCGACGCCCAGCCGCCAGACATGTCGCCCGACGGATTATGGCTGCGAGGACCAGACTTCCTTCACGGCCGGAGGCCGAATGGCCCTCGAGAGAAGAAGACAGTTACGCCGGCTGACGACGTACTGGAAACTAAGCCGCCACGATACTTCGTGGGGCACTGCGTCGTCTTAGAGGGACTACCGACCGTATCGCGATTTTCGTCGTGGACGAAACTACTGAGGACAACCGCATGGGTTATGCGATTTGTCGATCGCTGTCGGAATCCCCTACGTAAAAATGAGCCGACCCGATGCCTGAAACCTGGAGGAGAGTTCGAGCTCCGAGCGGAAGAAATCGTCAACGCCGAGATGATATGGGTGCGTCTTTCCCAGAGACGCGCGTTCGGCGACGAAATGGAGATCCTGCGACGGGGAGCTGCTCCCACCCGGCGGACGCCTGCGGGCGTTCTCGCCATATTTGGACGAAGAAGGCGTATTACGACTAAACACACGCCTGCAGAGGACACAGGAAGAACCTCCGCCGGTGCTGGACGGCGGGGACGAATACGTGAAGCTAATGTTGGCTCACCAACACGCGGCGACGGGACACCCCGGTGGAACGTACAGTAAGCGATCTCCGAATGAGATTCGTGGTGTTGAAGCTCCGTACCACTTTGCGGACCATTGTGAAAAGCTGCCGGTTGTGCAAGATAATGAAATGCACACCCGAGTCGCCGCTAATGGTGCAATTACCGCCGGCCAGACTAGCCCGTGGTGAGAGACCATTTAGCCACTGTGGTCTAGATTTCTTCGGGCCCATGACCGTGACGATTGGGAGGCGCCACGAGAAAAGATATGGCGCGCTCTTCACTTGCATGACAACGCGGGCGGTACACATCGAGCTGGCATGCTCACTTTCCGCGGATTCAGCCATAATGGCCATAAGACGAATGGCAGCGCGGCGCGGTCAGCCGAACGTGTTGTACTCCGACAATGGGACCAATTTCGTGGGCGCGGACCGCGAGATGAAGGCGGCAATCAAAAACTTGAGTCGAGATGCTAGCCTGCTGCAGTACACAGCGGGGAAAAGGATAGCGTTGAAATTTATCCCGCCATCGTCCCCGCACTTTGGAGGCGCCTGGGAGCGATTGGTACGCTCAGTGAAGAGAGCCTTGGCGGCCACACTCCAAGAGAGGTCTCCGAGGGAAGAGACGCTGTTGACCGTGCTCGCGGAAGCTGAGAACACGATTAACAGTCGACCGCTGACACACGTCTCAATCGACGTGGCAGACGAAGAACCTCTGACCCCGAATCACTTCCTGATAGGATCAGCTGGTGGCATGACGACCCTGGTACAGTACGACACGGAGGAGGAGAAGATGTGTCTCAAGAAACAATGGCGGGCGTCACAACAGATGGCAGATGCTTTCTGGCGTCGGTGGGTACGGGAGTACTTACCAACGTTGGCGCGGCGCCCGAAGTGGAGGACCCCTGACGGAGCCGATTCAGGAAGGAGACCTGGTACTCGTTGCGGATCCGAAGTTGCCGCGCAACACATGGCCACGGGGACGAGTAACGCGAGCGACTCCAGCAGCCGACGGGCAGGTTCGCGTGGTTCAGATAAAGACCGCAACAGGGACTTATACGCGGCCAGCGGCGAAGCTGGCGGTTTTCAACACAGAACGAGTCGAGACGTCCGAGGCAGGGTACAGCAGAGACTGCACGGTGGGAGTGTTACGTACGTCTCACGCTGAAAACGACAGCTGTTGATAGTTATGTGTTATTTGTAATGATATAGGAATTCGATGGTTTATTACACTTTGCATCCCACGAGTATTATCGGGCGGACCTTCAATAAAGAAACAGTCCGTGAGCCCCGACCGATTGTTAGAAAGGGGGCCATAAATATTCAATAAGCCAAACCGTCGCCCTTTGTTGGCCAGCGTGAGATGCGTCTATTCTCGAGAAAATGTCATAAATATTAAATATTCAGAAAGTGTTCCTTGTGTAGTAAAGCGTGCGAACGAGCCTGGTACGTTTCAGTTTTAGCCATAAAACATAAACCGATGTTATGGCTAGGATTATCTGTCTCCAGGAACGATTCATATAATAAAACCCTAAGAAAGGAATACAGACCCGTGCGAACGAAACTATTCTCACGGCCGCAAAAGTAGGTACCAGAAAATTAATGTATAAAAGCACCGACTTGAACGTTAAATAAATCAGTTTAGACTTGAATCTCTTTTGCGTTTCATTTCTACTTCCCCACCCTCCTGTGAAGCCCACGCGCCGGCTGCCTGAAATTTGGAGAAATGAGGCTGTCCGCCCACTTCAGATTGATGGCGTAACTAGTTACCTTACAAGTAACTGGGAGAAGATGGTCTAGTGAAGAGCAGAAAACCGATACACGCCCGTAGAGCGGATCGTCAGCGGAACTGGAAGCTGTCGTCTACACGGACCCTATATAATATACGAGTATTTCGTTAAGTATTCAAGATGATATTGTTTTAGTAATAATCTCCTTTAAATCATAATATTTTCATAACTCCGAACAATTGATACGAGTTTTATAAGTATTTTTTTGTAGCAAGTATCGTTTACTTTTCATGCATTTAGTCGAATCAGCAAAGGTTAGTGCATTTTCCCACAGTTCTTGATCTACAATTACTACCTACTAAGCTAGGTCAGCCACTAATGCACTCAAGAATGATGCAATTACACTGCACAATCTTAAACAAACAGGTGATGCTGGAATACAGGTGACCTAATAATGAAGATGCTAAGAAAGAAATACACGGCGACAGGAAGACAATTAATCCAGTTTATACAGTACAATTGCCGGCGGGTATAGCTCAATGGTCGAAGTGTTTGCCTTGCAGTCGAAAGTCAGGGGTTCGATCCCCGACGGAGAATAAAAAAATGGTTTTATTAACGATTTCTGAGATCTAAAATACCCCCAGTTGGTGTGAATTTGATCCTCACCCACCTCAAATGCCAATCATAGCCTATAAATTAAAATTGATTGTAGACGAGAGTCGTCCTGCAAAGATCACCGATCCATAGTAAGCCCTGTAAAA